>CM046347.1:14014538-14451488 GCA_025403435.1 Artocarpus heterophyllus | reverse complement strand
CAAAAGTTAGTTTTCTCAAAGAATAGGACGTATTCAGGTTCCGTTCCAATCATTAAAATTCTCACCAGTTAATTGGTTTTTTCAAGTATTAAAGATAAAGCGTTTTTAGACATTTTTAATCTACAATAAAGAACCATATACCAAACATAAACAAACATAGCATAATAATTTAGTAAGATAACACAATCATGTATAGCATACAAATGTGTTTAATGTGTCAAAACCTTGAAAAAATTACATCCTTATAATGATAATTCCCAACTCAGAATTTAGCAAGCTGCCTTGGGGAGACTTGCCAAATTCAATTAGGAACACGGATCCCTTCTTGATTAATATATGCCATCTAGGACCCGTATGATCCAGCATATATTAATAATCGTTTCTTTGGCCATTAATTTTATTAAGAGAGCTCCTAGGGGAGGTTAATAATAAAATTAACATGAGTGTATAACCATCGTTTTAATATTTTATCAATGGCTTATTATCGTCACCTTGGGGTGATCAAGGATAAACCACACTAAAATACCTTATCCTTTAAAAGAGCCAACCTGGTACATGATAGAATCCCTTCCTTAGGGTCGGGACTACCATGTGCTACTTATGGACCAACGATGGAGGCCGTAGGTCTTTTCTTCGAAAACCCTCTCCCACTCAATCTTTTGAAATCAAGGTTTTATTTTAGAAGCATGCATGAACAATTTTAGTATGAGTGGCACTCCCTATTCTATATGGCATGTTATCAATATACATGGCAAATCATATTATAATGCAGACAAGCAAAGCAATCAAGCAAAGTTACAAGCAAAATAATAATAAATAACTGTAATATTATGGTTCCACCCTAGAGAATAGAACATAAAGATTATAAGAGAATAATCGAAACATATTATTGATTCTTCATCGTTAAATCTTCAAGTTGTATTCTTCTTCATGTAACTTCCATCTTCAAGTCTTCAGTCCTGTATAGATCAAAAACTCTATATTTTCGGTCATATCTAAATTTATTGTTTCTCATAATTGTCTCAAAAATAAAATTAAAACTGCACAAAAAACTACACCTTTTCTTGGAAAAAATTTCTAGCTCTCTATCGGCAAGCCAAATGGGTAATCGGCTTGCCAGTCATGACCCACTGGTCTGTCAATCTTCATAGATCGGCCTACCGAACCAAAAGTTTGGCTGCCGCTAGAGCCACCTGATTTTTGCCTCGCTGACGGCTTGCTAAACCTCATATTTGGCCTGTCGATCTACGACCATTAGCCTGTCGGACCTAGATGTTCGGCATGTCGACTGAGCAGAGATCACCTTTTTCTAAAAAATACAATTTTTGATGCAATTCATCAATTTTATTTTTTAAAAATTCAAAAACATAAAATTAGATACTCAGGAAATACCTAAAAACACTATTATCCATCTTCTAGATCCGTCTTCTTCGAACGATTATTTAATTACAAAATTCTTACAAATTTAAAATTAAATAATAATTCCTAGACGGAGATGATAGTCCGTCATCTAATTACATGAAAAGTCTAGATACATATTCTAACCTCTAAGGAACTATAACCGGTATAAATTAATTAATATAATTAATTAATAATAATTTAATCAACCATAATTAATTAATAAACATTCATCTAATCCATGACAACATATAAAAATATATAGAAACCTAGAGTGTCAACTGTCTATAAAATTAAATTCAAGCATGGGAAAGATCAAGATCACATAATTTACACATATAGCACAATCACAAACTCGTAAATTTACATAAAAACCATGGCTCTAATATCAATTGTTGAAAAATAGTACGCAGCGGAATTTTAAAATTTTTATATCAGAGCATTTTTCAAAACAAAAGTTTGACATGCTATACGTATAAATTAACCAGATTTTACTAACATTTTGTGTGCCAAAAAGCTTCTACAATCAATGAAGAGAAGTAACGTTCTAGAAGGACCTCAACCAACTGGCCTTCTTTCCTATTCTCTATCCACGATTGGAGTGAGTATGGGCTCACATCGTTTAGCTTTTCCACCAGGTGATTCTCCTTCCAACCAATTGAGAGAACCCAAAGCTACAGTTCATGATTTGTGAATAATAGCTCTCGGGGAGTTTCTAGAGTCTCACCAATAGAGTCACACTCTTAATCTCTTAACTGATCTAAATAACTTATGAGACTCACTCCCTACATATAGAGGTTGGGTCTAGGGTCAGTCCTTATTAGATAAGGTCTCAAAAATTTGAATTAGAATCAAACCAGGATCATAATCTGATAAAATCTACGTGAAAATGCATAATCTTTTTATCATGCGGCCGGCATGCCGATCTGTCTAACTGGCATTCCAAACTTGCCCCATTAGCAGGTTGAACATGAGGATCGGCATGCCAAACTAGCAATAAAAAAAATCCCAACGAATCTTTTATTCTCCACTCGAGATTCTATAGGATAAAGTCTCAGTTGTAATTCAAATAAGCCAATAGAGAAGTTATCTAATTAAAACAACATTATCTAGATAATATCTAGGAAAATAAATAAATTCCTGATAATTCTACAAGTTTATCTTGATTTAATTTATTAAAAATTAAATCAACTGATAAACAGACAAGAATTATCCGATCCCAATAATTCAACAAGTTTATCTTGAATTAATTTTGTCACAAAATTAATTCAACCAATAAACAGACATGAATTATTTGATTCTTTTGAATTTCAGCCAATCCAATAAATCTGGCATAAGTCATCAATTATTGAAAAAGCATGCCATATTGTCACAGGATTTTTTGAGCTAGCAAAGGGGACCAAATGAATCTATATAGTTCAAGCTTTTGATAATTATGAAACCCAATATCCCAGATATACATTTCATAATTATCAACTCCAACGCTACTCTACTAAAAGCTTGGAGCTACACTCTCGAACTATAGAAAATTACAAAGCCCGTATAGTTAAGTCTTCATAACATATCATAATGTATCACATCCCCATAGGATTATCCTTAATCGGCTAAAGGACAACTTTTATCTTACCTTCCTAATTATTTTTATCTTATGTTCCATTATCTCACCATTAGAAAACTTACCATCCAAAGATAGTATACTATTCGTTACACCTATGTATCTAAATGATTGAGCGCTCCAGTTTTCTAATTATAAGATAACGCATATAAAAATATATCACTACTCCTAAAGAGGAGCTATGGATTCCATATCTACGAATAACAGGTTTACGCTATCAAGAGTCGTGCTTTCAACATAACGGTATACGTACCACTATTAAAAATGTGGATGTCACCCTTTGATACATCAAATGACATGAGTCAAGACAACGGGCCCACTATTCATCTCAGGATTAAGATACAATACAAATAATTATCTAAAGTGAATCGATTTACCGAGGCAGAATTATTAATCCAAATCAATTTACTTTATGTCTCGATCCAACATATTATCACCTATAACAATGTGCCAATGTTCTATTCGTAGGGTCCACCTTTAATGGCTAAGACAAACCATCTCCCAATAGGGGTATAGACAACAAAACAATCTCTATATGAATAAAGCACCTAACTTTATTCCCTCGATTGCAGATCTTATGATTTAGATCATCACCTTAAGAATCGTGTCTTCCACATAATCTGTCCATCATATGCCCAATTCTCAAAGGGTTAGATCGATAGTCTCAGACTATTGTTTGCTTAACATACATTCAACAAATATGAACGTAAAGAGGACAAAATTTGATATATAAATAATAAATTCTTTATTAATAAAAATGTCTCCAAAAACATATTACATTTTTACTCTCTAGGGTATAAACATCTAACAATACTTACTTAGAAAATTCATCCCAAGAACCATTCTATAATCATACACGTCGATTACAATACGATTGATAAGAGTTCTCTTTTGGTAATCCGTAAAGGAACTATATGCAATTAATGCATAGACATCATCATTTCCCAAAGGGTGCTGTCGTAGTGAATCCTTGTCTCATAGGTTTTTTTTTATTATTATTTCTTTCTACTTTCATATCATTCCACTGTCCTTACTCTCTTTTCATCATAATATTACTTCAACACCATCCCAATTCTTTAGTCCTACAAGTAGGGCCGGCAATACGGGTTGCGACACGACGACACGACACGAATCCGACACGATTTTTTGCGGGTTAGTGTCGGAAAATTTGACCACGGGTCATTTTAGTGTCGACCCGAAACTGACCCGTCAAAAAATGGGTCGTGTTCGGGTCAAACCCGTCTGACACGAAAATGACCCGTTTCTGACCCGTGTTTAATTAATTAGCTTTTAAAAATTAATATTATTTCATAAGCTCTTAAAATATCAAACCTTACCTCTCTTATCACTCATCTTCTTGTTGAAGTGGTATTGAACTCTTCTAATTTTATTTTTTTTTAATATTTTATATATTAATGTGAGCGGGTTAGAGACGGGTTGCAGGTCATAATCGGGTTACGGGTCAAAATCGGGTCACGGGTTTTATTTTTTGACACTGTGCATAAGAAACGGGTTGACACGGGTCGGGTTAGTGTCAACCCGTGTCAAAACGGGTCGGGTTAGGGTTGAGAATTCTCAACCCGTTCGGGTCACGGGTCGGGTTAGTGTCGACCTAATTTTGTAAAAATTAACTCCAACCCGACACGAACCCGACACGCCAACCCGTTTTGCCACCCCTACCTACAAGTATTAACATCATGGTTCCTATTCTAACTTGTAGAAAATTCATCAACTTATTATTGCATATCATTCCTCCAATAATAGATTACTATAACATGTTGTCTGACTAACTTGATTTCCATTAGAATACACTGGGTCCACTCCTAACCATGAAGTAACTTAGATTTCAAATCCCTATCTTTCCTTTTCTATAGCAATAAAATCCTCTATCAACTTTAATAATCTATATACAGACAATTACCTCATCCAATAATACATGCTCATATTTCAAGTTTAACACTCAAATTATAAAACACATCTATTAATGAATTCCTTTATAATCAAACTATATATATCCTCAAATCATTGTCAAATTAACTCTTCTAAACATCTTGTATTAGTAGTAAAACTATCGCTATTCCACATGAAAGTATATGTAAACCTAAATAAGTCAACTTACAAATTCCTTGACTTAGCAATATTTCTAGTTGACCAAAAGTTTCATCACTTAAACTATGCTAGACAACATATCATTGGATTCTTAAGCTCTCTCGTATACCTCAAGAATTTAGTATCTCCTTCTAGCACTTCGTATTCCTTATTAGTCTAGCCCACTAAGATAATTATATAGGTGCATCACCAAGAATTTATCATAGGCATATTTGCCCTTAATATCGACAACTCTAGCCTTTTATGTCACATTATTTCTTACATGATAGAAGACCTTCCAAATCCTGATATTCATGCAAATCATTTAGGTCATTCTATATCTTAAACTTACGATTAGAAACCTATTCTCCATAAAGGAAGTTCAATACTTTCTTTCGACATTTGTTCCTTCATATTGTTTTGTTCCTTGAGTCAAATTCAACCATATAATTAATCTAACCATGACCATTGGTTTTGAGTTCTTTCTAAAAGAATCACAAGCTTAGGAAGGAACCTCTAATTGTGGGAATGAGATAGGATTTCACTACTAAATTTTACACTAGGGCATTTATCATTAAACAACTAAGTCTTATACTTATCATCAAACTTACATTCATAAAATTAACTTAAAATACACTTACTTGGAGGACTTGGACTGACGTGTGGCGGTGTTTATTGGATGACCTTTGTGCTTCTTTTCAAAACCATCATAGTGGATATGTTCAAGGTGCAATTTCAAAACCCTGATCCAAATTCCATGCAAAAAGACAACGTATCAGGAATGTAGCATTTCAAGATCCTGTTTGCCAGTTCATAAGAAAACTAGATGAGGAATAAATCCTTGTTGTATTGAGGCTGTCTAAGTGTTTGTTTGTTTGCAATCGTTATAGTAAGTGTTTAATAATTTGTGCCTTTTTTTTCTATAAAAACTGTTTTTGTATATAGAGTATTTGTTTATTTTTAGATTGTCACATTAAGTATTAAATAATTAATGCCTCTTTTATTTTATTTTTTTCTTTAAAAAAAATATTTTCTTGTCAGATACATCACATGTTGTACTATAGCATGTTTGACTTTTCAAAACTTATCTAGATGTTTCAAGATTTTTATCTCATATTTCAAAAGTTCTATAGTAGTTTATCATTTATATCAATTTTCTAGATTTGGTGTACATTTTTCAAACAGTCTACAGTTTTATCAGAGTATCTTTTATTAAATTATCTTCAATGCCAAAAGTTATATGGTTCGAGTCTCATTTTTCAAAAGTCGATCTCACTTTTCATAACTTATCTATATCTTTTTCTTATCTTGTTACATGCACAATATTTTGTTTAGGTCTTTAGATTACTTATTCATTACCTATTTGTTGGTCTCCTTAGTCCTTTTGTATTTCCTTCATCTTTAAAATCCCATTCAGGACTCAGAGATTAGATAGAGTGAACTTGAAACAAAACCCAAAAAAAATCATATAGTAAAAAAAAAAAGAGTCAACTAGTCATACAAACCAAACATGTCTACCTCCCATTCATCTAGGAAAATAAAAAATGTCTGTATCTTTTATGGTTCTAGCCTTGGGAAAGATAAAGTCTACTTAGAAACCACAAGACACTTAGGATAAGACTTAGCACATAGAAAGATTAACCTGATCTATGGGGGTGGTAGTTTAGGATTGATGGGGAGTGTGGCAACTGTAGCTAAGTCTAGTGGTGCCGAAGTCACATGGATTATCCCTCATCTCCTAGCTAAAGGGAACCTTTGTGAGAAAACCATAGGTAGGGAAAAAGAGTTTTGGACTTCTCTGAGCATCTTAAAACCATGATCGATAACTCTGATGTTTTTATAGCATTACTTAATGGTTTAGACACCCTTGAGGAAATATTCGTAGTTGCTAGTAGGAATTTATTGGGCATTCACTCCAAATCCTTAGGTCTTTTAAATGTAAATGGTTTTTATGATGATCTTTTAAAGTTTTCAGATTACACTGTGGAATAAAACTTAATTATGGAGTCAGGGAGACAAATCTTTGTTACTGCTTCAACAATCGAGGAATTGCTGAATAAGATACAAATCATCCATCCAGAGTCCGACACTACAACATCCAAGCTTGATTGGGAGAAAAGAAGCCAAAAGCGGCCATTGGATTTGAGTCTCCACCTGTAATCTTTTGGTTTTAACCACAACATATATGTATGTATTTCTTATGGCATGTAGTTGTTAATACCTTTAGATTTATTGACTTCAGTGTCAGGATGGCTTATGTTACGAAGTAACTGGTACTTTTGAAACGCATCCGATTTAAGGTCTGATCTTTTATTTATCAATGTTTTTATATTCTTTATGCACATATGAATAGGATGTCTGATTATATGGAGTGCTTTGTACTCTCAAAATATATCCGCGTCATGTTTGTAACGTATGGCATTCTGTTAATATTTTCTAGGAATGCTAAAGTTAATTGCGGGAATGCTCTGTAGAAAATATATATAATATTTGTTTTGAGTGTGTATTTTGAGAGAGAATAGTTGTTTATAGAAGGACCCGCCAAGCTTATTTACAATTACTAATTCCTTCTAAACTCTCCATGTATTATTTTAATGTACATTTTTAATATAAATACTTGTGTTATTTATTTTATTATTATGTTTTAATTTATTTTTACTTGGGATATGAAACCAACCATCTGTGGCTTTTCTTACTTAGAAAAAAAAAGGCCTTAAGACAAAGTACACAAATGTTTCTTTGGTAACATTCGTAATCTAATTATAAATCCAGTTCAAAAACAATAAAGGACTGAAAAATGGTATGATCAACATATACACTTCTTTGATCATATTCTAAGGCCACAATAGGTGTTACAAATTCAGAGCCTATTAGCAATACTTTTATTAAGGGATTCGGTATTTAGAGTAAGTTTGATATTTCAAGTAAATGAATAGAGATATGGTAGCCTATATTGGAGACAAATAATTAATATTGATAGTGTAGAGTTGTCAGTGGAAGCGTAATGGATTTATGATTCTTACTTGTACCATAGATTTAGAATTTTGAGGACAAAATTTCTTAAGAGGGGTAGATTTTTAACATTTAATTTTTTTAATAAATAAATTATTATCTAAACATAATTTCTCTACTATGAATATTTTAATACCATAACCTAACATGGTCATTATCCAATGTAAAGCTTAATGTATAGGAGTCGAAGCTCTCCAACACAAAAAGAAAGGAGAGGCAGAGAGAGAGAAAAAAAACATCTTTTTCAAAATCACCGATGAGCATCTAGAGTCTGTTTTCAACGTGGTACCATTGGAAAGCTCTCGGCTAGCCGAATCTAATGACATGTTGTGCCGTTTATGATTCAAATCTTAGCTGCTGGAATCACCGATCAAATTTTCAAAACTGTTGAATTTTTAACCATCATAAATTTTTTGTTTAATGTTCGATGGAGACGATTTTGGTCTCTATGGACTCACAACGACAAGAGCAACAAACCAGAATCGTTAATGTAATGAGTCATTAAATAGGTACATTGCACATAAAGAGATTCTGTAGGATCGAGACATAATGGGATATGAACAGCTAATAATTTCTCTTAAATATATCAAGTTCTAATCACATCAACAAATGGTCATATAATAGATGATCTTAATCCTGAGTTATTAGTAGGCTCCTATTTATGGATTTATGCCATTTGACTTACTCAGGACGTATTTAAAGATCAAATCATATTCTTGATATCTTGGAGGCATGAAGAAGTAAGTAGCCAGGAATGTTAATATTAAATAATAGAATCCACTCCTTTTTTAATAAGAAGCAAATAAATAATTCTCTTGAGTATTGATTCGGGGCTTTAATAATAAGAGCGCTTAATTCATGATTAAGTTCATGAATTTATTATTCATTAGAGAATCAATAGCACTCAACGCTAAAAAGGTAATAAGAGAGGTTAACAAATTTTACTTAGCTCTAATTATGAATTATTTATAGAGGATCAACTTATATGCAGTGACTATATCAAATGGATGACCTTCCCAGGCACCTTTTTCCACCACTACCGCCAAAACACTCAAAGGACTTCAGGCATCAAAACTCAATCATTAGTTTCATGTCACCACTATCTTTTGGCCAGAAATTGAAAGCGACAATCTCGATTATTGTAGCAAACTTTGATCCTATCAAATTCAATCACCCCAGACCAAATTGAAGGTTTTAATATGTTCAGTGGGTGATGGGTAGTGTTTTTCCTACCTCAATTTCAAGAAACAATCGACAATGTCATGGGGTTTATGGCCGTTAGAGTTCCAAAAGGAGAGGGCCGATTTTGGGGTTTCCCGACTTTGGTTTTTGAAATTGACACTGTCAATAAACTTAAGAGAGTCGAATTAGAGAGATTGGTCTGAGCCTAGCCACCATCAGAGCTTGATCATAACCAGTCAATGCCGGTTAACCTTGGTCAACGTCGGTCATACTAGTGAAATTTGGTCAAAGGTGGTCGATAGTTGATCGGACCTCCGATTGATGATTTGAGACCACTTCCTAACTCGTTTCGACATGCTGGACACAACCATAACCTCCGTTTGGGTTAATTCAATTTCATTAAAAATCATATGGTACCAAATGCATGCAAAACGAGGCAAAGTATATCAATGGAATGGAGACTGAAACTAGTAGCTATTGCTTTAGGAATCTTCGTGAGACATTACTAGCCGTCTTCATTTCCTTTAGGACCTGTTTCAAGGTAGGGATTCAATTACTCAACTTTTGTGAGGTTTTATTTAATTAAATTGATGATTTAATTTTCCAAGATAAATTATATATATTATTTTGTCGTTATTATTATATACACATCATATGGATAATTGTACAAGCCCGTCCTATAAGGAACAACATGGTTAGAATTGATTTTGATATAATTTGAAACATAACGTGCTACAGAAAGCATGGTTAGGTTAAATAGACTCTACTGTACCAGTGAGAAATTGAAAATACAATAATGTGATATGTAGAGACATGGATTAAAAGTATATAAGCCCAATATAAAACGAATAAAAATATGTAACGTAAACAGGGCAATGCTTACCTCCTTGGGTTCACAGCCCTAAAAGGAAAAATAGGAGGAAAGCGATGGCACTCCCTTGAGTCAAAAGTTTCAGAATGCACTATATAGAACTATGACTTGGTCACGACGCAGGAGAACAAGTCCTTTCACTTAACCACTCAATATAATGTATTATCTAGCAAACCCTACGGAGAAATTACATATGAAATAATATATAAATGATAATGGATATATGGATGCTACATAATCTTATTTTAATATATGTATATATATGATATACAAGCACGGTGATTATTAAACATCCACTGGTTATGGACATAATGGGCTTGTTAAGATTTATTAATGATGTATTGATGAATAAACTAATCATGCTAGTTCAATATGGTAAGTAATAAAGCAAAAGGATGAGTAATGGTTTCCCAGCTGAGCATATTGTTACTCATTCACCTATATTTTCATCATTTCAAGATTTATAAAGTGTGAGGTGACAGAAGGAAAAAAATAGTTAAGGAACTATGCAGTTATATCCAGTTGGAACCACTTGATTTGTTAAAGATGTTCCTCATTATGATGTAAGCATCATATGTTTCCATCTGTGATTGTATTAAGTCGTATTTAGGGTTGAAATAATGATGATGAAAAATTTATAATATTAAATTAAAAGTACTACATTAAATTGTGGTTTTGTTATTCTTTTTTTTTTTGTTTTCTTTAATTTGAAAATTTTTTTTAAGTCCCGGGCAAATTTTTTTAAAGTTTTTGAAGTTTTATTTTATTTTATTTTCTGATTTTTTTATTTAATTTATTAAAAACTATTAACCCCCATTTAGGGGCATTATAAGCTAATAAATATAACACAATCTTCAATTTCAATACTAGAACCAAAAATTCCTTAAATCAAATCAAATCCAACAAAGAGGAAAGAAAGAGGAAATTCCAAATTCAACTCATACCTCTCTTAATGAATGTCGACAGAGAAAAAACTTCAAAAATGACTTCAATGGCAACAAGAGTTTTGATAGGAGGGAGAGAGGGAGATCTAGGGCTTAAGACAGAGAAAAAAAATTGGTGACAGAGACAAAATTGAACGAAATAGTAAAATTATCATTTCTCAAATCCAAAACCAGCAAAAGAATTGACAAAGCTGATCAAGTATAACGCAATATTCAATTTTAGTATTGGAACAAAAAATTCCTTAAATCAAATTAAATCCAACAAAGAGGAGAGAAAGAGGAAATTTCAAATTTAGTTCATAATTCTCTTAACGAACTTCGACTGAGAAAGAACTTCCAAAACAACTTCAATGGCAACGAGCGTTTTGAAAGGAAGGAGGGAGAGAGGGAGATGTAGAGTTTGAGAGAGAAAATTTCCTGTTTAGGTGGAGAGAAAGATTTGTGGTTTTGGTGAGGGTGGGAGATAAAATAGTCTGATGAGGAAAGACAAATAAATTCTAGCAAAGAAAAAAGAAAAAAAAAAAAGAAAAAAGAAATAACAAGAAAGACAACGGTAAGTGTATTTATTTATTTTTTTACCGTGCTTTAAAAAATAGTTTTAGTCCAAGTTTTTAACAACGGTTTTACTATACACGGTGGTCTTTTTAAAATTACCACCCGTTGTCTAACAGTCTTATTATTATAGTATTAATATTACTAAAATCTAAAAAACAATAATTCTTATAGTACAAAAAAGGATATGACAAATAAGTACCTTGCCCAAGAAAACAAGCACATTTAATTCTTGAGAATTTGGCTGCTTGTCTGAACTCCATCGCAGAATTTGTGGAAACATATTAACACTTTATTTATGTGCAAAACCTGTTTTTGAAATGCTGGAATTATTTCATATGCCCACACCACAATTGCATGCGGGAATCCATAAATACTATAACTATTAACAATATTCCAAGCATTAGTTGCTTTCCTGATGCTCTATATTGTCTTTGTGAATGATTTTATACCCCATGGATGGTTGTTAAATAAGTCATCTCCATCAACCACTTTCCAGTGCTTATTAGGAACAAGTTATATTTTTTGGTTTTCAAAGATTAATGCGTGGACAATACAAATTCTACACACTAACAATGTCCTCGTCACTTCCCTTAAGATTACCATCTATTAAAGAGACTAATTCCGTTTATGCCAATGTTAGATATTCACTATCAAAGTCAAAACAAAGCTAATCAATTCTATTATAAGTACATTGCCTTAGGATCAGCAGATGAAGAATTTGTGAAGGAAATTTTGTAATCCTCATATCCAACAAGTGACCAAAACACCCTCTCCTAAAATAGTAATTTTATGCAACAAGTTTCGACTCAAATGTTGCAATAACTTTTGTTTTTAATACATATTTATTCATTTCTACTTCCATTGATATGTCAATAGTAGTAAATTACGATTTTGAAATACAATTAGTGCGTTTGGTAATATTTTCAAAATAAGTGAAAATGATTTTGCTTTAGAAAATGAAAATTTTTGAGGAAATGTGTTGAGAGTTGCAAAAGTATTTTCAAAAACCATTGACCCCATAAAATTACATACAATCTGATCACATAACCAAAAAAGGAAAAAATAAAATGTAAGAGCAGCAAAAAATAGAAAATCGTTAGTTTAATGTAATATTAATTACATTAATAAAACCATTAAATTAATGTCATTAAATTACTTGCAATCTGTTTCTGAAACCAAAAAGAAAAAAAGAAAAAAAAAATACAAAAGCAATAAAAGATTGAATATCATTAATTTATAAAAAAAAAAGTCTTTGTATTTTTTATGTAGTCCATATGAAGAGGGGTTAATATTTAGTACTGGGGCACATGGAAAAACAATCTTGGCTAAATCCTTTCCCGCTACCTAACAAAACAAAGGACTTCCGCACTCTTTTTTCTCAAGAGTCAAGCCCTTTCCTTCCTTCCTCCAACCCCTCCAAGCAAGCATACCATAAGTCAAGAGTACGAAGTTCATATTTCTTAATTAAATAAGAGATTATGGCGTAGGACTATATACTCTCTTTTTTTTTTTTTCAATAAGTAATCCTAATTGTCTTTTTCGTATTTTGAGCATATTTGTTAATTTTTTACTAACTTGAGCATTGGAAGGTCTTTGAAGGGTCGGCATCCGCACCACACTTCATTGCTCTTTGATTTGTTCATTATTTATGCAGGAGCATATATTTGGTGTTAGAGTTTTTGACCCTACGCATGTCTGTTGACTTATTAGTCTCAAACTGATCAGCAAACTATTTTGCCTTTTGCTACAGGTTTTTGGCATGACTTATCCCAGATTTTGTGTATTTAAATTCCAAATTGTGTTGATCCCATTTAAGGTTGCTTGGTGGCTAAGCTACCTTTAAATTTTTGTGATATTTCAAATTTTGTGGATTGTATTTAAATTCAGTTGCTAATCGAAGTTTGTTGCTGGAGATTGTGTTTTAAATTCAAATTTGTGCATTAGATTTCCAAATCTGTTTAATTCAAATTTTGTTGAATTAATTTTGCACATATTTAAATCTAGATTTATACCAAATTTATTCAACTTGCTTCACAAGTTTTCTAGAAGTTTCTGTAGGGATTTCACCTTATAAACATGAACTTGATTTAAATTTCAAATTAAGAAATTAAATAGAATATATCTTTTTCAGTTTAAACGATTTTGTATTGCAGTTTTTCAAGCGACTATTGATACAACTCACAAAGATCCCACACAATCACATGGCCAAAACAAAATTTTAGTTCCATGAGTTCAAGCGCTTTTTCAGCAACTAGAATTCAAATTTCAAGTTAGATTAGGTTAGATTTGACTCTAGGTCAAATGGATGTATCTAAACAACCTAGGTCTGTGCTTATTTAAAAAACTCAAGTTGTGACTTTTATTTTTAGAGTTTTAGCCTGACAGAAAAACAAGAGCGATACCTTAGTGAATATTAGGCTTCATACTTTGCTCTTAAACCTTATTTTCCATTAAGCACTTAATCAATCCTGAGTAGGTAAAAGAGGATTGTTGTTCGGAGTACATTAGTTAGACATAAGGCGAGCACTCGAGCACTAAAGACTTAAAGTAGGATGAGAAGTTGTTAAAGAAGAAGATATCGTGTGTTGCTTTATTGGTCATGTAGTTTTTAAGCATTCTCATAATCCTAATCATTGTAACAATAATTTGGTATTAATGAGTCTTTTTATATCTAGAGTGATTACTGCCTGTGGGTTTTTTTCTTTGTGATAGTTTTTGGCCATGTTACATAACCATATCATTGTGCTCTCTATTTTTCTGGCATTTTATTTTATTTTAGACATCAATTATTTTTTGGCTATTGTTCTAAGGGGATAATGTTAAGATATTCTGTGTTAAGTGTTCTGAAAACTGTTTTTTAAATTTGTCAGGTTTTATATGTAGGTCTTGGATAAACTCACCTTTTGACCATCTATAACAATTAGATTGAAGTCATCTACCGAAAACTGCTCTATAATGTTTTGTGTTTTTTTTTTTTCTTTTTTCTTTTTTCTCGCTAGAATCGCTCTAAAATGATTTGGTTGGACATGTTGTTGTCGTTCATTTTTGGACTGGTAGTTGATTTGAAGCTTACCGTATTTCATAATAGAACACTTTTATCAGTGATCGATCCCACCTATAACTTCAGGATTGTTTGTTCAAAAAAGAGGGAGAAAAAGGAACTAAAACATATTTGTCGAAAGAAAATAAGATCGCAAACTTGGACCCCCCCAACAAAATAATTGCTTTTGTCTTTTAGTATCCCCTGAGCATCTAAACAAACATCACAGGCCAGTCACAGGTCAGAAAAAGGCTGGCCTGGCAAACTTTGATCATAAAATCTGACTACCAGAACAAGTACTTTAAACAGTTAAAAACTCCTGAGATATCACTTGACAAATTAATGAGTTAATTTCAGAAATGATTTTTGAATTTTACTGTCAATCTTATTTTAGGGTGTGACTTTTAAAATAATAGAAACTTAATCTCCCATTCATCATTTTTTTTATCAGTTGGCTGTTATAAAATATTATAAACTATAAATAATATTTAGTTATCAGATTGCTATTTTACATTTTTATGTCTAAATTATATACACATATCGTTATGTTGTGAACCCTAATTTAATATCTTGATGAATTATTACCTTATACAGAGGATTATATGAATAAACCTTCTTAGTAAAATAGTGGGGTTAGAAGGGGAGTGAGAAGTCCCCCTCCCCAGGGTGCATGGGTGGAGGCCTGGGACTAATTTCATTAAAGGTAGTTTGGAGATTTTACATTCAGAGATTCAATTGTCCTAATTTTCCTTTATATAAAGAAAGTGTTGGATTTGGGTATTGTTAGAGAGGTTTAGAGAAAAACACCAAAAGTTGAGTGGTGTATGATTTTCTCTTGTAAATTTCTTTTTCATTATAATGAATTTAGTACAATTGTTGAAAGTTTACATAGCTCTTATATTAAAGGTAAACCACTATAAATTTTGTATGTTTTTTATGATTACTTTTGCTTATTTTTCTTTCTTGTGTTTTTTTGCTCTTGTTAACATTAGGGTTGCAAATTCATAATATATTGTGTGCTCTATTAATAAAATATGTTTTATAATTATTTTACATTGATAGACATAGGTTAAGTTTGTAACGTTTTAAAAGTCATAAATAAAATTGATAGTAAAAATCATAGATCATTTACGAGAGTAACCCAATTAAATACTATTTACAATATCTAATGTAGTAATCTAATAAGCCAGAAATAGCTTTTCCCCCATTTACTTCTACTTATGGGTTCTAATGTCGTGCATATGTGGATGAGGTCCCACTTTTACAATAATGCTTTTGGCACTAGTTCCGAAAGGGCAAACATAACACGAGGATAACACGTATAATGGGTAAGATTGCATGTCATTTCTTTGCCTCGACATTCTTTCTTTCGTGGACATGGACCATATATATATGTTCTTTTAATTTTGTTGCAAAAGCTAATATTTGGAACATGAGACCTTATAGTTTACTTCTCTGAAATATTTGTGGCCTGTATTGCAATTCCCTAAAGACTATACCACTACTTTTTTCCTTGTTCAATCATGCCAGGGAAAAAAAAAAAGTTACGATAGTACTACTACAAGCTGAAAAAATGGTTTTTCTTTCTTTCTTTCTTTTTCTCTCTTTTTCTTTTGACCCATTTAAGTTTACCTTTCCGTGTAATAAGCTAAAGCGTATTAGTTGGATGAAGCATGCTTTTTGGAACAAGCAATAGTGCCGAGACGCATTTTTTTTGCCCTTTTTTGTGTACGTAATTCATTTCAGTGGGGACTAATAATATTCTTTTCTTTGACAACAAGGAGAGATTAATTTTGCGTCATTATCGAAAGATGCACACATTTGTTCAATTCATTTTAAGGGTTTTCTATGGCGGGTGTTCGGTATGAATACGTTACCTGCCGATAGGTTTTTCAACTATTAGATAAGTAAAAAAAAATGATTTTTGACTAAATTCAATAGTTAAAGATAGAATATATTAGTGAGGGACTGTGCCCATACTGTTGAAACATTTTTTTTTTTTTTTTGGGATATACTAGATAGATTAGACAATTGACGTACTAGCATTACTGCTCCTTTAAACAAATATATATGTAAAGATGCATTTATCGAGGTTTTTTTTTTTTTTTTGAGAGTCAATGCTTATATCAAGTTGTGTGATAAAGGGTACAAGCTAAAATAATGAAACTAGAATATTACAACGCGCTTTATAATTGAAACCACACTGATTATCATCAGATCAATATCAAATTGGAAGACGACAATGCTAGAAATTAGTGCTTTTTATTCCCATTTTTTCTTGTATAGATTTTGGCGGCTAAATAATCACGTTAAAGCGCAAATACTAGTATATACATAAACATATGTATACACATATATAATACGGTTAGAAATGTAAAGAAAAATAGAGAATTATTTTATCTAACCTATAGGCTTACTTAGCCTAGAACTTGTACTGCGATAATCCAACCCTTTTTTTGCCTCACATGTATGAAATGCTAATTTTAGGCTGGTAGACAAGTACTAGTACCTTGAAAGAACGCAATAATGGAGCCCAAAAGGGGTTTATCGCGTTGCTCCCACTAGTAGTCCCTCCACACCCCCTATATCAAAAAACTAAAGCCACAATTTTTCTTTTTCTTTTTTTTTCTTTTGCCCTCAAAAAGAGATCAGGTTAAACAGAATATGCATGGATATCTCCACCATTTCTGCTAGCTAGTTCTTTCTATGTAGTTTTAATATGCACAAACTTTTAGCCCCCATCAAGCACTCAATTGCCACCTTTTCATTCCTGCAAAGTTTCCCAATTCTTAAATCTCTCTCTTTTTCTCTGTCAACTTTGCCTTTCAATTTTCATTGAGAAAGAAGATAAAAAATATATTAAAAAAGAAAAAAACAACAACAACAACAACAAAACCCCAAGTAGTACTGATCGTCATCAATATGGAAGCAGTACTTTCATATGACCACATGATGAGATGACGATGATCAAATCCATCCGTTGATTGATGATGGGTGACAAATGGCTTGCACACCGACGCCTAGAAAATCCCGAGTTTGCCCTCCTCCACCGGCAACGCCCTCCTCGCTGCCCTGCACATGCCGGCGTTTGGCGGGCGGGTAAATCTGCAATAGATGATCACCTTCTTGGCTTTCTAGGGTAGTGGAAACTGTGTTTGAGCCAATATATAAACCGCAAGACTTGTTGTTCCCATCTTGGACTTGATTGTTATTGCATGACTTCAACCCAAAACTCCCAAGGAAAGATGAGTCAGTGGAAGTTGCCCCAATTTGCGCGGCTTTTTGGAGCAAAGCCGTGGCCGACATGTTAGCTGAAGTAGGTGTTTGATGATGAGAAGTGTGTTGGGTGCTGTACAAGGAAGGAACACTAACAAGCTGATTATTAATACTTGAAGCTGCTTCCTTTACATTATTATTATTACTACTTCTCAAGGGAAGGGAGGAAGTAGTGAGATCCTGATCATGAGTAGTGCTAGTAGTACTAAAGGTACTACTGTTTGAGGAGAGCTTATTATTAGCGCTTGATCCAAGCACCCAGTTCAGCTGATGATGGTAATCGGACGGTGGGGGAGGATTCGAACACGAGACATTAAGAGGGTTATGGTGATGATCAGTACTAAATATTGTTATTGGTCCTGATGATGAACTCACTGACCCTAGTTGATGAATCTCTTGGAGAGTAGAAGTAATACTGTTGTTGTTGTTTCCCATTGTAGCTTCTTGGCCTAATTGGGACATTCCTTGGGTCATCCATAGGGATAGACCGCGAGCTGTTGTAGTACCGCCCCCACTGATTGTTGCGTCGACGACATCGTTAGGAGATGATGTCGGCTTGAAAACAGAGGGGTAATGCTGTGTCATGTTGGGCCCTAGTGAAGCTCCCATGAAATGGTAACTCATGTTTCCTGCTGCCATTTTGTTGTTCATGCGATCTGATGTCGCTTTTACTCTGGCTGTTTCTTCGGCCAAGGCGTCACAGAAGGCCCTATGAGTTATGAAGCTGTCTCGCCTGCTCATCATTACAAAAATTGTTTAATTAGTAATTTGGTGAATATATTCTCAAATCAGAATCATATACATTTATATGCATATGACAATGTATTGGAGATAAAGATTTTATTTCAATTGAATATTCTTGGATCTAAACTTGAAGAAGCTATATTTATTTATTTTTTTTAAGAGCAGAATCAATGTTCCCATCCAACTTTGGGAGACAATCAAACACAAAGAAGTTCAACTTTGACCATAAAAAGAAACACTAAAAAAAACTCTAAACTAGCCAATCCTTTAATTTCTTGATCATCTTCGTCAATACCCCATTTTTCCCCTCATCATAGAGAAAGAGATACAGATCCAACAAAAAAAAAAAAGAAAAGAAAGAAACATCACATCCCACAAGAAATAATACTATACCCTTTTCATATACGCGTTTTAATTTGTGTCCTACATACTTTCCTTTCTCACATATGGTTTCAGTCCCACAAATTGAATCTTCTATGATTACCTTGAAAATAGAGTTCCACAGTCACATTTGTACTCTCTAGTTCCACAGGTCTTAGAGTGTGCTTTCCAATCCGACTGAACCGCGTACCGCTTGGAGCACTTCTCACACTTCCACTTCTTCTCGCCATGTTTCCTGCAAAAGTGCTTCTTTATTCCGGTCAGGTCTCCGAGAGCCCTCGAAGGGTGGTGATGAACACACGACTTCTCGGGGCAAACGTAAACCCTCTTCTTCGGCTCCTTGCTGCTTCTTTGCTTCAGCTTCCATGGAAGGTTGTGTCCCCTCCTATGGAGTTGCAGGTTCTGATCTCTCTGAAATCCCTTCCCACATATTTCACACAAAAACCTGTTCGTCGCCATCAGAGTCCTCGGCGACAAAGCTATCACCTCAGCTTCAGGATCTGCTATACATATATACATTCACAAACATAGTTAATATATATATATATATATATATAGTTACAGATGAGGGTTTGATATCAGTTATTCCCTCTCGCAGTTTATTAAAGAAAAAAAAAAGAGAGAAAGGTACTTGCCTGGAGTTCCAGGGAGATTTCTCTTTTTCTTGAGAGGAGGGTTGATGTTGTTGTTGATATTGTTAGATGTTGCTTCAATAGGGTTTTGGACAAACCCAAGATTAGAAATTGCTTCTTGATCTTGATCAGCCATATTGATCATGTTCTTTCCCTGGTTAAGTGTCAAAAGCTAATAATTTTCTTCTTTCTGATGACGATGAGCAAGTTTGACTTGATCGATAAGACACTAAAATGCCCAGAAAACAAGAAAAAGACAAAGCTCAACAAGGACAGTACTTAGAGAAGTGATTAAGAGAGAAAACCCAAGAGGGTGAGTAGTATTATATATATGGTACTTTCAAACGTTAGCGAAGAAATTATGGTCATATGTATATATGAAAAAAAGAAAAAAAAAAATTATACGCAAGATTGGATCTCTCTCTCAAATTCCCTCACCTCTCTTTCTCTCTCTTAGATGTTTTGCAGTGTCATTTTAATTATCTACTTTTTAGGAGGGAATATTATAATATACTAATTAGATGTTGGGGGAGGCGGTGAAAAGTTAAGGTATTGGAGAGGAGGAAAAGGAAGGAGGAGGGATTGGAAGGCATAGGTGCATGATGACCCATATGATGAGGTCGGGGAAAGCTAATTCCATGCCTTTTCTATTTGGAATGATTATCCCATAATTTGTATCTTTTTGTTTTCCTATATTAATTATTACATATATATATATATATATATATATATATATTTTCCAATCTAACTTCTTCCAATACTACCCATATCGTTTAAATATGTTTCTTTTGCTGGATTATATTAAATTGGTTTCTTTCTCTTCAAGAACCCCACTAAATTTTTTTTTTTTTTTTTTTAATGGGAGAAAGCCTAGCTAGGTTATCCTATATTGTTCATAGATAAGTTCAAAAGCAATTAGTAGACTGACTTTCTTCTTGGGTTTTACCTTAGACCTAATTTGTAGGATTGAATATAACAACTATCAATTTCCAAACTTAATTTAGCATTTCAAAAACTTTATGGCGCTTTCGTTAATTTTTGATATGATCATTTTATTAATTAAAATATCAACTTGACGAAATAAATTAAAATATTAACTCGGAGAAATAAAATTAATGAGACGAGGTAATAAATTTTTCCTTCTTTTCTATATATGTTCTTTATTGAACTTCAATAATTCAAATTTTTAAGTACGAAACTTTTCAAAATATATAAAAATGAGAGAATTTTGATCTGTTATAATATTTTCTACGAGATGTATAGGAACATGATCTATGTGTGAAAACATAGTACATGTACATTATTGGCCCAAAAAGAGAAAATAGTTCACAAATTTGTATTTACGACAGGTTTTGACTATCCTTAATCACTGCTTCAAAAAACAAAAACAAGAACATGTTTCTTTTTTACTCTTTCGTCATCAACGAAGTGCTTTTGTACATCCAGTAATTAAGTTAAAAAAATAACGTTACTTACTAACTAATTAATCCTTGGCTACTCAGAGGTGCAAAAAGAATTATAATCAAATAAAAATATACAGGCACAAGGCTATATCTCATTATGCCCTTTTAGTCTAAAAACATAGATAAATCAAACTGCGGTTGCATACAAATCAGGGAATTCAAGAAGCACTTGGGTTTGTCTTCCGTAGTGCGAAGTTTGGTACGATATCCTACAAGGGCTTAGATCATTACCCTAAAAGTAACTTAGTTATTAATTAAAACAACTTGTTTGTTAATTTACAAGGTACAAATGAAAAAAATAAAGAAGTGATCAGGAGAATATTGGTGTGTCGTTTTATCAAACAAAAACTAGCATGCTTATACAAATGCTTGATCATGAAGATCACTACTATAAAATAGGTCCACAAAAACCTGAAAGTTGTCACAAATAAATCTTTTGTGACTATATGTCGTAACAAAACAGTCATTGCAAGTAGTTGGTTGCAAAAACTTTTTTGTGACGACATCGTGTTGTCACAAATGTATTAGCGATGATTGTTGTCACAAAAATATCGCTGCAACTAATTCATCGGTTTCTTCATTTGGCTGATGCAGGGTTAATGTTTTGCGACGACATTTTTGAAATA
The DNA here is from genome assembly GCA_025403435.1 of Artocarpus heterophyllus. Classification (NCBI taxonomy): domain Eukaryota; kingdom Viridiplantae; phylum Streptophyta; class Magnoliopsida; order Rosales; family Moraceae; genus Artocarpus; species Artocarpus heterophyllus. Next base: position 14,429,661 of record CM046347.1, on the reverse strand, counting down.
AGTTGTTGTAAATACTTTCTTAGATACTGACGTGGCATAATATTTTTGCAACGACACTTTCAAAATGTCTTCACTAATTTTTTTGTTTTTATATTTTTTGCGACGACTTGGTCATCACAAAAACTTAATTTATTTATTTTTAAATATAATTATAATATTATATTAAATATATTTCTAATATTTTTTATTAAATTCTTAATATGTTATTTTTATTAATAGATTTTATTACAATATATTTAGATGATAATAATGAAAATTAATATTAAAAAAATACAAATAATAATAAATGGTTTCATTAATAGAAAAAGAAAAACCAAATACACTCTTAAACAGGGTAGATTTTTAAAAATAAAATACAATCTAATCTCCTAAACTCAGCATCATTGGCGTCGTCATCGTTGTCGTCTACATTGACTAGAGAAGGCTAAGAACCTGGAGGTACATAAGGTTGAGGACAAGTCAGGGGCGGCAATTGGACGTTAGGGTGCAACTAGGCCAACAAGTCCATTATCTTGTTCTGATTCTCATACATTTGCAAGTTTTGCTTGTATGATTGTCACAAATATTCTTCCACATGCGGATCAGGATGCGTCAAAGATGTTTAGTCCAACATGGAGCCAAAGGATGAAGAAGCGCCATAGTAAATCTTTTTTGAGAGTTTAGGGCCTACTCCAATCTTATGTCCTCTATGTTTACCTAGAACCTGCTCTAAAATTCCCTCCTCGTTAATAGCTAATGAAGATGAACCAGTAGTAAATTGTGTCCTCTAGGTTGATATCTCTCCTCCATTTTATTCTATACAAATAAAAATAAACACATGTTACAAAGAAACAGACTAATTTGAATAAGAGAAGATAATATTGAAAGAATAAAAATACTTACAAAAGGTTGCTCTACTTGGGGGTTAACCTAGGTGTTCTCATGACGATGCATGTCGAGCCAGTTGTCTGTGGCATATAACGGCTGCTGGGTCATTGTGTTGGCCTGTACAACAATTTAAATGTGTTAGAATTGTATATTCGATTATCAAAATTAACTTTTACAATAGATTGTAATTAAAAAAAAAACTTAATTACCTTTTTGTCGTGATGCTGCATGTACACTATCCGACTATGTAAGCTTGATCACTTCTAGTTGTCACAATTATTTTTATTTGTTTCTAACCTTTTTTGTTTATAGTTATGTTCAACATTAGCAAAATTGAAATTAGTATAAGTAATGAATCACCAACTTAGTAGATGTACAATTATCTAAAACTTAGCAGATATGAACCTATCGCAATAAGGGCCCCAGTGATTGGGATTCCTGAGATTGTTTGGGGGGTTGACTCTAACTATGCGCTTGTTTTTTGCCTAACCAAGTTCTTTTGAAGTACTCGTGCAAGTCACTCTTCCAATCCTTGTAGCATTTTGCCATCTCTCTATCAATTATAGCTCGGAGGACACCATCCTTGTAGTCCTAGTCAAGGATAAATCAATCTTGTAGCACATTCATATTAAGTAGTTATATTATGTTTAACTTTAGGGAAGATTTATAACAATGAAGTTGGATCAATATTAGAAGGCGTTCTTATATGGATCTCTTGTGTCAAGCATCTATATCTTTCCAAGAGTTATGAAATGGCTCACATATATCCCAGGCGTGATTGCAGATCATACTTTCAAACCAGGTACTAGGCGTTCCATATCCCTTCTCGGTGCCTCCGTCCTCATCAAATTTGACTTTGATTTTTTATGCTTCTCCACCTATGCTATGATTTCATGACTCTTCGCCTTACCTCGGCTTGATCGTCGTTGAGGTGTGGCATCCAGCCCTGTAAAAATCAATAAACATTTTAGAGGCAATGAAGTTCAATATGATGTTAACTTATTATATAATATTGACAAAATAAAGTTAGTAATTTTGTAATTAAGTTTTAACGCACTCAACTGACAACACACACGGAAGACTATATGGATCAGGTGGAGGCTGTGCTCCTCCTAATGAGCCAGCACAAGTAGCCAATAAACCAGACATAATATCTATTAACAAATTAAAATTCATGCATGCATGTGCAAAATGAAAACATAAACACGAACCCACATACGTTGTTCTTGTGACTATCTAGTCAATCACATATCAAACCACTATCAGTAATAAGGCACACTTTTTCATTAAATTTACAAAATCTTATCGAGTTTTTTGATAATTTTAAGCCTATTTTTCAATTTAAATTCATTTTGCATATCAATTACTTGGTAATTAAAATAATAGATTATATTATTTTATTTTAGAATTGTTAATTAATTCTAAAGAGAAATTTTATTTCTTTTCTTTTTCTAGTTTCTCTTCTATTTGTAAATAATATAATTATATTTATTAATTAATTTTTAAAAAAAGTTTTTATTTCTTCAATGATTTTTAAGAGGAATTTCACTTCTTTTCTATTTGTAAATGTTACATTACTTATATAATTTTTTCTCTATTTATAATATTACTATTTTTAATATTTTTTAATCAAATAATATCCATAGTTTTTGTTCTAATTTACATGAAATACTTTAATTAATTAATTAATTTTTAATTCTAATCTTCTTAAATCATATAACATATTCTAATCAATTAAATTATTTTTTAATAATTTAAATATTATAAGAACTAACTTAATTTAAAATTTGATCAACTTATAAACAACTTATACACTAACTAAAAACAACAACTAACTTATAAACTAAAACAATTTAATCAACTAACAACATTACGATAATAAAAATTATAGTTCTAACTAAAACAATGTTACAATTCCATCTAACTTATACAAATAATCAAAATTTCATCAAAATTACAATTCTATATTTTTACCATGACAACAATAATCACAACAACATAAAAAAAAGCATTCAATTGAATAATAATCATCACAACAACATCCAATTCAACATCTTTACCATTACAACAACAAAAAACAAAACCAATCCAATACCCAACAAAAAACATAAACCAATCCAAATACAACCACATTCCATATTACTCAAAGTTTTCAACATTTTTCCAAACTTATCAACATTTACACATAATCACATAATCAAATAACTTAATTCAAATCAAATAACATCCATAAATAAAACTATTAAAAAATTAAATGCTTACTCAATCTAAAACCCACTAAAACCGGGGGTTGGAAAACTAGGAGTGGCAGCAACTGGCGGATGGCTACAGAAAGTGGCAGCAGGGGAAGTGGAGGAGGAATCTTGGTGTTTGGGTTTTTTCTATTTTGAAATGGTTGGGATTTTTTGGAAGTTCTTTAGAGATTTTGGAGTTTCAGTGCCAAATAGAAGAGAAAGGGGAAGAGAAAGAGGATTTTGGGGGGTTTGGGACAGTTATCTATCAAAAAGAAGGAAAGAATCAGAGAGAGAGGCAAAGGGAAATCAAGAAAAATGGGGAAGAAAGGTCATGTGTTTTGGCTTATACATAGAGCTAAATGTCGTCACAAATAATCCCAATGTTGTTGCAAATAATAGCCTAAAACGACACCGTATAACTTAAGTTGGAAAAAAAAATTTAGAAATCAATGGGAAAGATTCTAGAACTACCTTTTGCGACGCTTTTTTTAATGTTGTCACAAATAATTTTTAAAAACGGTCAAACCCACTGTCAAAATTTTCTCCAAATTTTGAAAATTAAAAAATATTTGTGACAACATGTCGTCGCAAATACTCATGTCATAAGTATCTCTGACTTTGTAGAGCCAACTGTACTCTACCAATATTTACGATGACGTGTCATCGTAAATATTTATTAATTTGGTACAGAAACTACTCGCGCTAGAGCACTTTTTTGACGCCTAATTATTTGCAAGGACAAGTCGTTGCAAATGCCAATGGATATTCTCTAATACTTTTTATGACTACTTGTCATTGCTAACACAATTTTATGCAATGACATGTTGTCGTAAAAAACTATGGTATTAGTGATGACACATGTCGTCACTAATTATGTTGTCATGAAAGGCCACATTTCTAGTAGTGGATGCATGCATGGCCAAGAGAAAAATCTCCTTTGGTAATATTAGTTCTAGTCAAAGGTAATAAGCGTATCTCTAATACAATGTTAAATTGATGTACTAATGCTAAATTTTGACATTTAAGGGTAAAAAAAAACTCTTTAATGTAGTACCAAATTTGCTATATATTGTACTTCATTGCAAATTTGGCATTCGATCGCTAACAATTAATGTTTTAGCTTTTATTTTAATCATTACAATGATCTCATTTTAAATTATTTTAATATAAAAATTGTACTCCTACAAAATTTTGAAGTTTAATAATAATGAAAAAAGTAGATATAGCACAAAATAGAATTGTACATCAAATATATAATTTTATATATTTTTATTATTAATAGCAAATATAAATTTGATATTAGCATTTGCATTGAAGATGCTAACATCATTAAGTGCAATGGTTTCCTCTCTCCTTTGTTTGATGAAATAAAAGTTTTAACACTGATAGTGTCGCACATAATTTTTTAGATCGAGACCTTTCTAAAGGTGAGTGTTCTGCTAAAAGCATTAGCATTAAATTTGCTTGCGAAATTGAGCTGTGTGATGTTATGAAAGCCATTCTATTAATATTCATTAGCATTACAATCGAGATTCATTTAAGTTGAAGTAATAATTGAATTTATTAGCCCGTTTGTTTCATGCAGTTTGAACTCACATATCAAACTTTTTATTACAGTATTTTCTTTCAAAAAAAATAAAAAATTATGTAAACTTTTGAACGAAATGAGCCAATTGTTCAACATGTAAGTATGCATTCTATTGAGCTGGTTCCCAGGTGTATGCATTTAGATTGGGTTGTGGAGGCCTCTTCAAAAACTTTCTTCGGTAACCTGAAAAGAGAAGGAAACATGATCAACATTATAAAGCAAGAATTTCGACCACATCTAACTTCTATGCAAATAATAATAATAACAAAATGATAAGATGGCAAACTCTGCATATCACAGGCAAGAGGATCAATGCAGAAGGGAGGGGCATTGAACCACACAACTTCTTCCTTCAGATCAATTTCATACGAAATTAGTTTGTCAGTCACTTTTTTTTTTCCCTCTCTAAAGATGTGTGGTACAAAATAACTCGTCCTGAAAGACGACGCGCAAACAATCGATGAGCTTTGTATCTCCGAGCAACATCTAAAACATGCAAGATTTAATCAAATCAACTAACTAGAAATAGGAATATTAATATCAGCACTTTAGGATAAAATTATGCATATTACAATGGTTTCTCAAAATTAGTCCATTCCAAATAGAATAGACAACATTACAATAATAATAATTAAAAAAAATTGTCTAACTTTAATTTATTAATTGTGAACTGATAAATTATGCAATTTATTATAAGAATTACCATACATAAATTATCGTATAAAACATTTATTTTAAAATATTATCATTAAGATGGATACAATTACTTATCCTGGCGTGTCAACTAACATAGTTTGGTCTTATGGGGATGAGATGTTGTTTCCTGCTTTGCAGTTTGCTTTTATTGCTTTTTCGGAGCTTACTTTGATTTACTTTTTGTACTTTTATTTATTTATTTGATAAAATTGAGATCTAATTTGATTTTTTGACTGTCACTATTAGTGATCTTCTCTCATCATTCATTGGTAAAACAAAGTTAATGAAAGCCAAAGGCATTTTCAAAGAAAATCGTGTAAAGCAGGTGAACCTAATGCTATAATACATGTTTCAATTGCAAGGGGCTTTGATTCTTTAATAATTTGTCATTCTTTGTGCTTGTTTGTTATCAACCAAGAAGTTTGTTGATTAAACCCATGGCAAGGCAATCTTGCAAATCTAAATATACTCGCATATCCATGCACGTGCCCAACTGTCAAAGAAGGTAAAATCCGAAGGAAACGACGAAATAGCACATAAAAGGGAATAATCGTCCCCATGACGGAATGACCATAGCACCCAAGCCACCTCATATCCACCAGATCTGTTACCGACCCACTTGATCTTAATTTATTTATTTCTTTTTTAATTTCTCCTTCTTATTTTGTTTGAACTTTATATTTGTTTTTCATTATTACTGTTATTTGATAAAGACGTCTTCTTTTTTTATTATTACTGTTATTATCACTTACAAAAAAAAAAAAAAAAAAACTATTCTTATACATCAGCGGTCATTCTTCAAATACTTTCAAGTAAAGATATTTAAAGGTTGGTATTGCATTATTGGTCTTAATTGAAAGGAAAATATTAATAGACTTAAAAGATTTTTTGTACTTAGACCCACCATTATAATGGAAGATTTGGTTGGGATTGTGTATATTTTATGGTACTTTAATTTTTACAAATCACGTCAAAATTACTTGCTTCATGCATGCATGAAATTTGTTGCTTAAACTCCTTCTTCCTCTTTTTTTTTTTTAAGGCTATATTTAATTGACTCTGTTCTATATATGAAGGTCTTGCCATCTAGAAGGAGCAAATACTGGCAAGTATTTGTTAAGAATACAACCAGAATCTCATATTTGCTATCCATGGGGAGGATTATGGGTTTATAAGAGTGGAAGATATCTCTATGGTATAATTTGCTTTTAGATAGAACCCAGAAGCACAACCATAAGGGCTTACAACGAAGAAGTTATGTTCGTTTAAGTTTCTGGGGGCTTGAAGTAGGACTACCGCAGTAGCTAAAAAAAATTCATATATCACACATAGAGCTGGACCACCTCCAAGAGTCATCTAGGTACAGCATTTATTACCCTTATAACCGTATAAACAAAAAAAAGTAAATATTACACTAGTCAAGAGAAGGATTTATTTGACGACAATAGATGGATTCCACACATTATTATAAGGATAATATTGTTAGAAATGTAAAAATTTATTGTGAAGATTTTGGGGAGCTTGATTTAATTATATACTTTTCACGAATGAGAGTGAGATTATTGTGAAAGAGGAGGGGATGGTGTTAAAAGACAGCGAGCTGACAAAGGCAGTGAATTTTTGGAAGTTTGAGCAGTCGTCTCCTTGTGGGCTGACTTTTCCTGCTAACCCTTAATCATAATCTAATCATGTTCTTGTTTTCTAACTTTGTTTAGTCTTAAGATTTTGGAGTTTAGTTGTTGTAATCTGGTGGCCCTGGAATATTCTCTCCTTCTCCAACACTCTCCAAAAGGGTGCACTTCAACTTTCAAGGCCAAATGAGATTCCTAAGGAAACCCCACATCTTTGTTGCTCTCTCTTTCTCTCTCTCTCTCTATAATATTGTAAAAAGTAATAATATAATGAACCTGTCCAACTGATTCAAGGCTAGGCATTTAACTTAAATATCCCACTAGAGGTAATAAAAGTGTAACATAAACTATACTAAGACTCGTGTAAGAACTCATATGTAGACATTTGAACAGAAAAGGGGTTTGGGGAAAAGCAAAGTGTTGTCACCAAGGGTATGTTTGTTTTCGTTGTCTTCTTCCTTGAAAATGAAGGGATCAAAGACTGGTTGTTATAATTGTTTGTGCAATTCAAAACAAGCCTCACAAGATTTTCTTGTCTAATTTCTAGGCGTGGACGTATTCCCAACTCAACTATGTGCATATACCAAACTCCCACAAATATATATTCTTAGTAGTCCAATTTTGAGATTTTTGTATGTTTATATCCTTGTCATCCGGTCCATATCTTTATATACATACATATAATATATATACATATAAGATCTAAATGTAAAATCCAGGAACTCTTAATTATAACCAATTAGCTTATATAAAGTAATATTAAACTAAGTGAGATTAGTAGATCAATTATCATAGTTTAACATTCAACTTATAAGAGTAGCATTTTCAGAATAAGAAAAAAAAAATTGGAAAGCAGAGGAAATTTTTTTGAACTTTTCAAATAATTTACTAAAAGGAGAGAGGGGGATTTGGTTCTAGGAACCCAATACAGAAACCCACATGCTTTGGTTTTAAAAAGTTGGAGAATATGTGCCTTTTTACGATCCTTTCCTTTATCTCAATTTTTTTTTCCTCCTCTTTTTTTCACTTTTTTATTCTTTGCGGTGCACATGGCACAATTCTATTAGAAGAGCTCGTTTAATTTGGTCCAACCTTCCTTACAGGTGTACACTAGCTACTATTGGCGTCAATATTCTTTTGGATTTGGGCTCTCTTCTTTTCATATATTTTAGTAATTTAATTTTAATTGAGGATATTGGTTGAGTTGGTCTCTTGAAAATTAGCAATAACTTTAGTTATAATTTATACAAAAAATTTAACAACTTTTATAAGTCATTATATTGTGGTTTGAATTAATTTATAATTAAGTCCTTTTCCGTCTGTCTACGATGAAACTAAAAGTCCTGAAAAAAACTATGGCATTGACACTTCACCGACGTGATCATACCTAATCATGTGGTTAATTTGCCTGATTAACCATTGTGAGTGCTAATTAAGTCCATATATCTCAAAATATAACAAGAGGTAGTTCATGTTTACACAGATCATGACACTTCCAAATATAGCAATTAAAACATAAACATATTTAAAAGAATTTTCACAATGGTTACAATAATTGAGTCATTTGAGTCGCACCTGCTAAACGTGGTTCGGGCTATTTGTTCGCCTGCTTCAAGGGTTGTAAGGCTTCAATTATTTTAGATATTAAAGAAACTATTGCCCAAGCAAACAATGATGATGTTTGTAACGTTTCTTGATCAATGTTTGCGACATTTCTCCATCAGAGAATTGATCTGTAGCTCACTGATTAGCTAATGTTGTTGTTGTTTCTTTCTTCTTCTTTCTCTTTTGGTTGTTTCTGTTTGGCTTGATTGTGTAAAATCTTTATTTTTAAGCTGTTTTGAAAAGACTGATGTTGCTGAGTTAATTTAATGAAAGTTAATCTTTTTTAAAAAAAATAAAAGGAAATCACAAAGGTAAGTTAAGGTGAAATAGTAATGAATATAATAAATTTTGGAAAAAATAAAAAAAAAATCACGAAGGTAATTTGAAGTGAAATAGTAATGAATTTATTGACATTTTGTACAATCAGTCAAAGGGGAAAAAGAAGAGGAAATATGACGTGAGGATAAAGAGGAAAAAAAATTAAGGTGCTGGTCGTTTGAGTTTTCTTTGTCATTTTGTCTCTTTGCCAGACGTTGTTGTTTGAGCCGTCTTCGTATATTGATTTGATCAGGATACTTTTCAAAACGAAAGACGGTTGTTAATTATTTATTTATTTTTCCCTAATGAAGTTGGAAAAAGAAAAAGAAAAAGTATGGTAAGATTGATTTATTAAAATTGTGGAATGTGACGCATGCCGCTATTGTTACAGAAAAATTGGATAATAAAGCATCTTTTGTTGCTAAAGCATTCTCTATACATATTGCAATCTGAACGATATCGATGAACTTATATCAATAATTTTGCGTATACTTTAAAGCATTATATATATATATATATATTTTGTATATCTATAAGAACAAAGCCTAGTTACTGACAAATTAAAGAATTTCGTCCAACAAGCTTATCTTTCATGAAAACTCAGATGCAATGAGCACTTTTTTTCTTAGGATTGGGCTAATTTTGGGCAGGAGAAATATAAGATGAGTTTGATGTTTTTTTAACTGATAAATGTAAGTTTGACGTTGATGTATCAATCTATTAGAAGTGCTACAAAAACTTACGCAATTGATACGGGGAAGAATTACAAAAATCTTTCCCACACAATTGTCGGTAGTACTTAATTGTACAGGAAGAAAAGGATATTTTTCTCTCTCTTGCTAGAAGAAGAAATTAAAAAGGAAATTTTTCTTCCAATATTCTTACTTTTATCATCATATATGTATTTCATAATGCAGCTGAATCAAAGTTATACACACATACATACATACATACAAATATATATATATATATATATATGAAACCCCAAAATGAAAACACCTGTATTTCTCTTTCCAAGATACATGAAATCATGCATGCTTAACATTATTTCGTAGGCTATTAACATGCGAATAATCCACAAAAAAAGTGTGTTAATCAATGTGAGAAAAAGAATTTAAATTTGCCACTTGGTGTATAATCATGGATAATTGACCAAGTCACTAACCCCAATATGCTGATCACACTCTATGATCAATTAGGCCTTTGGTCAAATTGAAATGACATGTTGATCGGAGGAAATTTGTTTAATATGAAAGTTGCTTTCATTTTCCCCTATGGAAAGGGAAGGGATTAGCAATTTCATTTGTTGGGTTCAACTTTTAGAACACCATATACAATTGTATTGCAGGAAAATGCAGTGGCAACTGGCAACTAGCATAAAAACTTTTGCAACTCTCCCCTAGACATTATAAGATAGAAGAAATAATATATTAATTGTGGAATAAAAGCTAAAATAGATATTTGGAGCAAATAAAATCTTCTGACTGGATTTTGTGGTTTACGCGCTTTAATTAAGGCTGAGAAACCCTTTCCATTAATCATCCAAGTATATGGAATAGACAAGCACTATAAGCCCAATCAACAAGTTATTTAAATGATAATAATGTCTCATACATGAAACTAATGCCATGGAAAAAAAAATTAATTTTTTGTCTTGGAGAAAAGCAAAGCTAAAGGGCACCCACTCCTCTCTCTCTCTCTCTCAAAAAGGTTAATTCGTATCTTTTCATTGTAGAAGAGGTAGGGACCATCCAAAGCATGGAGAGAGATATTGAGAGAGAGCAAATAATCCCCAAACTAATTATAATGGAGAGTGAAATCTTAAACTAATGGTATATTAAGGGGATTAGTTAAAGAATTAAAAATGAACACGGATCAAATTTCACTATGAAACTATATGTTCCACTAAGAAAGGAACATATATGCAAATAAGATAGAAATAAGTTGGTGATGGTCCATAGTTAAGTAATTATTTAGTAGATTAGATTGGGCAGAAAGAAAAGACAAATACCTTGTTCGAGGCATATTCACTAAAGAGAGTACAAGCATTCAAATGGAGACCCACCATCCACTTGATTTTATCACTAGAATGGTTCAAAGCAACAAAAGCGTTTGATAATGAGATGGAAAGGGAAAAAGGAGAAGGGGGAGGTTAGATGAAAAGCAATCTCTTTATGTACCTTAGTCTGCAAATTAATAGTAGCCTCCACTACTCAATTAGCATATAAATTGATAATATATGATTAAGAAAAAGAGAGATATTTACAGTAACGTGACACTTTGTAATAAAAACCAATATTTGATCTTTTTTTTTAAATATTGCTTTGCACCATATCATATGCCTATTCTATCTAGTTGCCTCTAAATCCATCTTACTTAATTAATGTATATCATTAACCCTTAATCGAACGTCTGAATTAAGGGATATTTCCTCCCCCACAATTCCATTATATTTGGAGTTATTGCTTCATTACTGTTGCAGTTAGAGAGATATTAGTGCTTATACTTCATCTATAATCTGATCTTTTCCAAGTACCAGTTGTCAAGAAGACCCATTTTTACAAAGAGAATTCTGTTAATTATAGAGAAGGCAAAAAGATTCAATAAAAAAAAAAGGTGTTTTAGCAACCTGCTGGTCAATTACATGGTTGCTGGAATAACTGAAAAATGACGTCACATGACGACAATTAGCGGTGAAATTTTTTAATACGTTAAATAATTTTCTTTTTTCAATCAATGGTGTCCCTAAACGAACTTTTTTTTTTATTTAATATTTTATGAAATTAAAACATTAATGCAACAGAGGAACAATTACTGTATTTAATAGCTCCATATAACACATCAATAAAATACAAAATAAAAAATTAATCACTGCACAAATGTAAAAGAAATAAGTAATCTCCTAAATTGACGTTATCGCCACCTTCCTTGTGTCATTCTAGCAAGGGGTGTTGGATGCATTCATCCACTTTCGCGTTAATTAGTCCTAATATCACTTCTAATACACACCAATTCAACCATACTACTTTCTCTAAAATCCTTAGAAACATGTCACTTTTCAATAGTAAAATGATTATTTTGCCCTTTGTTTAGCTAAACATTACAGACACCACAAATAAACTTCAAAAAAAAAAAAAAACACTCAAACAACAACTCAATCGTGATGGCATTGGAATCGACGGTAAGAAGAGAGGAGGAGAAGATCAGCTTCAAATGAAGACGTCGATGACATATTGAGCAAGGAAATAGAAGCTAAATACATACTTGAAGTCAATTCTGTCTTTATATTCTTTAAAAATGACGTGTTTTAAATTCTCTCACCGAAGCAATAAAAAAAGTAAATGGAAGTGGTATTTGTCAAATTGGCTTTTTATTTTCACCTAATAGTCCACTTGTTCGGCTTGATATTGGGCCATTTGGTCCATCCATAGTTGCATGTAAGGAATAGGTTAATAAACAAATGACTTAATTATACTTGTAAAAGAAAAAATTACTTGTACATGCTACTCTTTTAAAAAAAATCTGTTTATTTATGTTATATTTAAAAAAGTTGTATCATACTATCACCTAAAATTAATTAGTATCAGTTATTTAAATCTTTTTTTTTCTTTAGCCAATTCAAAATGTAAGTTGTTTAAATTTTTTTTTTTCCTTAGCCAATTCAAATAGGCAAACTCATTGTTCGCTCTCTCTCATCTATCATAATATTTCATAGTAGTATACTAAGTTTCAAAGATATCCTTTATAAAAATTTGCTTTTTGTAAAATTAATAAATGGCTCAAAGTTGTGAATATTCTACAAATGGCCCAAAATAATGGCATTAAATAAATTATTATGTAATTATATAACACAAAATATAGCATCATCATGGCAATTACTATGTATTTATAGTTATTTTTAAAAATGTTTAGGAACCATGTTGAATTTCAATTTTACTACAATAATTTGGCCATGTAGTATATTTCATAAGGCATTGAGCAAAGGACTAAGAAGAAAAAAATTCGTGGATCATTTTGTAGTCTTGGGCTAATTGAAGCAAAAAGTTGCCACCCCCCAAAATGAGGGTTAGAGAATAAAGGCATTTAAAATAAATGAAAAAGTTTACACTATTATTGCTCGAAATTAGGTAAAATATATGCTCCAAAGTCTTTTAATTATAAATAGCAAAAAAGGTCCACAAATATAGAATTTTCTCAAAAATATACAAATTAAGGTTATTCTCATTTTGATACAGTTTCTATACACAAAATACAATATTGCACTAAGAATTAAAAGCAAAAATAGTAAAACTATTAAATAAGTTGTCTTAGGCTTCAAGCCTTTGAAAGCGCTAATTCAGCTCTACTTTCGAGCCTCTGAAAAGGTGTGAGGGAGAGGGACAAAGATAGAGAGGGAAAAAATGGATGGAAGAGAAAGTGTGAGATGGTGTGAGATGGTGAGTGAGGGAAAGAATTGGTGTGAATCACATATGTCTTCATGTGTGGGTAATGTGATGAAATTAAGAAAAGAAAAGGATTTATTTTTAAAAGAAAACATAAACAAAACAAATATAAGGAACTTGTAAGTCTTGGGCCTTTTACGAAATATAAAAAATTTATATTTGAGACCCAAAGTAAAAATATGAGAGTCGCCCTTTTTATTTTTTTAATAGAAAACTGTTATGCCATTGCAATTATTAAATACAACTACTGAACAAGAACTGACACATTACACTTTTAAACTCTTTTTTATGCAAAATCTTTATTAAAAATAATATTATTACTGAAAATTAATCAAAATTTTTGATTAATTAAAACTAACAACTAGATTAACTTAATTAATCTTGATTGATTTATCTCGGTATTACAACCCTACCCCTCAAGAAATTTCATCCTTAAAATTTAAAAACAAAGGAGGGACATCATGAAACAAAAAGTATGATAACTCAAGAGAAATTCTTATTCCTATTGCATTGTATATTTAACATGTATTCTCAACGATACATGTCCCGACACCAAAACATTTCAAGTTAAAAAAACATAGTTAAAAACTCACACAGGATCAATTGCCATGGAATTTGAAGCCATGTTTTGATACCAAGTTTTGTGACACCCCGAAATAGGAGTTAAAAAAGAAAGGTGACTAAAATAAATGAAATATGTTATAGTATTTATTACTCAAAAATAGGTAAAATATATGTTTTGGAGTCTTTTAATTATAAATAGCAAAAACAATCCAAAATTACATAATTTTCTCAAACTTATACAAACTTAGGATATTGTCGTACGAACACAGTTTCTATACACAAAGTACAATGTTACACTAATAATTACAAACAAATACAATAAAATCATAAAATAAGTTGTCTTAGGCTTCAAGCCCATAAAAGTGGCAACTGAGCAATACTAGCTGCTAATACAGTTTATAAAGTCATGGAAGAAAGGAAAACATAAAAGGTGGTAAGTTGAATGCTTGGTAGAGGTAGAAAGGAATTACGACGAGAAAATGACTTAAATCACATGCATCGACTCACAAATATACATTTCACATTATAAGGCACAACAAGAACATTAAGTCATCGTATATCAATAAATCTATAATACCTAAGAAATTCTCAGTACATTACATGTGTAATATTTATATTAGCCCAAGAATGACTACCCAAGAGGGTAGTGAACTAGGTTTCTAAAAACGTTTTATAATTTTTAGAAATTTTAAGATAATTGTACACACAAAAATCAAATATAAATGATTCAAGTAACTATAAATGCATGAAAGTAAAGAGTTAAAGAACAAGAAGTGCAAATACTATTTATAGTGATTTGGCAATATACCTACGTCCATTGTCGTAGATAGGGCCAGCAATATAGGTTGTGACATAATGACACGACACGAACCTGACACAAATTTTTGCAGGTTAGTGTCAAAAGAATTAACCCCGGGTCAGTTAAGTGTCAACCCAAAACTGACCAATCAAAAAATAGGTTGAATTCAAGTCAATCCACCTAACCCTAAATGACCCCTAACTGACCCGCTTATATTTATTTAGATATTTTTTTATTCTGTTATTATATATCAGATTAGATATAGACAATAGTATAACCATAAAGATCAAAACCCTACCTCTCACTTTGGAAGACAAATCAGTTTTATTATCATATCCTTGCTATGATGGCTCGTGATATTTTAAGCATTCTGGTATCTACAGTTGCATAAGAATCTGCATTTAGTAACGGTATCAACAGTTGCTATGATGGCTCGTGATATGTTTTGGACTTGTTGGATGTTTTTTAAATTTTAAGACTGGACTTTTTTGTTGTTATGGCTTGAAACTCATCTAATTTTATATTTGTTTTTATGTTATATATATATATATATATATATATATATATTGGCATAGGTGGGTCATAGGCGGGTGCGGGTTAAATACGGGTCACAGGTCATTGTTTTTTGACATTGCGTATAAGGAACAGGTTGGCACGGGTCATGTTCGTGTCAACCCATACCAAAACAGGTTGTGTTAGGGTTGAGAATTTTCAACCTATTCGTGTCATGGTTCGGGTTAGTGCCGACTTAATTTTTGTAAAAATTGACCTCAACTCGACACTAACTCAACCTGTTGACCCGATTTGCCACCCCTAGTCATAGAGCAAGACCTTGACTCACCTCTTCCACTATCTCGACCATATTTTCGTCATGATCACTTTAAGTATAATCTGGTGACTTTGTCTACCCAAGACTCACCACATCCTCTTATAATTAGTCAATTTTACGATGATTTGCTAGCTAAAATAACCCCAAAATTTACTAAGGTTTCAGAAACCTAATACACTTGGAACCTAATGAACTCGGTTTACAAGTTTGGAAAGATTAAGCACAACACTTACAGCTCCTAAAAATGTATGAAATACAATTTGGAATGAACTAGGAGATGGTTAAGCACACAAAAAGGATTTTTAGCAAGTTTGGCTCAAGAATGATTTGAAAGCATGTCGAACACTTAGAGATTGATACAATGATGATTCTAGGTGTTCTTGGTGATTAATAAGATCAAAAGCGAGGCTATTTATAGGCTAGAACTCAAAACTAGCTGTCATAGCTGTTTGAGGGGCATTTGTAACATCTAAAAAACTAGCCGTTAGACTGCGCAGTCGACCGCCATATACATGGCACAGTCAGCCATGTTGTATGGAGAGGCAGCTTTGATAGGCTGTCGTGGTTAACCACTATATGCAAAACACGATCGATTATACCACTTCTATGATGATGGGACGCCAAAATTCATTTCAAAAATTAAAAATATTTATAAACCAATTTATTTTAAATTGTTTTAAGAACAATTTTAATTCTATTTCTTAGTCTTGAAAAAATTGTTTACAATATGTAAAAGCAATTTAGAATAATTTTTGCAAGACTTAAAAATATTTTTCACAATTTTAAGACAATAATTATATTTTAAAATCTATTTGTTAAAAATTTATGAAAAATTTATTCTTTGAGCCTATCAACTTGATAAAAATTTTATGCATGCTCTAACATCATGCAAGCTAAAAATAAAGTAATAACCTATTCTTAATGCTTGTTGACGTTCTTGTTCATTCTTCAAGCTCTCGGTGTAAAAATTCGTCTTCATGTAATTGCTCCAAGTCTTGATGAATTTCTTCTAATTATCTTGAGATGCTAAATAAATTCTTTAAAAAACAACACTATATACTCAAGATAAATCATTAGTAACTAAGCAATAAATTGACTATTGTCATCAAAACAAAAATAAATATATCATTTAAAACCTTAGGACCAACAATCTCTCCCTTTTTGATGATGACAGACAATTGATTGCTTTAAGGTAATAATGATAAAAGAAATCAGCTTGATATAAATCATAAGTGAAAAAAAAATTCTTACCTAAAGCTTACCTTAAGCTCCCCATGTCGAACATAATAGATCTTCACCCTAAGATGTGCTACTTTTCAATCTTGAGGGAATTTGTTAGTGTCTCAAACTCAAAAGTTAATTTAATCAAATCAACCTCAATCTTAATCTCAAAAATAAATAATAAAAATAAAAACTGACATAGATTCCCCTCCATCAAATACATATTCTCCCCTATGTAAAACAATATATGCAATTAAAACAAGCAATCAACTATATTTTCTCCCCCTTTGTCATCAATAAAAAAAAGAGACAAAATCATATTCAAACAGGAGATTCATCATAAATCAATAAAGAGTCATAATTTCTAGTACCATAAAATACTACATGATCCAAAGTACAAACCCTAAATTGGCCTTAAAAAGAGAAAAAGTAATTATAAAATAGAAGAATGACCAAAACAGAAAAATAGAAACAAAGCTAAGAATGAGTCAAGGTGGAGGCGGTCTATGCATGTTGAGGCATTGAAGTTGCTCAAGAATGTTGCCCATGGTGTTCAAGTTTGCCATATTATTGCCCATGGTTTCCATGTTGTTATTGAGTTGAGTAAATTGCTCATTTGCATAGGTACAAAAGTCGACAAAGTTTGACTCAAATAAAACGAACCTAGAAGCAAGCACCTGATATGAACCGCAAGAAGATGGGCTGGCTGAAGGTGCTTATGATGGCTCTTCTCCTATGGCAAAGTCTTCTTTGTCTTGTTCAAACTCCCGTTGTGCCTCCTCATTAAGATAAGAAGCAGGTGCTTTAGCCTCACAATGCCAAATACTATTGATTTCTTAGTAGCCCATTCTCTTGAGGTTAACTGCAGTAAAATACATGTTCAAACTCGATTTGCACTTATCCGATTCTCTAATAAGGGGAACCTTAAAGTGCTTAAAGATGCGAGTCAATAACATTTCGTATGGTAAATTCATGCTTAATGATCAATTAACTAAGGTTTAGCTGTGTGCCACTAAGAATGTAGTACATAAAGGGAGCACCATAACTAATAAGATTATCTTTATGTCCAGCCCTAGGAATAAAGTTTAGAGAAACAATATGATGTAGAACTCTTACTCTAGGGGATAGATTCCTCGCCCTTGGTTTGAGTGGATGGATACCATTAGGAGCCTCCATAAAGTTCTATACATAACAGCAGGCTCAAAATTATTCCCAAATGTGTCTAAGGAAGGACAAGGTATTCCATCATTAGGAATTTCTAAAGCTAGGCCAAAACAATGGTTTTTCCTTTCAATTCATAAGTGATTGTGAAATTTTGAGGATTTCTATTTAATTAAGCATAAAAGTTTTTCACTAGTCTAAGATACACCCAAGCTCTAGTTTCTACTATGTTCAGCCATCCTAATTGCTCAAATAAAACTCTAAGGTTTAAGGACTGCATATCGTCAAACATATTGACTCTCCTAGTCAGGATATTCTTATTGGCTAAGGCTGCAAAACCTTTCCTACGACTGGCACTTAGAATATTAGGGTTGTGAATTACCTTAAATTGAAACTTGTTGTCATCGTTCGTTGCCGGTCCACATCTTCTAGAAGATTTACCGCATCTCGCCATTTGTAAGGAAAGAGAATGATAGGAGAAAATCACAGATTCATATTCAAATGAATGAGGGTGAAAGAACAAAAGTTTGTATAAAATTTTGGCTGAAGAAGATGATTTTGAAGTGCAAAATTATGCCTAATAAAGGAAAAACTCAATAATTTTGCAAAATGAGGTAAAAAAAATCCTAAAGGAGAGTATGAGGGAAGGATTTTTGGTTCTTAGTGCTTGAGTTCGAAGAAGAAAATGAGAGAAAAGAGAGATTTTCTCTCTTTAAATGTCCTCTCGGGTCTGGTCTAGAACGGACCCCTACAACGGTGCAGTCGACCGCATCATATAGTTCCACTACTTGAAACACGGTCTTTTGCAATGACATAATTAGCGACAACACTTGTTGTCGCTAATACTATAGTTTTTTGCGACAACATGTCGTCGCAACATACAATAGGGATAAAATTAAAGACATGTCGCAACAACTAATAGCAACGACTTGTCGTTGCCTATAATTGAGTGTTAGCGATAGCAAGTAGTCATAAAAAGTATCAGAAAATATCCATTGGTATTTGTGACAACTTATCGCCGTAAATAATTAGCGGCCAAAAAATTGCTCTGGTGTGAGTAGTTTTCATTCCAAAGTAATACATATTTGCGATGACACATCATTGCAAATATTTGTGGAGTATAGCTGGCTCTGCAGAGTCAGAGATACTTAAAACAATAAGTATTTGCGACAACATATCATTGCAAATATTTTTTTAATTTTCAACATTTGGTGAAAATTTTAGTGGTGGGTTTGGACGTTTCTAAAAATTACTTGCAATGATATTAAAAAAGTCATCGTAAAAGGTGGTTCCAGAATCTTTCTCCCTTGATTTCTAAATTTTTTTCCAGCTTAATTAAACAGTGTCGTTGTAGCCTATTATTTGTGACGATATTAGGATTATTTGCAATAACAAATGTCGTTGCAAAAAGCTCTCTGTATAAATTAAAACACAGAATCTTTAATCTCTATTTTTTTTTATTTCCCTTTGCCCCTCTCTCGATTCTCTCCTTCTTTCTAGTAGATAACAGTCCCAAACTCCCCCAAATCCCCTTTCTCTTCCACTTTCTCCTCTATTTGGCCTTAAAACTCTAAAATCTCCAAAGAACTCCAAAAAATGCTCACCCCACCCCCGCCCCCCCTCCCCCCCCCCCGCGCGTACACACACACATAAAAGACAGAAAAAATCCAAGCACCAAGTTTCCTCCTACACTTCCTCTGCTGTTGTCGTTCTTCACCGCCTGCCACTTCTAGTTTTCTAACCCCCAATTTTTGTGGGTTTCAGATTGAGTAAGTTTTTAATTTTTTTTAATGGTTTTATTTATGGAATGTAGTTATGTAAATGTTTATTTGGTTTGAATATATTTGATTATGTGATTATGTGTAAATGTTGATAAGTTTGTAAAAATATTTAAAAATTTGAGTAATGTGGAATGTGGTTGTATTTGGATTGGTTTATGTTTTTTGTTGGGTATTGGGTTGTTTATGTTTTTTGTTGTTGTGATGGTTATAATTAAATTGAAAGCTTTTTTTATGTTGTTATGATTGTTGTTGTCATGATAAAAATGTAGAATTGTAATTTTGGTGAAATTTTAATTATTTGTATAAGTTTGTTGGAATCATATTGTTTTAGTTAGAATTGTAATTTTTATTATTGTAATGTTATTAGTTGATTAAATTGTTTTAGTTCATAAGTTCGTTGTTGTTTTGGTTATCTTATAAGTTGTTCATACGTTGATCAAATTTTAAATTAAGTTAGTTCTTATAATCTTTAAATTTTTTTTAAAAATTTAATTCCTAAAAAATAATTTAATTTATTAGAATATGCTAATATGATTTAAGAAGATTAAAATTAAGAATTAATTAAATTAAATTAAATTATTTTATATGATTTACAATAAAAAAATATGAATATGATTTGATTAAAAAATATTAAAATTGTAATAGTAAAAATAGAGAAAAATAAAAATTATATAAGTAATGTGACATTTACAAATAGAAAAGAAGTGAAATTCCTCTTTAAAATCATTGAAGAAATAATTTTTTTAAAAAAAAATTAATTAACAAATATAATTATATTATTTGGTAATAGAAGTGAAACTAAAAAAAGAAAAGAAATAAAATTTTCTTTAGAATTAATTAACAACTCTAAAATAAAATAATATAATCACTTATTTTAATTAACAAGTAATTGATATGAAAAAATAAATTTAAATTAAATTAAATTAAACATAAGATTATCATAAAATTTGATAAGATTTCATAAATTTAATAAAAAATTATGCCTTATTACTAATAGTGGTTTGATATGTAACTGACTGAATAGTCATAAGAGCAATGTACATCGGTATACGTTTATGTTTTCATTTTGTATATGCATGCATGAATTAATCTTAGACCCGTTCGAGGATCGGTATGTAGTAATTGATGCTTGAATTGTCCTGTTTGGATAGCTTGGTATTGTAATTTATGTGTTTGTCGTTAAAATTTACTAATATCTTTGGTAGAGATTTCGGTACATCTTTATTTGTTCTTCGGGTGTGTATATGATAACACACTTAGAAGAATTAAAGGGAGATGTTGTCAAAATTTCTACAGAAAAGGGGCGTTGTGGGATAAGTAACACAATGCATAAATTACAATACTGAATAGGAGAGGCCCTTACCCTATAGGTTTGGAGTAAAGGTGGTGCATAGAATTACATACATACATACATACAATGACATGACTAATGATTGTGTTTGTTGTTGTTTATAGTTGAAATGCTTATTAATAAAAGATAAATTCATTTGAAGAACTGGTTGTCAGATGAGTATTGGGATAGTTTGTATGCTTTTACTAAGATCGCAAAGAATTATTCAAATCAAAATGGGTGTATTAATTGTCCTTGTTTGAAGTGTAAAAATCATGAGATGCTACCGGTAGAAACAGTGAGAGCACACATACATCGATTTGGTTTTGATAGAATGTACATTAAGTGGATTCACCATGGTGAAGAAGAAGCAGTTTCAAGTACTAGTCCAATTGTAAATGAACCAGTAGACGACGTGCTTGCATTCATAAGCGATGTTGCTGAGATTAATGACGATCATGATATGTTGGGTGAGACAGAAGTGGATATAGAAGATACATAGTATGATAAATTCAAGGATCTCTTATCCAAGTTTCAAGTGGGATTGTATTCAGGCAGTTCTAAGTATTTAGGATTGAATTTCTTAGTGAAATTGATGCACCTAAAAGTGCTATATAAGTGGCCTAATGAGTGCATAGATGCTACATTGAAGTTATTGAAAGATATATTCCATGATGGGAACAAGTTACCATCTTTTTATTATGAGTCAAAAAAGTTATTGAGTAAACTGGAACTAAGCTACTAGACAATTCATGTATGTAAGTATGATTGCGTTTTGTTTTGGAAGGAGAATGCTAATCTATAGGTGTGTCTAATTTGTAACACACAAGTCATTGGAAAAATAAAAAAGGAACAAAAGTTCCATGGTAAGTACTCCATTACTTCCCTTTGATGGATCGGTTGAAAAGTCTATATGCTTCTCATCACACTACTAAGCAAAAGATGTGGCACTTGCATGGGTGATCAAAGGATGACTACTTAATTATTAGCGTCATCTAGTGGATAGTAAAGAGTGGAAAGACCTAGATAAAAAGTACCCTTACTTTTCCCTAGAACCGAGAAATGTTCAGCTAGGGTTAGTTGCTGATAGTTTGAACCTTTTCAGGAACATGAGTATTTCATATAATATGTGGTCCATACAAGATGTTGACCTTGTTGATTCTTTTTCCAAATGCTCCTGAGAAATATATGGATGTGTTCTTAAAACCCCTGGTGGGTGAGTTAAAGAATTATGGGATGAAGTAGTTGTTGTGCATGACATTGTTTTGAATACGTCGTTTCAGATACAGGCTGTGTTGCTCATGATATTTAACACTTTCCTACCCGTAGTTGTTTATCTGTCTAGAATGGTCGAGGGTATTTGGCATGTCCACCTTACAACGATGCAACTCCCTTAAAGCGGATAACAAGCAAAACTTGTTTTGTTGGGCATCGACAATAGCTTCTTATCACTCATAGGATAAGAAATAACAAAAAGTTTGATAGTAAGATTGATCAACAACCTCCTTTACCTCAAAAATCCATTCAATAAATATTGTCTTAGTTAGAAAAGGTTGGACCTAGATTGCCTAGTATACATGGGAAGTAAAGCCGTAAAAAGCGAAAGAGACATCCCGTAGAGCTTAATTGGACGAAGAAGAGTTTCTTTTGAGAATTACCTTACTAGACCTGATGGTCGTTACGGCATAACTTAGATGTCAAGCATATCAAGAAGAATTCATGTGACAGCTTGTTGGGTACAATTCTAAACATTAATAGAAAAAGTAAGAATATAAACAAGGCAAGGATCGACCTACAAAACATGGAGGTGTGTAAGGAGTTGCATTTGTTTAAGGAAGGTGATCGTTGGATGAAACCACATTAGCATACACATTAACCTCGGATGATAGTAAGAAATTTTGTGATTTTTTAAAAGCAATCCAATTTCTTGATGGGTTTGCATCAAATCTAAGGAAAAACATGATCAAGGGGAACAATAAGATTATTGGATTAAAATCACACGACTGTCATGTCATAATGCAATGATTATCGCCAACTGAGATTCGACCATTCATGGCGAAAGAGATTGTCAATGCAATAATAGAATTAAGTAATTTCTTTCAGCTGATATGTTCAAGGACATTAAGGATAAGTGATTTAGAGAAAGGCCAGTAAGATATTGTTCTTATTCTATACAAGTTAGAAACAATATTCCTCTAGCCTTTTTTGATATTGTGGTTCATTTAATAATGTATTTGTAGAAGAAGCCATTCAAGGAGGACCTGTTATTGTGGTTCATTTAATAATGTATTTGTACAAGAAGCCATTCAAGGAGGACCTGTTCATTTAAGGTGGATGTATTCATTTGAACGTTTCCTTTAATCATTGAAGAAATATGTAAGGAATTGTGTAAGAATAGAGGCGTCGATTGCCAAGGCATATATTGTCAATGATGCTTTGACCTTTTGTTCAATGTATCTAAGTAGCATTGAGACAAGATTTAACAGTCTTGAGAGAAATTAGGCAGAGGATGAAGATGGTAATGTCAAAAAGATTTTTGTCTTTGAAACTCGTTGTCGTCCTATTGGAAAGATGAACATAATCACATTAGATGACCATCTACAGAATAGGTAAGTTTCAAACCTCACCAATGGCATGAAAAAATGATTTTTACAGGCTTTATATATGTTTTGAATACGTTTGCATTAGTTATGCGTAATGTTTTGAATCCCAAGTTATAATTTATAGTATGTTTAGCACGTGTTATGTTTATGTTTTAATTTGTCGTATCATGTGGTATGTCCACTAAAGTTTACAAGAAGGTAAACTAAAGATGTTAATTTAGTATTGTACCAACCTCCTTGATGTGAGATTTGCAAGCTATGTTAAAGTTATGGTAACAGCCCCTTACAAACGTCACAATAATTATTTCTTTTAAATTTAAATAATTATTTAAAGATAAAAAATTCAATTAAAAATTAACACTAAAGGAAATATCCCAAGAAAAACATGCATTTTTTTTAAACTACTTAAGAAAAATACTTAAAAGTCTAAAGGAAACAACATTAAAATATAATCATCACTCGAGTCACTAAATTCTTTTCATGGGTGTATTTCCGTTTCCAATCCAGCACTCCTTACATACACGCCTATCCCTACCCTCCATCCTGTTCCATATGCCTTTTACCTTTGTATACAACATGATATAAAACTAAGTAAGCATAAACATAGTAAACACACTGTCTTATCTCACAACATAAAAGTATGAACTTTCTTGAAATCATAACATAACATTATAATCATAATAGTGCACGAGGCACACGTTTATAAAGAGCATATCTTTTCATTTAACCTTTCATATTAAAACATTGTTCATTTTATCTTTAAAGGGATCAAGCATTGCACCATTAACTTCGTTAGCATGCCGTCATGAGAGGAGTAAGGTAACTAGTCTCAAACTAAACATGAAAAGTCCAACCTTTAAGACATCATAAACATAAACATAAACATATGGTGTGCTATGCTTAATTATGTGATATATATATATATATATACATGCTTTCTTCAAAAACTTATCACAAGACGTGAAATCATAATCACAAAAACATATTTGAGAATATTCATCGTAAAAAGCCTTGAAAGCAGAATGTTGATTCACAAACTTTAATCATAAAACATTCCTTATCATTTTCATAAACTTTTGTCATATTGCAGGTGAAAATGTACTTACTTAGTATTTATTTTAATTGTCATTTTGCATAAACCTTATCATAAAATCTAGACTTATCATTATGAAAATTAAACTACACTCACATGATTCATAATGCAATCACTATCACAAAACCGCAATACATGAAAATATATTATATATTAATATAAGTTTTTTGTTATGATATCTATACGTACTTACATACAGCACCAACATATAGCACTAATTAAACTTTCAATATTACATATATACCAATATACATATATATGTGTGTGTGTATATATATATAAGTAATTGGTTATTACTATTATATATAAATAAATTAATATAATGTTATATATATATATATAAGAAACTAAAAGAATAAACACACATATTAAATATATTTATGGAAACATAATCTAACAAATCATTATGTATATTGATTAAATGTTTAGCTAAAATGCAAAAATAAAATAAATAGAATATCCATAGTTATCATCACGTTACAAATGCTATATAATTCAAAAGCATGTTGTGACATTAATAAAAATTAAACTCATCACATTTATCATCACTTTTAACATAAGCATTCTAAGCACATCGATCACTCATGACTATCACCTACAACATCACTTTACAAAACATTAAATTACTTAGCATAAACCATAAAAATCTCATAAAATCTCACGTTCGAACGTTAAATTAATGTAATTATCCATAGAATAAAATGGTAGGTGCTATAGTTACGACCTCTTTGTTTGATGGTCTTAAGTCTTTTATGAGGAAAGCATCATTTTATATTATAATTATAATCTCATGATAGATGACGTTAGTACAAACACTTAAACCCACGAGTTCAAGATACGATAAGAATGATGACAAAAACTACATAAATGAGCATAATTGAAATCATGCATTGAGATATTGCTTGCATTCCATTTTAAAAAATATTTTATGAGAACGTTTTATGAAAAACATTTTATGATTAATGTTTTACCAGAAATAGTTCACAAAAGATATTTTACGAGAAAAGTTTTAAGAATAAGGTTTTATAAGAAATGTTTTAATGTTTTGTGAGAAATGTTTGAACTTACTAAGTGAAAGCTCATTACAAGTTTTTTCATACTATAGGCAGTCTTACAAGAAACCAGTATGACTGGTTAGCGAGCTAGGTGTTGTGGTGAAATAGATGCGATGGTTAGGCTATGAATACCACAACAGAAGTTTTTCGTTATTTTAAGAAAAAGTTTTCTCCTATTTGAAAAGATATTTTAAAAAGTTTCAAAGGAGTAAATGTTTACTTAACGAGTTTTAAGAAATGTTATGAATGATTATAAAGACAAGTTTTGTATAATGTTTCAGTTTATGTTGCAACAAAAATTGCAACAGCTTCAAGTATGATGTTAAGGGAAAAATTTACTTAGTATTTTTCTTACCAGTAAGTAGGATTAACATTAAGAAATTATGTTTACACAAGTTAAGTAACGACTCAAAAAAATCATTTCGTGACAATATCAATGCATGCTAGTATGTAGAGCCAAACCTAGAACTCCTTCTTGAGCTATTGTAGCTATCCTAAAGCTCTTTTAGAGCTTTCATATCTGACTATCTCTCTGGAGGTCTCTAAATCATCTTGTATCATAGTCTTTAAAAATGGTAAATCACATACTGGCTTTGTTATATAAAAAGGGTAAATTTCACGTCGTGTCATGAGCATCAACTTTTATAGGGCAAGCCTACCTATGACCTCTAATTAAAATAGGTCTAATTAGAATGTAACGTCGACCCATCATTGCTAATAAAACAGAAATAGAAAATAAACAACTGAAAAGTAAATGTGAAAAATAAGGCAAAACCTAATCTCAAGGTTATCAGCCATTACTTACTTTGATAATAAGGCAAAACCTAATCACAATTTTGCTTTGTAGTTATTTACTTTGACTTAAGCATAAATCTCGAAATGTTGTTTTTACCACTCATGGTGCACCCCAAGTAAAAGAATTATAAGCTCTCATTAGGCTCGCATATACTACAATACTAATATGAAGAGCCGATGCACGTGCATATGCTAATGCAACCATTAGGCAATTCAAGCATAATCCAATAATACACAACTTTCGTAAGTTCAACACAAACAACCATTAGAATTAAAACAATAATATTGCAAATGCACTACAATTAGCATTACATCATTATTTACATAATCATGCTCATTTTAACACAACACTTAATAACAAGCAAACATGTCAAGTCATACAACAGGTCAATGTAAATAAGTTCAATAATGGTTGTTCAATGAGAATATTCGATGCATAAGAATAACTTATTAATGGCTTAATAATAATAATCAAGCTTATACTAACATGTCAACTTGCAAAGGTAGTAATGAAGTTTCTATGCAAAACTTTGGATGCACACAATTCGTGTTACTTAATCCTAAACAATTCAATGCCAAATTCTACACATCACTTATGACACATTCTAAAACGTAGTAAGGTTGATTTAGGTGCAACAAACCAATATCAAATAGTGGGGGTTTCAGTTCTTAGATTTATAAATCTTTAAGACATACATGTTTGACGACTATTATGAGAATATTTATAAAATTTATTTTATATATAGCCAAAAATTACAAAATCTAAATGAAGCTAAGACGTAGATCTTCCCGAAGTGCTATTATATGCTTAGTTTTAATTCTATTAAAGCTTCCAAAGGCATGTTAAATGGGAGCTAGATGTAGCTGATTTTCTGCATAAAATATGCAATTTTTCTAAATTTTGAAAATGCTCAACTTTTACTACAGGTGTCCGATTAATGTGATTTTTACGGTTACTCGAATCTTAGGAATTTTTTTTAGATTCTATAAATTTCAAATGGCAGAAACTAAATAGATAGGTACAGTTTTTTGGTTTTCTATGGTAGGCACTTATAAGGCTTTACAAACCCACTATATTAAATACTAACTTAAAACAAATAGCCACATCTTAATTACACCTTCTAATCATGGAAAAATAATTAATTCCAAATCGAAGAGGCTTGCTAACACTTATAACATCAAAGCAAACAAAAACTAACACCCACACACATAATTTTTTATAAAACCAATAAATGACTCATGATATGCATAAAGCACTAGTCATGTTCTAATTTCTAAAAGAAATATACTCATGAGTAATATACCTTGAAACAATCTTTAGTTTGCATATAACATCAATAGAGCAAGGTTTTATTTTATAGATTTGTCAACTAGTTAAAGAAAAGAGAAAAACTTACTTACATGAATCTTTTATCAAAACAAAGGTTATTTCTTATTATTTAGATCTTAAATCGTATGCATCATATCATGCTACATAACCAAGCTCACTACAAATATGCTTAATAAGAAAAGCACATAACAGTATTTATCACCAAAAAAATACATGGACAAATAGAACATCACAGGCGTTAATCTAAACTCTAAAAAGGAATTAAAGTCTATAATAATAGTCAAGGAAACAAAGAGATCATTTCAAGTCATTTATAACAACCAAGCTACACATCTTTGAACATTTAGCCTTCATCAATATCGCTATTTATATCATTAAATTCACTTTTCCAACTTAATAAAATTAAAAGAAATATATGGCCATCATAGATAATGTCAACCCGACACATGTCTTAAAGTTCATGTATAAAGAAAGGTTATACGGTTTCTGCATAAATTATAATTTCCTTAGCATAACCATTTGAGCAACTAGAATTACATTATATATAAATTATCATTGTACTATAAATATTCTATAAGTAGGTTTAGATAGATTTATTACAAAGTGACAAAAAATCGAGGGATATTTATCTTTTTATACGTCTGTTTTGGGTAAATTAAAAACCTATACCTTCGGTTTTCGATCTCATCAAATGTATATCTTCATATTAGATTTAATACATAAATCTATACCTTATCTCAGTCAATAGATGATTTTGACCTTTAAAATGACCAAATTATCCTTAAGTAAAAGATAAAAAAATTAAAATTAAAAAAAAAACAAAAATTACAAAACACCTATTTTTGAAAATATTCTATACATTTTTTAAGGCAAAAACATTAGTATAAATTTTTTTTTTAAGTTTTTAATGCTATCTTCTTTTTAATTTGAGGATATTTTGGGTAATTTTTTAGGTCAAAATTGAAGATTGATTGGGCAAAGATATAAATTTGTGTATTAAATCTAATCTGAATATATAAATTTGATGAGATTAAAAACTGAAAGTATGTTGTTTGAATGAACCTTAAATACAGAATATAAAAAGGTACATAATCCAAAAATCAAATCATATAAACAATTTAATACCATATATTTCTCTATTTTGATATTTCACCAAACATCTAACATGAATAGTTTCCAATAATAAATCACAAGCTCAACTAAGAACTTTAGACCATATTTAACACACGTCCAAAATCATGCGGAGAATTAGAGTTTAAGCTTGACAATTAAAATTTCAAGTTTTCAATCCTCAAACATTAGAACCTTCATTCTCATTCTCTAGGATACATATATAACATATTTAGAGTGTCCGATATCAATATTACAACCCAACTTCTTTTAATTTCATAAAATTAACAAACTATCAATAAAAAACCAAACATGCATCACTCAAACTAAGTCAATAGACGAAACACAAAAATTAGAGGCAAAAAATCATCAAGGAAAAACTCAGATTTACCAAGAAAATAAAAAAAAAAATCATAATTTCAGTTTTATAAAATTGGAAAAACTCAAAATCTTAAAATGTGCAAGAGAAATTTTGAAGAGAATTTGAGAAGAACAAAACCTTACTTTTGATCGAACATTCTATAAACCAAGAATCTTGATTCTCCTCTTGAAATTTTTTTTACTGAGGGAAGGAATTGGTGTGAATTAAATACACCCATCTGTCTTCTTGTGTGGGTGATGTGGTGGAACTAAGGAAAGAAAATCAAAAATTATTTTTAGAAGAAAAGAGAAATAAAATAAATATAGGGAGTTTGTATGCTCGGAATTTTATGGGAAATAAGAAATTTATATCTAAGACCCAATTTAATAAAAATATCAGAGTGGCCTGTTCAGTTTTCTGTTTATAAAACTATTACACAATTATTGTTGTCAGACATATACCAACAGACAAGAATTGACAATTTAGTTTTAAACATATAACTTTCCACACGAAAAAATTATTTAGAAATAAAATTATAAACCAAAATTAATCACAAATTTTCAATTAATTAACACTAATTAATCTTAATTAATTTATCTTACTGTTACAAAAGTATATTTATGTAATAAAGTTTTTAGCATTTTAACCATACTTAATTGAATTAATATTTTCCTACACACTTTTAAAAATAATTAAACCATTGCAATCATAACACTTTTCAAATCAATTAGTTGAAACACGCTCCACGTGTGCATATAAGATATCTGGAAAATAGATAAGATAATCGGGAAAAAAGCAATAAAAAAATAAAGAACCAAAAGATGTAAATATAAAAAGCAATTATTCCTTTTTTATCTCATTTAAAAAAACAAAAACCTAAAAGAAAAGTTAATTAAAAAGTCTAAATAAAAAAATTATAATTAAGAGAACATTATATAAAAAATAGTTTAGGAATCTAACCCCTAATCGTTGGTATAATGATACTAACCCCTAATTTCAATCCTATGACGATGAAAAAATAAAACTGAAAAGAAAGCTACATACTAACCGGGTTGATCTTGAAAAATTTTTGTAAGAGCTATTAATTGTTAGGTTTATTTTTCTTCTCGTAACCATGATGCCCTCGTTGAGTGATTTATAAGGAGAGACTTAGCCCTTTGGAAGCAGCTCTAGTATATAGAGTTTTGGGCCTTAGAGGGTTACTTTCATACTCTAATCCCTTTTTAACTTCAAGTTCCTAGTGTTTTTTAGTTGTGAAGTTGAAACACAAACAACCAAAAAGTGTGTGGAATGTAGACAAAGAAACCTTTTACTTGATCTCAGGTCTTCCAAAGGATCGAGAGGTCATAGGAGCACTCTGACTATAGACAACATTATCTGTTGACTATCTCTAGTGGTTTGGACAGCTCCAAAACTATCCTTGACAACTTCGCCTATTTAGCGAAGTTAGTTAGACTAACTTTTCAATTATGAATAGTGTAAAATTCTCACACATTACAATAAAAAGAAAAAAACTACTACAGCATAAAACTCTCACATGCTATAGTATTTACAGTTTTAACCAATTGTTTTAACCACCATGCTAAATACCCAAAGAGTTTTTGGGAAATTTGACTACCCTATAGAGCCCAGTATAGAGGACCTTTGAATGGTCATGATTTTAGCTTTTCACATCCATTAACTTCTTGCAAGAGATGGGAATTTTATACCCTAGCTAATGGGAAGAAAATAGAATTGAGCTTTGCAACTTTTCGGCTACCAATAGTCAGAGAATGGATTTTTTGATCAATTTCTCCATCACCCATCTGTACTTGACCCAATTAATGTCGTCTCCAGAGAATTTTTATGGTTTCTGAAGACAAAACTTAGACTCAAATAATCATCAAACTGCGATGAAGATCATGTGTTCGAACGATTTTCAGGTTTCCAAGTGTTTATCACGTAAGATTTTAAAGTTGACCTTTACGCATTGTGAGAAATTCTAATGCTCACACATAGCTTTCTTCTAGCGATAACGATCCTCAAACTGGAATGAGGGAGATATTTTTAGAGCGAAAGACTAAACCCTTTAGAGATAGTTGTGGATAAACAAAGTTATGGGGCTCTATAGTGTTACTTTTATACTATATTTCATTTCCAACTTTAGAGTTTTTTTGTATTTTTCTCCTATGGAGCTCAAGCAACTTGAAAATGGCTTGGAATGTTGACAAAAAAAAAACTCAATTTTAGTTGATCTCAGGTCTTTCAAAAGATTGAGAGGCTCTAAGAAACGTTTGACTGAGCAAAGGGTTGTCTACTTTCTATCTCCAAGAGTCTGAATAGCTCCAAACTCGTCCAATGTAGTTTCTTGGGTTGTTTATGAAAAGTACGACTTTCCTCTAGAGCTAAATATAGAGGGCCATCAGAAACAGTCCCGGTTAAGGTTTTTGATGTCCTTTGACTTGTAAAAACATTGTTCATTAGAAGAAGAGAATAACAAAAAATATCCTTTAGTTTAAAGATCAAGATTAATTTGGAATCGCCTCATGTTACAGAATTAAGTCATCACATTGATACTCTGATCTTAGTCCAATTATTGTATATAGCAAATATGAATTAAAAATCTTTCACGGAAGTTTTAGAAATTTTGTTGAGTCACGCTTTCCACTATTTTTCTTAGCATTAGCTCCTTCAGTAACAATATAGTAATACTATAGTAGCAGTAGTCAGGCAATTGGTAACTACAAATTTATAGTTTTTGTTTTGGAGTTTTTAAAAAAAAGGGGGTTTTGTAAACCTATGGTTCCAGTGGTTAAGTTGAAATATAGCAAAACTTTTCAGGAATGTTATAACGTATAAAAATAGCAAAAACTAATATCATTAGAATAATTACTGTATAATTATATATTTATAAAATGTGATACATTCTAATAGTTATTATAATTTTATGAAATTTTGTCAAATTTTAACTTCTCTTTATAAGATTTATCACATAGTGTAATTTTTACAAAAAAGAAACCTACAGTTTTCATTTGTGAAGAAACATCATCTCTTGTAGAGTTCTGAGAAGAGATAAGGATTCAGAGCAAGCTTTGCGTCAAACGCAAGCAAAACGAGCCTAGTCAAGCTTGGCAATGTCAGTTCAGACAGTTTGTCTAACCCGGCCCATACAGGCCAGAATAAAAAGTGGGCCAGCCGACTGATCCCAATTGAAAAAAAAAGGTGTCCTGTACCTGTCCATATCTTTAGATTAAATTAGGTGGTATTAACTTTTTTTACCACCCTTACGGTGTTTATCGTTATTTTTTTCTTTTTATAATTCATATTATTTCTCTTAACTAAAAGGTCCAAAAGATATTTAGATGATACATGTAAAGGGTAAATTCTATAATTATATTTGTTTAAGGGCCAATGGATACTCTTGATAATCGATCGTGTGAAAATTAGTCAATTAGCATTAAATTGACCTATAAAGAGAACAAGGCATAAAACATGATAAAAATAAAAGACATATGGATTTATAGTAGTTCAGCTCTGGAATAGAGACTATGTCCATTATAGGGTCTCAAGATTTCACTATATCAAGTAAAAGTACAAGTATTAGATAGAAAACAGGTAATAGAGACTTGGAGAGAAGGAGGAAAGTTTGAGAGAGAGAAAATAGCTAGAAAGAGTAAATGTCTTAGAGTATAATGATGTCAAATTTGTGGGATCACTCCTATATTTATAGAGGGCAAATTCAACTTTCTAATTGCTTGATTCTAGAACTGATTCTAAGTTGGCTAAAGAAAAAGTAACTTCTTTATTGGTTTTCACTTGACTTTTCCATTCACTTGTTTCCTTATTTGTCTTGAGGTTACTCGTCTTTCAGTCTATCATCAGCTTCAATCGACTCACCATCATAGTTGACTTAGTCAAGTGACTTCCTTCAATTGATTCTTCCAGGCAATTGGGTGACACAAGTACGGTGATGATTGAGGTACTATTTTTCCTCTAAAAATGCATATTTATCTATCTCTAACCCAAAATATTTGGAAACACGTATTTTTATATTCCTTGAAAGTAGTGAATTTCAAACTTTGATATAGAAGTAGTAAAATTGAAAAACAATATCACAAAAGTGGTATTTCTCAGATTGACCTTATATGTTCTAGGGTGATTTTCATAATGTCTAATTATAGGACCTTGAATTTAAAACTCAATTTTAACTATAAAACATTCTACTATGATACATGTAAAGACCACTATAGCTTTAAATTGTAACATAAAATAATTAATCTCTATATAATAGACCTCATATATGGATATAATTTATTTTATCGTCATAATAAAATAAGTTTACAATTATGTTCATTATAATAATGAAATAAGATTATAAATTCATTCATTCATTCATTAATACAAAGATTTGTAACTTTATAATTATGATTGTCTTCATTGTTAATATTGAACACCAAATATATAATAATAATAATAATAATAGACCAAAGCATAATGTTTGCAACTTTATGATAATAAAATAGAATTATACTTATATTCATTATCATAAAAATTTGTAACTTTTTATTTATGACAACCTTTATTATTTAAAAAATTGAATAGCAAAATATATGTGTATATGTATATAAGATTATAATTCCTTCATTATGATAATGAAATGTTTGTTCCTAAAAAAATTAAGTTTTTAAATCCATTCATTATCATAATGAAGCTGAAAAAAAATAAAATATACATATTATATATGTATGATAATCAATAAACACGGGTACAAAGATTGGAATAATTGGTTATTAATATGATCATAATTTCTTTCATTATCATAATGTGTTCATTATGAGAATAAAATAAGACTACAAATTCATTCATTCATTATCATAAAGATTTGTAACTTAATAATTATGACAATCTTTATTATTAATAAAGTTGGATAGTAGAATATATACATATAAAATTATAATTCCTTTTATTATCAATTCTTCCATTATCATAATAAAATATGTTTATAATTATCTTCACTATAATAATGAAAATAAGATTATGAACTCATTCATTAATCATCATAAAGATTTGTACCTTTATAATTATGATTATCTTTATTATTGATTTTGAACACTGAAATATATATATATATATATATATATATATATATATATATAAAGAGAGAGTGATAAATGATAAGAGTATGATGATTGCATCTTTTTGATAATAGAATTATAATTATATTCATTGTCATAAAGATGTGTAACTTTATAATTATGATAAACCTTCATTATTAACAAACAAGTGAGTAGTGATTGTATCTTTATCCTAATGAAATATAATTGTAAAGCCATTCATTATCATAATGAGTAAAATTATAAATTCTTTCATAATTATAAATGACAGAAAAATAAAATATAAATATATACATACATAGATACATATACACATATAAAGATAGAAACTTTATGATCAATGAATAGGGGCATAATAGTTGTAAATTTATGATTTTGAAAAAAAAATAATATAATGATATTATAATCATAAAATTTTGTGTTAATGATCATGATAATCATTGTTATCAGAGAAATTTAACAACGAAATGTAATGACTAAGGGAAAGTTGTTAACAAAATCCAATATTTAATTAGATTTAATTAATAAATTTATCTTTATAAATTGTATTTTTGTAAAAATTACGATAATATATAATAAATAATGTTAGCAAGAAGTTTCATTGTAAATTTAATACAATGTTGGATATTGCCAATTACAGATTTTGTGAGCTTAATTGCTCAGAAATTTGTAAATAATATCCATAAAATGAATTTTATATCACAATTAATTATAGAATTGTGATATCAATAGATGGGTAAGAAAGTATAAATAAGATAGAAAAGTCTGCCAAAACCCTAAAATAGTGTAAAAAGGGGATCGATGTAGTATAAGTATATTGTTAAGTGAAAACATGGATATAGGAAATGCTATGTTTGGATTCCAAAAGTAAACCAAAGGCAAAGTAAGATACTTTATACAGTCTAAGAAAATGTTTTTCACTAGCTTTACCAAACAGTATAAGAAAAATACTGTGTGGTAAAAAATTACACTATGTTAAGCTTTGGGGCCCACCAAGTGGACACCCAATGAATTGGGATTGGGCCACCATAACATAAGATGTGGCCCCATCATGTTTAGCCACCAATAACCCACTTGATTAACATGATGAGTGATCACTCAAAACCAAATGAGATAAGCTTTGTTAAAAGCTTAAACAAACCAAATTTTTTTTCATTTCTTCTTCCCTCATCCCACGACAGCCATAGAAACCATTCTTCAAAGATTTTCCAACTTCAAATCTTTGCAAATTGGCCCCAACTAAGTTTCAAGAGGTAGAGTTCAAGGGATTTTATCAACTTTTAAGGTAAAAATCTAAACTCTTTTCAAGTTTTCTTAGGGTTTTTCTCGAGTTAAGAGGGGAATTTTATCCAAGATTTTCTCATATAAAAAATGCTTAGGAAAGTTTTCAAAGGAGCCCTTGAAAGGCCAAGAATCACAAATTTTTCTTTTGGGTAAGTTCTAATTCTCAAAACTTAATGTTTATTTGGTTTTGTTTTAATTTTGATTATTTCAAAAAGCATGTGTTTATTCAAGCAAGTTTATGGTTGAATTTCTTGAACATAAGGTTTATGGCATGGGGATATTGTTGAAAATAGAGCTTTAATGTGAAAATTTTCATTTGATGTAAAAGTAGGATCATTTTGCAAGTTTGATGTTAGTTTTGAAAAGAATAATGATTTGGAATGAAAATTGTTTGAAAAGGTAATGAAACAGCATAAACAGTGGCTAGAATGTTATTTTAAAGTTGATTTTTACAAAAACGACCCAAGGACGAATTGCAAAGAAAATGTTATTCTCGGGAAATTTAAAAAAAGACCAAAGGCTTCCACGTACAGTGGAAATTTTAAAAAAGTCAAAACACAAAAGTTGTAGATCTTGATGAAAATATTAAAAATCATGAACAGTTCGTCGAAAATCACTTTTGTTTGTGAGTTATGTATTTTACAAAATTTGTTAAAATTGAAAAAAAATCTTCAAAGGGCAAAAACATCATTTGGCAAAGGAAATTTGGGTATACTATTTCAAGCAAATTTGATCCTTATGAAAAAGGGAAAATTATAGTTTAAAGAGATTATTTTTGGTCCTAAGGGTAAAATTGTCAAAATCTTCAAATGAAATTGCAAAGTTTTGTTAAACTGGGGCATTGATGCAAAATAAGGAAACCCGACACCTTGGGTTATTTTTTTAAAGCTAATAAGCTACAATTTTTGTTAAAATAGCAAAATCGAGTTTGAGAAATTTAAAAGGCCCACCGAGGGTAAAATCGTCATTTTTTCACACAGTGTCCCGAACGGATTCGAAACGTTCAAAATAAAGAAAAGAGGTTATTAATAAGATTTTTGCCCTTCGTTAGAGTGACAGGGTAGAGTAAGATAAGAGAGAGAAGATCTATGGCTATTAGGGTTGTAGACTGCAAAGCAACCCGATTTGTTAATTAATGAACGTTTTGTATTGACGCATAGATAAAATAGTGAAAATTTGGCTAATAACGTGTAACTGGCCAAACAAGACACTAGAAGATTAAGAAAAAGGAAATTGAGGTCAGTTTATACAACAGCCTATACAGATAAGTTCTAAACCCAGCTATAGTATGAAAGAGTAGGTTTAAGGGTATAGTATACTTATGTGAATATATCTGTGTGTGTTGCACAATTGAAAGTGTATATGATTTGCACTTAGTATGTATGTATTTTGACATGCATGGTATGATCACTAAAATAACTAGACTAGTAAACAGATCACCAGAAGTAAGGGAAGTGTCATACCAGCTCCTGATGTAAAAGGGGAGTTTAATGTTAAAGTGAAGTTACAGTCTCGATGTTACGAAGACCTACGTGCGCTTATGATACGAGCAATTAGGCCCTAGTTAAAGATAAGATATCATAAGAATAATGAATGTTCATAAGGAAGCATGATTGGATCATGCATTTCAGTGAATATTGCATGTGGGCTATGTTTGGACTTACTGGACATCAGCACACTTAATTATTCTATGCTGTAGGTATTTCAACTAGGAGGTCAGAATAAATTTACTGATAAGTTGGCGGCAGAGGTATGAGCCTTATGCAGAAGGGGAATGGATACTGCCACTGTTTTGTTTCCGCTTGCTATTTATATTAAGTTATTTTGGAACTAGTTGTAAACTACATTATGGTAAGATCAATTAAGACAAAACCCTTTTGTGAATGCTACGTTGATTATATAAAATCATATGAAAAGAGTTTGGTTACATGTATATGTATAAATAAAAAAAGAAAAAAATTTCAAGATTTTTTGTAAATACATGAGTAAGGAAATTAATTAAGTACGGTCCAAAAAGAAAGATTGTGACATGAAATATATGTGTTTGTGTATATATATAATATAATATCATAATTTCTTTCATTATCATAACAAAATAAGATTACAAATGAGCAGTGGTACAATAATTACAGCTTTATGATAATGAAATAGGATTGTATTTAAATTCATTATCATAAATATTTATGATTATATTTAAATCCATTACCATCAATATTTATAACTTTATAATTATGATAGAAAATTTAATAAAATTAATTACTAAGAAATATGTTCTAAATATGCAAAAAAAAAAAAAAAGGCACAACAGGCATTACAAATCAATAATATTGTGAATAAAAAATCGACATTTTTATATTTAAAGTCCTTAAAGTGGACACGTTGTGTGATTACTTCTATTTTTTTTATAACGACAATGTGGGCGGGACCCGGTCCGGTCCAAATCGCCAAACCTGAGCTTGGTTTTTGTTTGAGGCAAAGCTTCTTTCCTCCTTTTTTCTCCGTTTTGGTCCCGAGACAGAAAATTTCGCGCTCTCTCACTCTCCCATCTGACCTCTCTCATCTCTCATCTATCTCTCTGTACGTAGCTCACTGTTGTGATCTTCAAAGTACTCCTCTCTCTCTTGCACATTTATTTCTGAGTTTTGATTTTTTTTCAATCAATCAGAATTTGTTTTGATTTTGTCGTCGTGGTGCTGATTTGTTTGGAGAAGAAGAAGAAATCTCCTATGGGCCAGATTCTATCGTTGGGAGTTAGGATTTGGATTATAATAGGTTGCTAGGAATTGGATTTGGGAAGTAGGTTGTGTGCTTTTCTACGTTCGTCAACGATTCTTCTAAAAAAATTGATTTTTTTTTAGTTTTTAATTTAATTGGGAGGTGAAGGAGTGAACAAACTGTACAGAAAATTGTTTGTCTAAGAGCTGATAAGTGAAGCTGAAAAGTTTAGGAGTGCTTGTTTGTTAGTTGTGCATTACTTGTTTACATACATGACAAAAGTGGATAAAATAAGTAGCTATATATTTGATTAGCACGATGAGTATGGATTGGATATTGGGAATTTTATGTTTCAGTATGCCTGATTTCATTGCCTTATGATGATAACTCGTTCATTGGAGATATCTTGAGGTTGAGATTTTTTTAGTAACTGAAATTCGATTGTTAGGGTTTTCGTTTGTGTTCTAATTTACTTAAAAACAATATGACCCAAGTAATTATCAGAATTTTGACTAAAAGGTGTCTTGGGTAATCGAGAAACTTTAATCTGTTGTACAATATTAGGAAAATTTTGTCTTCACCTTAACGCAAAAGATTTTTCTCCTTATATTTAAGTGTTAAATGTTTTGGGAAATAACATAAATTACAATATGTAGCAGAGAATTGATTAGTCAACACTCTAATAGCAGTTTGTTGGTGAAGCTTAAAGTACTTAGATTGTGATGGATGCAAAGGCTTTGGCCAAATCCAAGAGAGCACATTCTCTGCAGCATAATAGAAGACACCATCCAAATCAAAAGCCAAAAGCCCCATCAGGTGGTTCTACTGAAAATGAACCTGGAGGCACAAAGAAACCATCTGGAAAACAAGTTAAAGAGAGGCCCTTTCAATCTCGGGCTAAACCAGCATTGCCCTCCAATTGGGATCGCTATGAGGAAGAAAACAATTCTGGCTCGGAAGACCCATCTGGTGGTGGAAATCAAAATCAAAACCGGGATGTTGTTTTGCCTAAAAGTAAAGGCGCAGACTATCGACACCTAATTGCTGAGGCACAGTCTCAATCACATATTTATCTGGATTCCTTTCCTTCTGTGGATGATGTTCTGACTGGTATGATGTTTTCCTATTTGTGACACTTGAATTTTTAAGTTTCAAGGGTTTAGCATAATCGCAGGAAATGGCTTGCACTCTGACGACCCAAATTTATTCAATTAAATGATTTATATTGTTCCGTTGAAATGCTAGATGTGAATTTTTCGTGCATGATTTGACAGGTGAGTTCAGCCAAGCAGTTGGTTCTATGCTTTCAGTCAAGGGAGAGGGCATCCTGGCATTGTCTGGAGATGATAATTTTATTGTGGAGGATAAGTCTTCTGGGCATCCTGAGGTAGTGAATATCTTGTATGTAATGGTTTTTTCACTCATCCCGTCATATTGCTTTTCCTTAATGGAACCTGTATACAATACATTGTGCACCAGCGTGTGAGACGTATCTTGTATGTTTGCTTGACGTGGGGCTCTGCAAGCTTTTATCCCTTACACACACACACACACACTACTTGTTTATTGTACTTAATGCGGTTGCATTGTAAATTTCATGCTTTGGGATTTTAATACAATAACTGTGCTCTCTATTCAGGCAGCATTTCTATCCTTGAATTTGCACGCTCTTGCAGAGCAACTTGAAAAAATTGACTTAGCGGAGAGACTTTTCATCGAACCAGATCTCTTACCGCCAGAATTGGTATGTTTCCTTTTTTAAGATATCTTGCAGATGCTCCTCGACATCATAGCGTGCCTTTATGTTTGTGAACAAATTTGCACACATCCTTATTGTAAAAAGCTTGTTATTTGCTATTTTGGAGAAACCGATCTTTTTCTGTTTCTATATTCCCGTTCTTTGCTAATATGTTAAGAAATTCAATATTTTTGGAGTATTATGTACTTTATAGTTCACATTAGGGTTGTGTGCTGGTGCCGTGGGTAACTTGTTCCTTAAACAGCGTGGAGAGGTATCCGAGACATGCAGCAGTCAGGAATGTTCCCAAATGCCAGCAACAAATGATGATGAAGTTGTCCAGGAACTATCTGAAGAATTAACCTTTAGTGAGGTTTCATCATCCGCCTACCCAGGTGGTGATTATGTAGACCCTTCTCTGTCCATCCAAGGGTCTAGTTCAGGGGGTCAGGTTGTCTCTGATGTACCCAGAGCTTCCCGATACGATCATCAAAGCAATGTACCACATTCTGTAGTGCAATCGTCTGTGGATTCCTTTGCAGACCCGGAAAAGAAACACCCTGAGTTTGAGGCTGTAGCTGCAGAAGCAGAATTGGACATGCTTCTTGACTCATTTAATGAGAAAAAGAGTTTGGGTTCCTCTGGCTTGAGTTCCACCGACACTCTTCCCATTCACAAAGAAGCGTCTGCGGCTCTGTTTCAACTTCCAAAAAAGGATCCAGATTCGTCAATATTAAGTACTGCGAATCTAGATGATGATCTCGATACCTTACTTACGGAGACATCCAATTTAACAAGCCAAAACAGTCTATTTCAGCCGCAGGGAGGAAGGGCTGACCATTTTGTTCAATCTTCCTCCCCTAAAACCGGAACAAAGTCCAAAGCATTAGATGACTTTGATTCCTGGTTAGATACACTCTGATTTAAGCTAAGCATCCTTCTGTAACCTAATGTATTGTGCTAATTGCATTTCAGGGATTAGTTTCATCCTTTTCCTTTTCATTTAAATCCTTGAAACTTGTGTGGCTGAGTTTGTAAGTTAGATTTTTGGCAGTCGGTCTTGTTGTATGCATTAGCCATTGATAACTGGGATTTGTGCAGCAATTGGAAAAAACGAAATGAAATTTTCCTGATAATTGGATTTGTTACATTGTTACGCCACGTGAGGTGTGATATATAAATATTTTATAACAAAAGCGAAAATTTCACTCAACTGAAACAAATGTTACAATTATAGATCGTGTAAAATAGCAATATCAATTTAATAAATGATTCTTTTTAATAAATAAAATAGTCAAACAATTATTTCTATAAAAGAAGGATTTTTTTATTATTTACTTTTATATACCTTGTTTTGTAGATTTATTTAAAAATTATACTTTTAGTTTTTTATTTCATCAAATGTATACCTTCGGATTAGATTTAATATATAGATTAATATCTTTTTGAGGTTAACATTCAATTTTGTCCTAAAAAATTGTCCACAATGCCCTCAAATAGAAAAATTAAAAAAAAAATTGAAAACTTAAGAAAACTTTAAACCTAGAGTTTTGGCCTCAAAAGGATTTTGTGTATCTTTTGTTTTCCTTTTATTTTTGAAAGTTTTAGTGTTTTACCTTAAGCTTAAGAATAATTTGGTTATTTTAAAGGTAAAAATCAATTATTGACCTAGATAAAATGCAAATCTGTTTGTTGAATCTAATAGAAGGTATATAATCGATAAAATCAAAAATTGAGCATAGTTTTTTGAATAAAACCTAACACTACATTTGATAGGAGGAAGAGATGGAGGGAGGGAGAAGGGTGCAAGGTAGGAATGAACATTGGGTGGGTTGAATGGATTTAAAATATGTTTTAATCCACCCAATCAAAGTTTGGGTTGGTTAATTTTAAATCTAATCCACTCAATAAACCCAAACTTTAAAAGTAACCCACTCAATTAAAGTTTGAGTGGATTAGGTGGGTTATTGGATTGAGCATTATAAAAAAAAAAAAATTCAAACTAATAATTTACGAAGAGAAGAAATATATAAAGGAAAAAACTAAAAATTATCACATATTGAATGTCTAACAAGGTTCAAATACATAAGTCATATTTAATAAACAAAACATAATAAAAACTAAGAAAAATAATTATTTTTTTAGTCAGTAAATATCACCCACAACCAACATGTTTCACAATTGCCAACCTCTAACTCCTAGAATCTCCACTCAAACATTCTCTATATTTGTAATACAAGATCTATCACGTAGCATAAAACATAATAGCTTTTTAAATAATTAATGTAAAATATCTTATGAAACGAGATATGATAAATGCATTACTTGGAGTAACTTTTTTAGATTCTTCCAGGGCTTGCACTTCATTCATGTATTCTCTAAGCTCTGTAGGCTTCTCCTCAAACATTAACAATTCTTTGAACAAATCAAAGCCTCAATCATCAAAGTCTTTTTTATTATTTTTTATTTTTTAAAGAGATTGTGTAGTATAGTGTCTATTAAAAAGTAGAGAGTAAAAAATAAAAGTCTTTACAAACTGTGTTGCTATAAATAAAAGTTTTTTTAGTATAAGATTATATTAAATTTACAATATATAAAATAAATATTATATACATATTTTATATCGGGTGGATTCAGATTATCTCGAATTATGGAAAAACGTAATCCAAACCCACCTAACAAAAAATCCGATTACGTGAATTAATGGAAATTTTTATTCGGATTCGAATTATGTCCGATTTCATTGGGTGGGTCAAATTGGATTCATCAGATTATCTGATCTTTCGTTCATCCATAGTGTAGAAAGAAAGGTGGAGGGAAAGGAGGAAGGAGAGGAAAGGTGGAGGGATGTGGTCTCTCTTGTGGCCCACTAAATTGGATCCTTCCATCAATTGAAGGATCTAAGCAATCCCTCACTTTAAGTTTTAAAGAGGCTATTTTACCCTCTAAATAAATAAATAACAAATAGTAATAAACGTACAACATAGTAATTTGACAAATAACTATCATCTATCCTCTTAACTCTTCTTCCATCCTACAAAACAATATAAAATATTACTACAATCCACTTTTTCTTTCCTACTTTTCATCCCTTAAACTCTCACTACCCTTCTTATTCCCGATCCCTCATACCAAAATAAGTGTAAAATATAAGGTGTAAAAAGGTAAATATCCTTTTCCTTTGCAATACTTTTTTGAGTGGCATGCATGTAACTCTACAAATTAGATAAAATGAAGCTTGACAACAAATATTATCTTTAGATATTATACAATGCAATATGCTCTCAATGTAGGAGGATTTTTATTATTTTGGTATCCTGTATTTTAAGATGACATTATATTGGTACCTTGTTGTTTAAAAAATATCAAGACGATACCTTGTAGTTTCAAAATATTATTTTGATACTATGAATTCATGTTTTATAAAATACTTGAAATTTCCTACTTACTCTTTTATTAATGAACCCAAATTAGTTTTGTAAGGTTATAATAAAAAATCAAAACAAAATATTAAAGAAAACTCATTGTGGGTTTACTTGTTATTTTGGTAGTCTTTGTATTTGTTTTCTTCTGTGGGTTTGACAGAATAATTTAAGGTTCATTAATGAAAAGGTAAGCTGAAAATTTTGAGTCATAAAACATAAACTTAAGATACCAAAATGATTTTTTTGAAAATTATATGGAGTATTGTCTTGATATTTTTCAAATAGTAAGCACTGATGTGATATTTCTCTAAAACATAAAGTACAAAATGATTACAACCCCAATATAGGCTCTTCTAATTGATGCAATTAGAAATATAGGCTCTTCTTATTATAACCATTTGAGTTTTACTAACCTCATCCTCTCTATAAAATGAGATCTAAAAGTGTTTCAATGTAATACTAACATGATGTATCAATGGTAAATTTTGCAATTGAATATTTAAAAATAAAACTATTCAATGTAAGGGTTTTTTAATGCTCAATTTGTTAATGCTAAACTTGGTAGCTTGGTGGGAAATTTACCACCAAGCTTAGCACGTAGCAAACCTAGCATTTGATTCCTATTGTTGATAGATTGACTTATTTCTTTAATAATTATAACACTCCCACTTATAATTATTTTAATTTTTAAATTTTCTTTATAAGTTTCTAGGTTTCATATTATGATAAAAGATAAATATATCATTTCAAATAGTATTATGTATTGGAGTACAAAATAACATAATACAACAAATCTATTATTTTATGCTTTTTGGTGGCAATACGACAATGATATTTGTATTTGAGATGATCTAAGTAGATATATATTATTTATTATAAAAATTCTAAAACTACAAAATAAGAGAGAGAGTGAGAGAAAGAGAGAAAGATTCCTAATGGGGAAAGAAATCTAATCTTTATATTTGGTAGAATGAATTGTAAAGATCTATGGATACTCCTAATTATCTTCTTAGCTTAGTCGAGTGTTGGATCCACCTTCTAGAGTAAATTGTATTGTTACATATCAAACTATTCAGTTTTTGCATAATGCACCTTGAACTCTCAATCTTAGCAAAATATACCCTGAATTTTGAAATCATTGACAACTGATGTTCAATAGCAAAAAAACGTTAAAAAGAATGGACAATTTTAGTCACGAAATTTGCATGTGAGTTTTCTTAAGGGTAGAGTTAGTCA
Source organism: Artocarpus heterophyllus (assembly GCA_025403435.1). Taxonomy (NCBI): domain Eukaryota; kingdom Viridiplantae; phylum Streptophyta; class Magnoliopsida; order Rosales; family Moraceae; genus Artocarpus; species Artocarpus heterophyllus. The sequence goes on along the minus strand of CM046347.1, from coordinate 14,384,757 downwards.
TTTAAAAAAATTAAAGCTCAACAAGTGAAAAAGAGTAATTTTCATGTGAGTTTTCTTAAGGGTAGATTTACTCATTTAAAAAAATTAAAGCTCAACAAGTGAAAAAGAGTACTTAACGAAAATTAAAAGTAACAATTGGACCTCAGTTATCAATGATTTCAAAATTTAGGATGTATTGTACCAAAATTAAAAGTTTGGAGCGCATTATGCAAAAAATGAATAGTTCAAAGTGCAACAATGTAATTTACTCCCACCTCCTAACAATCAGACATCTGTGAACATTGTTGCCTCCATATTGCTAATGGGATGGAGGGACTGGCTGCTCTTGCTAGAGATCATGCAGGGATAGTTGTTGTTAGACTAAGTACCCTAAGGATTAAATGATGTAATAGTTTTTGGAGATATTAATCAATAAAGAATTTATTATATATTTTTCATATATCAAATATTGTCATCTTTATGTTCATTTATATTGAATGTATGATAAACGAATAAAAGACTGTCAGTCTAAACTTTTTAAGATCGTGCATATGATGGACATATTATGTAGAAGAGATGAATCTTAAAGGTGATAGTCTAAATGATAAGGTCTGTACTTGAGGAAATAAAGTTTGGCACTTTGTTCATGTTAAGATTGTTATGTTGTTACATCCCTAAAGGGAGATGACTTGTCTTGGTCATCGGAGTTGGACTTCGCGAGTAGAAACATTGGTATATTGTCATAGATGACAATATATTGGATCAGGACTAAAGATAAATTGATTTGATTAATCATTCCACTTGTTTAAATTAATTCACTTTAGACAATTATATTTGTTGCATCTTAATCTTGAAATCAATCAATAGGTCTGCATTCTTGACTTGCGTCTTTTGATGCACCAAAGGGTGACATCCTGAATTGTATAACGGTACACATATTGTTACATTAGAGACATGACTCTTAATTAAAGTAGACTCGTTATTCATAGATATGAAATCCATAGCTTTTTTTGTAGATTTAATGATATTCTCTTATAAGCATTATCCTGTAATTAGAAACTAGAGCGTTCAACCATTTGCATGCATATGAAAAACTAAATGGTATACTATTTGTTATTGGTTATGAATGGTAAGTATTTTAATGGTGAGATAATTGAACATAAAATAAAAATAACCAGGAAGGTAAAATGAAATGTATCCTTAAGTCAATTATGAATATCCTATGGGGATGTTACATGTTATAATATGTCATGGATAATAAACTTATTGGAGTTTCGTAATTTTATATAGTTCAAGAGTGCAACTCAAAGCTTTTAGTGGAATAGCTTCAGAGTTGATAATCATAAAATATATATATCGGAGATATGTTATTTTATAATTATAAGAGCTTGATATATATATGTCCATCAGATCCTCTTTGCTAGCGTATAGTATTTCCTATAATGATACAACATGTTTTTCCTACAGATTGATAGCTTATGTTATTTATTAGATTGGCTACAATTCGATAGATTAGATTTAATAATTCATATTGGTTTATTGGTTTAATTAATTTTTTGAATTAATTCAAGGAAAACATGTTAAATTATTTAAAATAGATTTTATTTGTATGGGATTATCTGTATATGACTGTTTTAATCAGAAAATTTCTCTATTAGATATTTGAATTAAAATTGAGGCTCTATAAAGGATAACAAAGTCAAATAAGATAAGATTTATCTAATCAATTCAAATAGGGTGAATAAGTTTGAGAAATATGAAACGCGTTTGCTAACTCAACCATGACGTCGCGATTGACCGCCATACATAGGTGCAGTCAACCGCACTTATTTTATCAACAAAATGCATGAACACGTTTTAAGCTTGAATTTTGAGTAATTTGAATTTTGAGGCCAAATTTGATAAGAACTAGCCCCAATCCAACCTCTGTATAAAGAAAAAAATTTGTTATTATTTCTTAGGTCACTTGAGATATTTAGATAAGAGTTTTTTGCCGGGAAGACTCTGAAACTCCCATAGAGCTATTGTTTAATATCTAGAACCTTAGCTTTTGGTTTTCTTAAGTGGTTGGAAGGAGAGGTTACCTGAAGAAAAATTGAACGATGTGCGCCCACCTGTGAATCGATCGTGGAAAGCGAACAGCAAGAAAGATTGGTTGGTTGAGGTTCTTGAGATAGCTTTTTCTCGTTGCAATTCCTACAATTTATCAGTCTACTTAGAGGTATGAAAGCTCTTTTATAAATTTATATACATAGCATATCTAACTTGTTTTTGAAAAAATGTTTTAACTAAAAAATTTTTGAAATCCGCTGCGTACTTATTTTCCAACAGTTGTTTCTGCTTTTGTTTATCATTGCTCAGTTTTATCTACTCTTTAAGGGGAACTACAAGAGCTAATGTTGGGACTCCATCTGTTTCATGCTAATGCATGATCTAATGCCATTGTTTAGTTAAATTGCAAAATTTTGGTTGATGTTGTAGCTATCGGAAAAGATTTTCACCATTTGTTGGTTGCCGATCTTCTTTTCTGAGTTAATGCAGTTGGTTAACCTTTGTAATAACGTTTCATAAGGTATTTGGTTCTCGGTTATAACCAATTGGTTCCAACCAAAAAAAAAATGTAAAGCTCTCAGCAGCTACAATAAAAAATAAAAAGTTCAGTGTAAAGTTCTCACATGCTACAGTATTTTTAACCAAAATTGGTTCTAGCTATAATTTACAAATACCTTATCAGTAGTGTTTTATGGCCTAGATCTACTAATGTTGTAACTGACAGTTTTTTTAAGTGGGCTAGGTGTTGGAAAAAGAGTGCGTAGCAGAATTTTAAAAAACTTTTATATCAAAGTAATTTCCAAAACACAAGTTTGACATGCTATATGTATAAATTAACCAGATCTTACTTACCTTTGTGTGCCGAAGAACCTCCACAACCTGTGAAGAGAAGTAACATTCTAGAAGAGCCTCAACTAACTGGTCTTCTTTGCTATTCTTTATCCACAACCGGAGTGAGTGTGGACTCACACGTACAGCTTTTCCACCGGTAACTCTCCTAACAACCAATCGAGAGAACCTAAAGCAAGTGTTCGTGAATTTGTAAACAAAAGCTCTTATGGAGTTTGCAGATTTTCAGTAGCAGAGTATCACTCTTAATCTCTCAATTGATATGAGTAACTTAAAAGACTTACTCCCTTTATATAGAGATTGGTCATGGGGTCAGTCCTTATTAGATTAGGTCTCAAAAACTCGAAACAGAATCAAGTTCAGATCAATATCTGATAAGATCCGCATAGAAACCCGTAATCTTATCCTTTGCTGATCGGCAGGCCGAACACGTGTATCGGCAAGCCGAACTGCCGAATAAAAAAAATCTCCGCAAATCTTTTATTTTCCACCCGAGATTTTAAAGGATAAAGTCTCAGTTTTAATTCAAATAACCCCAATAAAGAAGTTATCTGATCAAAACAACTTTATCTAAATAATCTCTAAGAAAATAAATTAATTCCCAATAATTCTACAAGTTTATCTTGATCTAATTTATCCAAAATTAAATCAACCGATAAACAAACAAGAATTATCCAATCTCAATAATTCAACAAATTTATCTAGAATTAATTTTATCACAAAATTAATTCAACCAATAAACAGACATGAATTATTTGATTCTTTCAAATTTTAAACCAATCTGACAAATCTGACATAAGACACCAATTATTGAAAAAGTACACCGTGTTGTTACAGGATGGTATGACCTAGCAAAAGGGACCAAATGACCTATATAGTTCAAGCTCCTGATAATTATGAAACCCAATATCCCAGATATACATTCATAATTATCAACTCCAACGCTACTCCACTAAAAGCTTGGAGCTGCACTCTCGAACTACATAGAATTACGAAGCCCACATAGCTAAGTCTCCATGACATATTATAGTGTATCGTATCCCCATATGATAATCCATAATCGGCTTAAGGACAAGTTCTGTCTTACCTTCCCGATTATTTTTATCTTACGTTCCATCATCTCACCATCAGAAAACTTACTATCCAAAGATAGTATACCATTCGGTTACACTTATGTATCCAAATGGTTGTGCGCTCCAGTTTTTCAATTATAGGACAACGCATATAAGAGGATATCATTACTCCTAAAGAGGAGTTATGAATTCCATATCTATGAATAACAAGTCTACATCATCAAGAGTTATGCCTCTAATGTACCGGCATGTATACCACTATTAAGATATGGGTGTCACCCTTTGGTACAACAAGAGACACAAGTCAAGACAACAGCCACTATTCATCTCAAGATTAAGATACAACACAAATGATTGTCTAAAGTGAATCAATTTGTCGAGACAAAATTATTAATCCAAATCAATTCACTTTATGTCCTGATCCAACACATTGTCACCTATGACAACATGCCAATATTTCTATTCACGGAGTCCACCTCCGATGGTCAAGACAAACCATCTCCCAATTGGGATATAGACAACATAACAATCTTTGCATGAATAAAGTGCCCAACTTTATTCCCTCGATTACGGATCTTATATTTCAGACCACCACCTTAAGAATCGTGTCTTCCGCATAATCTATCCATCTTATGCCTAATTCTCAAGGTTTTGACCGACAGTCTCAAACTATTGTTTGCTTAACATACATTCAACAAATATGAACGTAAAGAGGACAAGATTTGGTATATATATATATAATGAATAAATTCTTTATTGATAAAAATGTCTCCAAAAACTTATTACATTTTTACTCCTTAAGGCATACATGTCTAACAATCTCCCACTTGCACTAAGTGAGTAAATATGACAAATCTCGCATCCCTTTTGCTTCCACATGCCTCTTAAAGACTCTCTTAGTAAGTGTCTTCGTAAATGGATCAACTAAATTGTCCTTTGATTTTATCTTGCACACCGTGACATGCCCGCCCTCAACGAAGTCCATTATCACATGATACTTCTGATCAATATGCTTACTCTTCTTATGAAATCTTGGTTCCTTAGCATTAGCTACCACCTTATCCATGCCAGGAACAACCCCAAGATCCCCAAGGAACTTGCAGAGCCACACTGCTTCTTTCAAAGCATCACTAGCTACCACATACTCAGCCTCCATCGTTGAATCCGAAGTGTAATCTTGCTTAGCACTTCTCCAACTAATGGCACCGCTGCCCAAAGTAAACACAAAACCCGAAGTCGATTTCCTAGAATCCAGATAGGATTGAAAATCCGCGTCAGTGTATCCTAGAGGAGTTAAGTCCTCACCCGAATACACAAGCATATACACTCGAGTGCTTCATAGGTACTTGAAAATATGCTTTACAGCAACCCAGTGGTTCGGCCTTGGATCCGCCTAAAATCAACTTACAATCCCAACCGCATAGCTAATATTCAGTCGTGTGTAAAGCATGGCATACATGAGACTACCTACTGTCGAAGCATAAAACACCTTCTTCATGTATTCTCTTTTTTCATAAGACTTTGGAAAGTTTTTCTTAGAAAGAGTAATTTCAAACCTAGATGGTTGCCCACCTTTCTTGGAATCCTACATTGCAAACCTTCTGAGAATTTTATCTATGTAGCCAGCCTGAGACAAAGCTATCATTTTGTTCTTCCTATCCCGAAAGATCTGGATACCGAGAACAAAATTAGCCTCACCCAAGTCCTTCCTGTCAAACTGCTTGATCAACCATAATTTGAACAATGACAACGCCCCAACGTCATTGCCAATTAGCAGAATGTCATCTATACAGACCAGTAGAAAACTACCTTCCCATCCTTAATGTGTTTGTAAACACATGGTTCATCCACATTTTGTGAGAACCCGTAAGTCCTGATCACCTGATCAAATCTTATGTTCCAAAAATGAGAAGCCTGCTTAAGTCCATAAATTGACTTTAGCAGCTTACAAACCTTACCCTCTTGACCCGTGACCTTGAACCCGTCTGGCTTTCCATATAAATAGACTCATCAAGATAGCCATTTAGAAAAGCTGTCTTGACATCCATCTGTCAAATCTCGTAGTCGAGAGCAGTAGCTATGTACAAGAGAATCCGGATGGACTTAAGCATGGCTACAGGCGAAAAGGTTTCCTCATAATCGATTCCTTCCTTTTGCGTATAACCCTTAGCTACCAGTCTAGCCTTAAAGGTTTCAACCTTTCCATCCACTCCTCTTTTCCTCTTGTAGATCCACTTACACCCTATGGGTTTTACCCCTTCGGGAAGATCCACAAGCTCCCAGACCTGATTAGTCTCCATAGACTTTATCTCTACGTTCATGGCCTCTATCCAGAGCTTTGAATCAACATCCTCCATAGCTTCTGTGTAAGTATAAGGATCCCTGTCATGTTCATCCGGTTCAGCCAAGAAGACCTCCCCATTTAACATATACCTCTAAGGTTGACGCCCGATCCTCCCACTACACCGAAGCCCTTGAGGTTGTTGTTCAGGTTTGTTTGGTTTTTCTACATTGATCGGAATGGTTTCATTTAGAACCTCCGGAGTGATCGGATCACTCATTAACCCTTCAAGCACCACTTTGCTTCGAGGTTTAAAGTCGTCCATATAACTCTCCTCAAGGAAAGTTGCATTAGCTGAAACCATGACTTTATTTTTCTTTGGGTTATGAAAATAATCCCCTTTAGTCCCTTTTGGATATCCTACAAACACGCAAACTTTCGAACGTGCTTCCAACTTATTCAGATCCTTAAACAGGACATGAGCTGGACATTCCCATATGCGAATATGGTTTAAGGAATTCTTCCTACCCGTCCATAACTCGTGAGGAGTTTTAGGGACCCATTTTGAAGGCACATTGTTCAATAGATAACATGCGGTTTGTAGTGCATATCCCCAAAAGGATAAAGGCAATGATGAATAACTCATCATGGACCTGATCATGTCCAATAAAGTCCTATTCCTTCTCTCTGCTACGCCATTCTACTGCAGAGTACCCGGCGCAGTTAAATAAGATAAAATCTCATTCTCTAATAAGTGTTCCGAGAACTCATCAAAAAGGTATTTCTCACCTTGATCGGATCGAAGTGCTTTTATGGGTCTACCCAATTGCTTTTTCACTTCAGCCAAAAACTCCCTGAACTTGTCAAAAGTTTCACTTTTGTGGTACATCAAGTACACATACCCATATCTTGAGTAATCGTCAATAAAAGTGACAAAGTACTCATACCCTCCTCTTGCCCGGATATTTATGGGTCCGCAAACATCACTATGCACAAGTTCTAGAACCCCTTCGGCCCTATTGCCCTTAGACCCAAATGGTCTTTTGGTCATTTTACCCTCCAAACAAGATTCACATTGAGGTATAGATTCCACCTTTAAGTGACTTAAAGGTCCATCTCTTACCAACCTTTAAATCCTATTCAGGTTAATATGACCAAGGCGCAAATGCCAAATATAAGTCTTATTAGAGTGAGAAGTTTTAAGTCTTTTAGAGTTATTATCATTTATCTTAGCATTAAGCAATAAGTCCATCTTAGGTTTGATAAAATATAGATTATTTTACATCCATCTAGAACAGATAAAAGATTTGTTTTTACAAATCACCACTTTATCATTAAAAGAAACCAAGTAGGAGTCTTTAAATAAACAAGCTACAGAAATTAAATTCCTTTTAAATTTAGGAACATAAAAACAATCTTGCAAAAATAAATTCCTATAATTATTAAAATAAAGATGGACGTCTCCCACTGCTTCCGCTGAGACCAAGGATCCATCGCCCATCCGAAGCGTGAAGTCTTCATGCAGCAGACTTCTCGTTTCTTTGATCCCCTACAGAGAAACACAAATATGATTAGTTGCACCAGAATCTATGACCCAAATGTCATTGGATTCCTCAACAAAACAAGTTTCTAAATATAGAAGATCACACCTACCTCCTTTGGAAAGGAAGTCCTTGCAATGCTTCTTGATATGCCTGATCTTCACACAGAAGAAGCACTTAAGCTTCTTTAGGTTCTTCTTCTTCTTCTTCTTGCTTTTGGTACCAGCAGGAATAGAAGACTTCCCATTCTTGGCCCGTTGCTTCTTTCCATTTTCAGAGTTAGGATTGGAACCAGAAGCAGCTACCATGTTGGCCTCACCACTCGTAGGAGACTCCCTGAACAGCAGTTCGAACTCCTGCAACTGTTTCATCAGTTCTGTCAAGGTCATATCCCGTTTATTGCTCAAATTAAATGTAGCTCTAAACGGAATAAATTCCTTAGACAAAGTCTCAAAGACCATAGTTATCTGAGTTTCAGCATCAATGTCGGCTCCATTGGTTTGAGCCTCAGCGAGGTAACCTATGACCAACATCATATGCTCCTTTATAGATGTCCCCAGCCTCTGTCTACAGTTTAAGAGTTTCCAAAGCGCCCCTTGCCACTTTGTTATGGCCTGGCCTCCAAACATATCCTCAAGATTATCCAAGATCTGTTTTGCAGTCTCATAATCCTGATGTTGAGCCTACAGCATATTATTCATGCTGGCCATAACATAGCAGCGGGCCTGATCATTAGCATCTTTTCAGCGATCGTACGCTTGGAATTGCTCATTATATGAGTCTCCTATAGGCTCAGGAGGACAAGGGGTTGTCAGTACATATTTCAGTTTCTCAAAGGACAGGACGATATCCAGGTTCCATTTTCAATCGTTATAGTTCTCACCGGTTAACAAGTTTTTGTCAAGTATCGATGATAAAGCATTTTTAGACATTTTTAATCTACAATAAAGAATCATATACCAAATATAAGCAAACACACAATAATAATTTAGTAAGATAACACAATCATGTAAAATCATACAAATGTGTTTATGTGTCAAAACCTTGAAAATATCACAACCTTACAACGATAATTCCCAACTCAGAATTCAACAAGCTCCTAGGGGAGTCATGCCAAATTCAATCAGGAACACGGATCCCCTCTTGATTAATATATGCCATCCAAGACCTGTATGATCCAGCATATATTAATAATCGTTTCTTTGGCCATTAATTTTATTAACAGAGCTCCTAGAGGAGGTTAATAATAAAATTAACGTGAGTGTATAACCTTCGTTTCAATATTTTATCTATGATTTATAATCACAACCTAGGGGTGTGCAATCATAAATCATACTAAAATACCTTATCCTTTCAGAGATCCAATCTGATACATAATAGAAATCCCTTCCTAGGGGTCGGAATCACCATGTTCTGCCTATGGACCAACGATGGAGGCCTTAGGTTCGAACTTCGAAAACCTTCTCCCACTCAATATTTTGACATCAAGGTTTTATTTTAAAATTATGCATGAACAATTTTAATATGCGTGGCATTCCCTATTCTATATGACATGTTATCAATATACATGGCAAATCATATTATAATGCAAACAAGCAAAGCAATTTAAGCAAAGCTACAAGCAAACTAATAAATAACCGTAATATTATGGTTCCACCCTAGAGAATAGAAAAAACTAAGATTACAAGAGAATAATTGAGACATATTATCGATTCTTCATTCTTGAATCCTCAAGCTGTATCCTTCTTCATGTAATTCCATATTCAAGTCTTCAATCCCGTATGAATCGAATACTTCATATTTCTGATCATATCCAAATTTAATATTTCTCAAAATTATCCCAAAAATAAAATTAAAACTACACTAAAAAAAATGCACATTTTCTGAAAATTTTTAACTCTCGGTCGGCAGGCCGATCTAGGTAATCGACCTGCCAACCCATGAAAGTTTGGCCTACCAAACTTGGAAGTTCGGCCTACCGGTAGAGTCGCCTGATTTCTGCCCTACTGACGGCCTGCCGAGCCACACGTCTGGCCTACCGGTCTGTGACCTGCGACCTGCTGAACTGTAAGGTTCGGCATGCCGATTGAGCAAAAATCTCTCATTTTGGAAAATACAATTTTTTAATGCAATTCATCAATTTTATTTTCAACAATTCAAAAACATAAAATTAGAGACTCAGGAAATACCTAGAAGCGTCATCATCAATCTTCTAGATCCGTCTTCTAAATCCGTCTTCTCCAAATAATTATTTAATTATAAAATTTTTACAAATTTAAAATTAAATAATAATTCCTAGACGGAGATGATAGTCCGCCATCTAATTACATGAAAAACCTAGATACACATTCTAACCTCTAAGAAACCATAACCGGTATAAATTAATTAATTAATAAATAATTAAATAACATTTTAATCAACCATAATCAATTAATAAACATTCACCACATAATCCATGACAACATATATAATATATAGGAACCTAGGGTGCCAACTCTCTATAAAATTAAATTCAAGCATAGGAGAGATTAAGATCACAAAATTTACATATATAACATGATCACAAACTTGTAAATTTATGTAAAAATCATGGCTCTGATACCAATTGTTGGAAAAATAGTGTGCAACAAATTTTTTTAAAAAAATTATATCAGAGTAATTTTCAAAACACAAGTTTGACATGCTATATGTATAAATTAACCAGATCTTACTTACCTTTGTGTGCCGAAGAATCTCCGTAACCTGTGAAGAGAAGTAACGTTCTAGAAGAGCCTCAACCAACTGGTCTTCTTTGCTATTCTCTATCCATAATCGGAGTGAGTGTGGGCTCACACGTACAGCTTTTCCACCAGTGACTCCCCTTCTAACCAATCGAGAGAACCTAAAGCAAGTGTTCGTGAATTTGTAAACAAAAGCTCTGAGGGAGTTTGCAGATTCTCAATAGCAGAGTATCACTCTTAATCTCTCAATTGATCTGAGTAACTTATAAGACTTACTCCCTTTATATAGAGATTGGTCCTGGGGTCAGTCATTATCAGATTAGGTCTCAAAAACTTGAAACAAAATCAAGTTCGGATCAATATTTGATAAGGTCTGCGTAGAAACGCGTAATCTTATCTTTCACTGATCGGCAGGCCGAACTGTCGAATAAAAAAAATCTCCACGAATCTTTTATTTTTCACTCGAGATTCTAAAGGATAAAGTCTTAGTTTTAATTCAAATAACCCAATAGAGAAGTTATCTGATCAAAACAACTTTATCTAGATAATCTCTAAGAAAATAAATTAATTCTCAATAATTCTACAAGTTTATCTTGATCTAATTTATCCAAAATTAAATCAACCGATAAAAAAAACAAGAATTATCCAATCCCAATAATTCAACAAGTTTATCTAGAATTGATTTTATCACAAAATTAATTTAACCAATAAACAGACATGAATTATTTGATTCTTTCAAATTTTAAACCAATCTGACAAATCCAACATAAGTCACCAATTATTGAAAAAGCACGCCGTGTCGTTACAGGATGTTGTGAGCTAGCAAAGGGGGCCAAATGGACCCATATAGTTCAAGCTCCTGATAATTATAAAACCCAATATCCCAAATATACATTTCATAATTATCAACTCCAACGCTACTTCACTAAAGCTTGGAGCTGTGCTCTCGAACTACATAGAATTACGAAGCCCGCATAGTTAAGTCTCCATGACATATCATAGTGTATCATGTCCCCATATGATAATCCATAATCGGCTTAAGGACAAGTTCTGTCTTACCTTTTCGATTATTTTTATCTTACGTTCCATCATCTCACCATCAGAAAACTTACTATCCAAAGATAGTATACCATTCGGTTACACCTATGTATCCAAATGGTTGAGCGCTCTAGTTTTCCAATTACAGGACAACGCATATAAGAGGATATCATTACTCCTAAAGAGGAGCTATGGATTCCATATCGATGAATAACAAGTCTACACCATCAAGAGTTATGCCTCCAACGTATTGGCATGCATACCACTATTAAGATGTGGGTGTCACCCTTTGGTACATCAAAAGGCACAAGTCAAGACAACGGGCCCACTATTCATCTCAGTAGTAAGATACAACACAAATGCTTGTCTAAAGTGAATCGATTTGTCGAGACAGAATTATTAATCCAAATCAATTTAATTTATGTCCCGATCCAACACATTGTCACCTATGACAACATGCCAATGTTTCTATTCAAGGAGTCCACCTCCGATGGTCAAGACAAACCATCTCCTAATTGGGATATAGACAACATAACAATCTTTGCATGAATAAAGTGCCCAACTTTATTCCCTCGATTGCGGATCTTATATTTTAGACCATCACCTTAAGAATCATGTCTTTCACATAATCTGTCTATCATATGCCCAATTCTCAAGGTTTTGACTGACAGTCTCAGACTATTGTTTACTTAACATACATTCAACAAATATAAACGTAAAGATGACAAGATTTGGTATATATATAAATAATGAATAAATTCTTTATTCATAAAAATTTCTCCAAAAACTTATTATATTTTTACTCCTTAGGGCATACATGTCTAACACTAGGTTATCCTCAATGTCTCCTAGCATTGATATTGCAAACATTCCACTCTTTGTGATATCCATGATCCATAGGATCTTGTTTAATGAAATTTCTAGTTTTTCTAAGAAAAAAATATTAATAAAAAAGGATAAAGATGAGAGGAGGAAAGAAGAGTCCCAGAATTAGGGCCTATCATATATGATAGTCTGGTTAATATTCGTTTACTTAATTAGCACGTTTAGAAATATTAATAGTTTATTTGGTGTATGAGTTTGAAATGGTGTAGTTTAAACTGTGATTTTGAACTGGTGTTTAGAATGTAAAGGTTTAAAATGAGAATAAAACATTACATCAAGTTTAAAACAAGAACTAGTGCTTGAAAAACTATGGTTTATGAAAAAAAAAAAAACTAGAATGTCAATGATTATTATTGTAGAAAATGGTTCAAGCCATGTAAATTGAAGAGGACAAAGTTTAGATTTTGAGGGCTTAGGTCGATTTAAAACCTACTCCATGATTTGAACTGACTTTAGTTATAACTCCATCAAACGTCAGTTTGAACTGCCTTAAATAGTTTTGAACCTATGTACCAAACGACCTATAAATCTTCAAGTCAGTTTTTATTTTTAGTTTTTAAAAGGTAATTTTAGAGTCTAGTTTAACATATCTTCTTATTAAATATATATTGGTGATATATGGCCATTAAACTAAAAAATAGTTCTTGTGTAGATCACCATAAGAAAATTGAATGCTCAATGCAAACAATAGTGTTCCTCGTCTAGATCTGTTATCCTATTTTCCTATCCCTTGTCTATCTCCTTTATTATTTATTCAACACATTTTGTTAAATTCAATAACCTAAACACATAAATAGAACCTAAATATTAAAAATAATTAAATAATTTACTTATGTGTCAAAATTTAATTAAGCGTATAACCAAAATGTTATAAAAATGAGACATCAGATCTTGATTTCTCATTCATCCTTGAATCCTCGATTCAGTAGAGTACTTTTCACGAGATAATGGTTCCTTTTATTCGATATTCATTATAGCGCCAATAAGTATTTCCTATTAACACTAGTTATAGTTTTGTTTTTTTTTTTTTTTTTTAATTTAAACTAAAGGTTGATGGATTTAAACTCTACATTCTATTGTGGAGTCATGTATGGTATTACAGCTAAGCTATGCTTCCAACCACTATTACAGGTCATAGTTGAATGTGATGTAACTATTTTCTTTAGTAATTTTGGTTTTTTTAAAAATATATTAGAGACTAATGATAACTGGCATATATTATAGAGAAAATTACATGTTATGTCACACTTTTAAAAGTTAAGTTTATTTATGTTACATTTAGAAAAATTTATGTCATACTATGATTTACATTACATATTAAATTGTGTCATAAATAAACATAAGCAAAGATGGTATTTCAAAAAATTTCCCTATATTATAATTTAAAGGCCTTCAAGGGTCAAATTTCACTCATCTAAATAAACAAGTAATTTGGCCGGATACCAGTAAATTTAAGAGAAATTGTCGCATTATTATTTTTTATCTTCATCTTCTCTCTCCTTTCATGGGTGGCTCTTTGCATTGAAAAATATTAAATTAGGGTTTGTTTATTTCGAGAATTCTTTGAATTCTTTAGACTTAAATTTGGATTTAGGTATTAAGAATCCTTTAGATACTTATTTGTTTCCCCCAAAATTCAAACACTTTGAGTATCAAGAATCTAAGTTTTCAGAGTTCTGACTCTTCCTTAAACTTTTGATACTCAGATATCTCTACTATAGTAAAAACTAAAATGCTCTCTTCTATATTTGAAGAAAAAAATTATAACTTCTTTATTTGTTATTCAATTGAGATGATTCTTTTTTCATTGTGTTCCTAGTGAAGAGAGGATTAAATTAAGATCCATATTACATATTTTTTAGGATAATTAACATTAAGTTTTTATTAGATTTGTTGATAAATCAAAAACTATTTTTATTATCTCTCCAAATATAAATTCTAATTTTATTCAACACTCAGACTAAAACTTAAATGCACATTTAAACGTCAATTCAGATAACAATTTAAATCTCTAACTCAAATCTTAATTCAAATAATACTAATTCAAATTAAAACTAATTCGAATCCATTTATCAAACGAACGCTTAGTAATTTATAATTTTAATTTTATATTAATCCGTACTATGACAATACTCAAAACAAATGCATTCGACTCATATAAGTGATGATTACAATATGATTAGATCATTTTGATGTATTTACACAAACAGCAATTCAACATAAATTAAATCCTAACATCCTGTTTCGAATGACTTATTTTAAATTATTTTTAATTTATTTTATTCAAAAACTGTTTATCAAATTGTTTGAGTAACGTATAAAAATATTCACATCCTTTACAAGCACTTATTGAAAAAAAAAAAAAAAGTGTTTATAAAAATTTTTTTATTTATACTTTTAACCATATATTTAAAAATAATAAATTTAAAATTTCATTTATGAATTTAAACTACACTACTTATATCAATAAGGCCTATTAATTTACTTAACCAAATATATTTTAAAAATTTTTTAAAATAAAAAAAATACTTTTATATGTGCTATCTAAACATAAATTTATGCTAAAAAATAATTTAGGGGACGAATATAATAATTCTCTAAATGTAAGCAGAAAACTATTAAAAAAAAGGAAAGAAGATGAAGGTTTCCAACAACAAGAAATAGAAATTCTACTATACTTGGATTCATTTTGTGCAACAAAATTGTTAAAATACATCAAAGGAAAAAAAAAAAAAATTTCATTTCCTACAATTAGTCAGGGAAAATCAAACAAATAAAAAAAAAAAGAGAGAAAAGAAAAGAATATTACAAAACTGAATTAATTATCGGATATAATTATTTAATCAAAGCCACAAGGCCCCAGCCTGTTTCAAAAGGGGAACCAACTCCCCAGATATATGAGCCGACATAACCCGATCCAACCCTCCGAACAGCCTCCCGCCGATGAACACCGCCGGAAACTGCACCGCCGTCCGGAAGCTCCCCGGAGAAAGAACCTTGCCTGCCCGATCGCCGGCGCCACCGATCGCCGCCTCCAATTCCTCAACGACGGCGATCTCCTCGGCCTCGTCCACCTCGCAGACCGCCGGGTTCGCCCCGTGCCCTAGCAGCAGGTGCTTCACCACCTGGCCCATGCAGCACCCTTGCCTCGCGAACACCGTCACCGCGTTCTCCGTCACCAACCTCGTGACCTTATCATTCCCACTCACTCCGGGACGCCGCTGTCCGTCGGCGCCGTTGAGGACGAGAGACGTCGGGGCGGCGTGGCGGAGCGGAAGCCAAGATTTGTACGGAATCGCTTGTTGCATGACGTTGGAGATCTAGAGAGAGAAAGTAGAGAGAGATGGAGAGTTGCAGTGGGATGTAGTTGGAAGAGGAGGAGAAAGGGGGAGAATATATGGGGGAGAGAGGACTTGGAAGGAGTCCGCGTCAACGGCAGTTGGGCTTTATTTTATTTTTATTTATGCATTTATTGTGTCGCAACGAGGCTAATGACGTCGGTGTTGGGCGTAGACACATACGACATGTTTTGCCGCTTTTTTCTAATTTTCCTGTGGGTGATATTATATATATTTACTATGTGTGTGTGTATATATATATATATATGTGTGCATGATATCATCGATTATTGTTCAGGGAAAATGACGTTCTATATGATCAATATTCGATAACCTCGAGTTTCGCGTGTGTGTTTTCTGTCCAATTAGAGGTCCCACCACTCGCTCTAGAGATATGTATTTAGAAGATCCAGCTGTCTGGTGGGGTCCATCGGCAGAGAAATTAAGGGGGGAAAGAAAAAACACGTTGTTCACGCAATGACCCCTAATGATATGCTTTTTAAATTAATTAACTAATCCAAGGAACGTGTTTGGGAAAATGTTGAAACTGTGATATAGAACCAAAATATTGTAGGCTTTAAATTGTAGTATATTTTTACCTTATATTATAATATATAAAAGTTTTATATTATAATAATTAAAATTAATAAGTTGAAACAACTTTACAAACCCACTCTAAAAATACTTAAAAATTTAAGTATACCCATGACTCTATTATGTACATACATGCTCATTCAAAATCGAAAGGTTTTTAATCCATTTGTTTCCTAAACTTTTCGTTTTTTTTACAATATGGTCCTTAAACTTTTTTTATGGTAGCTCAATTCTTAAACTTAACAAAGTGTGATAATTAAGTTTTTAATCATAAATATTTGTCAAAATTGGGACAGAAAATGGTCAGGTAAAACACACATGACCTATTTAGAATGGAATGAGGGGAATTTCGGGCACTATAGTAATTAAAATATACATATAAGCTAACAAATTGTTAAAAAAATATTAATAATATAATTTTTTTGACTTTTTGTTCTTTTTTAGGTAAAAACAAATGAGATACATAAATCTTCTACATAGGCCACATATATCTATGTGATTGTTTCTATCCCAAATTTGAGGGGTCGTTTACGATTAGGACTTAATTTTGTCAGGTCGTTTATGTTTAAGGATTCAATTGTCACAAAAAAGGAAACAAAAAAGGTTTAAAGATCACGTTACAAAACGCTTAGAAGTCTAAGAAATAAATATGTCAAAACTCCTCATCAAAATATATAACTATGTTTCGTTGAAGACAATGTAATTTTTAATTTTTTATAGTTCCTTCAATGGAAGAAAATTAAGAAAAAAATCTGACACGATCATTAGACTTAAGTGTGCAATTACGGATAGGTTCAACAAAGGACAACTTAATATCATTGTTTCGTACGTATGAAAAGTCCACAATTACATAAAGGACCATATCCATGAATGGCAAGTAAAATTTCATTTTGAAGCAAAAAATTAATTTCTTCTCATCCTCTTCTTCATTATTCAATAATATTATCAGACAAGACTAGTAATTATTTTCCCAAACAACTGGTTGTTAAGATTTAACATTTAATTCCTATCCCATTTCCAAGAAAAAAATAAATTATAAACATTGCGGCCTTTGGGACCTTGCTTTTTCTTTTTTTTTCTTTGTACACGGTTAAGACGATAGAGTCAATTTTCCTTTCTTTTATGTCCATTTATTTTTTCAGTTAATCTAACACCGCCAAAATGGGGTACTAGGTTTCGAATTTTGTGAAGAAGGGATATTTATCATGAAGGCGTGAACGCTTATGTTTAAATAATCAGTGTCATCTAGTTCATTTCAGTTTATACACTAATTGGTATTTGATAAACCAAAATATTGATTTCAAACAATTTAACTCAAACCATTATCCTTAATTCAAACCCATTTGGTACAATAAAAATAATTTATTTTTGTGTTTGGTACAATAAAAATCATTTAGTTTTTGCATTCACTTCGTCTACCCAAACATATATTAGGCATTCTAGTCCATTTTAATCCAACTCACCTTTTTAAAATTATTTATCAATTCAAATACTGGTTCAAATTGACAATCTTAAATCAAACTTTTCATTCCAATCATTTTTTTTAATCAAGCTAATGCATTTAACAATATTGTTGTAACTTATTAATTTTAACTATTATAATATAAAACTTTTACATATTACAACAATAAATAAATATATACTATAATATAAAATTTTAACGTATTATAATGATTTAATTTTAATTTATAGTTTCAAATATATTTTAAAACACACATCAAATATCACATAAACTCCTCATTACCTCTCTTTCCGATTTATGAATGTTTAGCCAAAATCCACGTCAGCAAACCAGCTAAACTTCTCTCTTTTCTCACACGACATCATCATTGGAGGCAATTAATGTCAAAGCATGGCCCGCCACGTGGAAAAAGTAGCAGTGCCACGCATATGGGACGTCACGAGCCTCGACCCTATCATTAGTCGAAATCCAGAACGACCTGTCATTATCTGCCACATGTGTTCTAAGACGTCGGCTTCCCGCGTTATGACGTCACAAAATTATTAGTAATTTTCAGATACGTCTTTTTTTGACACATGGCTTGTCTCTCACCCCCATGTGTTTCGAATTGCTATGTTGTTTGATCAGCTGCTTCCTTGCACGCCAACCCTGTCGTGGTTCTTACAACCCGCACTTTGACAAAAAGAACATTCTCAACGTTCATTATTAATTCTCAATAATTTATAGAGCAGTCCGGCATAATTTTTTTTATAGAAAACAAAGAATTGAATTCGTAGACAAGAGCCTATCTTTTTGTTGCGTCTAAAATCCTCACACGACATATATGGTATGTGAAGTTTTTTGTTTTGTTTTTGTCTTTCAAGAATATATATTATGATATGTGAAGTTCAATGTATATGATTTTATACATTTATTTTTCCGTTTAGGTACGTATGTGAGTTAAGGTATTTATTGTACTGCTAAATTTATACAAACTTATAAATATGATATTGTGATGTGCATATATATATATATATATATATATATCTTTATTATCTATGTACCTCAATAAATACTTGAATCCAATACTTTAATTTGAAGGGTGTCCCAACATTTGGCTGAGAAAATATAATTTTATTGCTTCAATAACACAATTGAATTATTGTTATTGAGAGGCCTTCAATGTTATGATCAAATCTAAGAAGATGTGATATGTTTACTCTTTAATTTGTCAAGGGAGGTGCACATAAATAAACCAAGATTTCACTAGGCTTTACTAAATCAAATTAGTATTAGTGTTGAAAAACAAATATTTGTGCAGTCAACGTATATCGATCAATAAATGGCCCATTGAATGTGACTACATTAATTTCTTTCTACCGCTAAAAAGTTAGTAGCAATTGGCCTGGGCACAGATACTTGTATCGACCAAAACTAAAACCCCCCAAAAAAAAAAAAAAACTCCCCTCAAGTTTTTTGGGAAAAAAAAAAAAATTTTGCAACCTTTCTTTAAAAAAAGTGCTCGTAGTACGATGCACCTATTAAGTTGTTATTAAAGTTTTTATAATGTAGATTTTGAATAAAAGAATGAATAGAAGAAAAAATTTATTTGAGGTTCAAAAGAAAAAGAGTTGCACAAATAATTGAAGTTATGCATTTGTTTTATTTTAGCCTTCGATGTTTGATTATAATTGTGGTTGCATATATGACCTAATAAAATCACCCGACTCCATCAAAAGGCGAAGAGCTTGAATCCCCTATCTTTAAGTTTTAAAAAAATAATAATAATTGAAAAGTGAGTCTGTTGACACTTTCATTCTACTTTTTACTTGTATCAACCAAAACTAACCAGGAAAAAAAAAACCCTTAAGCTTGGTAGCAAAATAATCCTTTTAGAAACTTTAGAAAAAAAAAAAAGGGAAAGAATCATTCTACCATAAATTTATTTTTTGATACAAGGGGAGGGGGGAGGGGGTAATACCACCACTATTGAGTGAGATTTAGCGTGACTCGAACTCTCAACCTATGGTTAAGGTGGAGAGACTTACACCCAACTAGGCTGCCCTCACTCGTCATAATAAATTTTTTACTTCTTACAACATGACTAAATATCAACTTTCAACGACTAAGATCTGATAACCAAAAAAACAAATAATTTTGTCATGAGTATGAACTTGGTGTCAAAATATTTCTAAGCGTATCTAGGGGCACATACACCTACAGACGAGGGTGGGTGACTATTTCTTCTTAAACTTTTTTCTTTTAATTTTGTGTTAAAATTGTATAAAATTTTGTGTTTTGTCTCTTTTAAAATTATATTTCATCCTCTTAAAATTGTATATTTTGTCCGTACTAAAATTTTATATCTTTTTATTTGTTTTACCTTATTGGTTTTGTCATATCTCCGTCTTTTGATTAATTTTTCTAACTCTGCCCTTGGCTGTATCAATCGACCAGTACCTAGATATAAAAAGTTTAGTTGTATATTCAAAGAGACCCTTGTAGCCACAAATTCATATTAATTTGACAACAAAAACTATCGTTATATTGTGTTTTAAAAGATGTCGTGGGTGTTTGGCATTGTTTTTGAAATTTTGTCTCATTTTTAAAAACAAAAAATGAAAATGGTTTTAAAAATATGTTTGGTTAAAAGTCTTGTCCAAAACATTTCAAAAACAATTTTGATAACACCTTTAAAAACCTCCAAAATTGATAAAAAAAAAAAAAAAAACTTGTTTTCACTCAATTTCTTCCCCCCTCTTTTGTTCTCTCTCTCAGACACACGACCACACCTAGCCAATGAGACCACCAACCCAGCCACTCTTCTCGACGACCTCGCCACCCCTCCTCCTAATGACTAGTGTCACCTTAGCCACTGCCATCCCTCCGACCACCCCACGTTGGCGAGACCTCTAACTCACGCCCTTCCTTGCAACGACCTTGTCACACCTTCTCCCAGTGATCTCGTCGCCACTTCTCTTAACGACCCTCGTTGCCCTTGACCCTGCACATCGGCTACTGGGAGACATACATGGTGAGAGAGAAAAGAAGAGTGAGAGAGAGGGTGGGGCCTTGGGTGACTAGGGGCTATCGAGAGGGGCCGTCGTGGATAGGGGCTATGTTCATCAAGACAGAGAGTTTGTGTTCATCGGGTAGGGCTGGGTCCGTCGTCATCGTCGCCAGTGACCATAGACTATCAAAGCAAAGGAAGAGGAAGAGATTCCTCCTGGAAACCCACCGGAGCAGAAGAAGTCTCTTCCTCTTTGTTTTTTTTTTTTTTGAATAATTCATTTTGTTAGTACTAATAAAAAATTATTACTATACTAATAATTAGTGTTTTAGTTAACGTTACTTAGGATTTTAGACTTAAATTTAGGTATATTTACATTAATATTTTTTTATTAAAAAATATTTTCTTTTTTAAAAAAACACTACCATATACAACTATCTATAATTTCAAAAACAGTGATAGCATATTTCTCAAAATGTTTTCATTTCTAATTTTTTCTAAAAACAAAAATAAAAACAAAGACACTATTTAATGGGGATCACACTAGAATAAAGCAATGCCAGCTCTCTCTTTAGGTCAATTAGGCAAAGGTTTAAGGCCTCAATGTAACTATGGCCCTAAAATAATTAAGACTCATAAATAATTATATCTAATCATTATGGTCATTTTAGATTAAAATTTCAAAAACTAAAGAATCATGTTTTAAGAATAACTTTTACCGTAGAATTTGAAATTCTTGGACTAATGTACACGCAAATAATCTTATTTTTATAAGAAAATATCAATAGTCAAATTCTCTCTTTATTACAAACGGCCCTACAAACAGTTTTGTTTTTAAGACCTCAAACATCTTTCTTTCTTTCTTTCTTTCTTTCTTTCTTTCTTTCATTACATCAATGGCTATGGCTACAACTGAATACAATATATATCAACATCTAACCAGCGATATTTGCTTTAATTACTTTACTTTTTCAAGGAATTTTAACTATTTTTTTTACCAAGTAGCAAATATATATAATATATATATATATATAACAAGCGACTATATTCATTCATATATATATATATATATATATTTCACAATTTACAATTATCTAATTTACACACTATAAAAACATCAAAAATAAAAAGAAGAAAAAAAGAAAAATATCTAAGTCTCATCCATATCTTTACTTATTTTTCTTCTCACTCATCAACATTTTTTAAAAAATTATTTGGTTCTATCCTTTTCACATGATATGTTTCTTCATAATTCTTTTTTGTCAATTTTATTGATTATTATTGTTTGATTTCACAAAAATATGTTCTTTTTTTATATATATTTTGTGTTGTATTGAGTAATAATTTAGTTTTTAAACCTAAGTTATAACAAACAAATGTCTCAAGAAAGATTAAATGAATTAGCTAAATTTTCGATTAAAAAATATTGGATAAACTTCAATATGCAAAGATTTGACTAACAATAAGTTGAATTTTGTAATTAATTTTAAATCTTTATTTTCTTTGACATGGAAAAGACCTCTTTTAGAATTGAGGAATTTTCATAAATGCTATCTTTTAAGATTAATTTTTTATAAATGCTGTACATCTTCATTTGTGATATACCTTAACATATAATATAAATGATAGTGTAGCATAAACTTTTCTAAATGTGACATAAATAAACACAACTTTTAAAAGTGTGACATAACATGTAAAACCCATGGTTCTAATTGAAAAGGAATTCAAAAATTTTGAACTATTTTGAAAGTTTCAATTTTGGGGTAGAAAACTATTTTAGAAGGTTCTCTTAAAAATCAGATTTTAAAGAGCAATTAGATGCTTTATCGATGCCCCCCCCCGTCCCTTTTTTTTTTTTTTTTCTTTTTTTCTTCTTTCTTTTCTTTCATTTCTTTCTTTCTTTTCCTCCCCTACACGTCCAAATAGAGATCATGGCTGTCTCTTCTACGAACGAAGCTCCAGTCGTCGCCTACCTGCATGCGTTAAGGGAGAAGCACTGTCAGCCAAAACCTCCCAAGCTGGAGTGCTGCCTGCCCACTCGCCACCGACAGCTTTGAATGGAGCCAAATGTGCTACGCCCTAATGGGCATTCATGGGAGACTTTGGCACCGTCTGACCTCCTCTCTGCTAGCAAGTTGCACTGCTGGCTTCTCTTGTCAAGAGGAACAAAACCTAGCCACTCTTTGGCTAAATCGTCATTGAAAAATCTAGACTAGACCACTACCACCCCTTGTCAATTTTGTGCCGTTTTCCAGCGAGCAGAGCACTGTTTTAGAAAACCAACCTTGGAACCGTGATCCTCGCGTCGAGAGCTTCATTTTGGTATTGACCTCCACCACCGTCTCGCTGATCAACGATGGTCAACAGTGATCAAAGGTTGACCTTGACCACCAAATTGAGAAAAAAGTCAATATGGCATGTTTTTGACATTTTGGATGCATTCATGGTGTCGGATTTGCGAGATGGAATTCTGAAGGCTAAGTTTGGCTATTCAAAGTTTCAACAAACAATATCGTTTCAAATCTTTTTGCCACCAAATATCATCGACTAAGTCGATAGTGACTCTATTACTCATCCCTTGTGATATTTTTATTTAATTAGTCAATAAAATTTGGAATTGAAAACTAAATTGTTTAGATTTCAATATATCATTATCGTTGTTATTTTTGCATAGTTGTTGTTGTTGTTGTTATTGTTGTTTGGTTGTTGTTGTTTTTCTTATTATTAATGCTATTATTGTTGTTGTTGTTACTTTTTTCATCGTTGTTGCTTTTTCCATCGTTGTTGTTGTTGTTGTTGCTGGTATTGTGACCGATGTGGTGTTGCTGTTCTTATTACCATGATTAATATTATTAATATTATTATCATTATTATTATTATTTAAAATTTGTTATTGAATACTTTTATATGCATTTTGATTCTGAGTTGGTTTTCTACATATATTGAATTATTTAGATGTTTATTGATTATTTAGGATCATGATCAAATATATGATGTATGAGTTTGGCCTTGAAAAATTTATGGTTAGAATGAAATGCTTATTTTGTGACGACCCCTTACAGACGTTACAGATGTCGTTACATTCATACATTACATACCTATTTGAACTTTAAATGTAAACATAGTTAAGGAAAACATAACCAGGATCCATACATACACATTTTTTTTTAAAACAACATTCATTAACTTAATCCATAATTTAATTACACATTTAAAATTGATCATGAACTTGCTCTAATAAAATAAATATACCAAATTGAAAAATCATAACTTATAAAAGCATCACATCATTTAAAGACTATATGCTCCTACAGTTCGGCAAGCCAAACTTGTAACTTAGGCAGGCCGAACATGATCGGCAGGCTGGAAGTCGTCAACCGACAGGCTGGCAGAGGCTCTGCAAATATGGGCTTAAAAACTTTCAAAGTTCGATAGGCCAAAAATGTGATCGACAGGCCAAACATTCTTACATCGGCATGCCGACCAATGATGTTTGGCAGGCCAACAGAGCCAAAAAAAACTTTAGAAAACTTAATTTGTAAAATAGATTCAACTTTCAAAATGCGGAAGATCAAATTCTTAAAATGATAAAATAAAATATTAAAACATAGTTCTTGTATTCTTAAAACTTAACAAATAAATATGTCCCAAAATGTAAAACTTGATTTAAATCATATAAACTTTCTTCTTGGCATTATTCTGGTTGCAATTCATCGTACTTTGCTCACACGCCTTTCCATATCCTCCGCCTAGTCCATGACTTTCTTACCCTTATCTGCAATATGACATAAACTTGAACAAGCTAAAGCTTAGTAAGTACATATAATTCTCATAATTTAAAAAAATTTCATAATCATCATCATCATCATCATATCATAATAGTGCATTAAGCACATTTTCATAGAAACATATCTTTCATTACTTGACCATATTCAAACTTATTCCATTTTATCTTAAGGGCCCAAGTGTTGCACCATAATCATCATCGTAGGCGCACCGTCATGAGAGGAGAAGGGTAGCTAATCCTAAACCAAACACGACATCATAACATATCATATCATAATATTGGTGTGCAACACTTATTAGGTGATACATATATACACAACTTTCATGCTTTGAAATTTGCCATAATCAAACATGCATAACTTTAAATCATGAAAATCTTTCATAAGAAATCCTTTAAGGAAATCATCATAAAATCATTATAAATATCATCATGAACATAACATCAAACCTTTTAAAACACATCATGTTGCAGGTGAGAATGTACTTACCTTAAAAGCTAGCTTACTTAACCTTATATGAATTGGTGACGATGCCGCGGTCTCGATGTGCTCATTCCTTTGCGTGTTCATGCCATTTATTCATTTAAAGACAAGAAATTAAATTAATATTTACTATCATAAAATATAACATTCATTCATATTACATCACATATACATTCATCTCATACAAACATAATTCATAACATGCATCTATAACTATAATCATCAAAAACAACCCATACATTTCAAACATGAAATCTGCCAACAATAATAATAAGGTAGTGAGTAATCTTTTGAAAACATTTTCTAACAATTAAAATACATATATTTTAATTTTAAAATTCATACTAACATCTTATTATCATACATTTCATCATTTCAATATCATAAAATTATTTCATCATCAATAAAATCATTTAAACATATAGAATATCACATAAAACAAAAGTCCAATAATAATATTGTTAAAAATAGTTTCTTGACCTAATCTCAATAAAATTTACATAACACATAATTTACTCATGAAATCATTACCAAACTTTGCAGTCCATAACATAACATATACATGAACATTCTTGCCAAATTTCGTGAAAAACAAAACACATTTACCCCTTGAACAAAAATTACATTTTCATGCATCATAGTCAAACAACAATATTTTACTGTAGTGGTAGAGGATAGAAAATTCATAACTTATCATCGAAATATCGAAATAACAAGAAATTTGGAGGAACATCACATAACACATACATAAATAACACATTAAAAATTCAAAGCAAATGAAATTTTGTAGAGAAAGACATAGCAGTCGGATTAAGGAGAAGAAATACATTTCTGAAACACCAAAAGAAATTCTTACCTTAAACAAATTTCTTCACAAAACTCCTTCAATTCAACCAACAAAATTATCAATTTTTCTTTCAATTATTTGCAGAGAATTTTTGAGAGGAAGAAGGAATAGAAAACGTGGAGAAGAGAAGAAGAAGAGATGAATAAGAGAAATGTCTCAGAATGAATGAGAGAGAGAGAAGACGTGAGAGGAATAAAGAGATAGAGAAAAGAATGTTAAAAAAAATTTAACGTAATGAGCATAACGTAAAAAGGGGAGTCAAAAATCTTCATTAAGTCAGAAATTTTCTGACTAAGATTGAGACTAATTTGCGTGGAGAATGGAGAGAAAAGAGGGAAAGTCAAACAAATCATCTCATCTTACCATATTTTGCCTTCTAAAAATAGGAAACCATATCAATCAATGAAAAGTCAATGATTTTATTTCCTTAAATGAAGAAATTAATCCATAAATATGTCAATTAATCACAATAAACCACCCATTTAACGTAATCATCTCAACCATAAATTTGGAGAGATTCCCGCTGACTGCTCGTTAGCTGTCATCGGCCTGCCGACTACACAGTTTGGCCTATCGATTCCATGAAGTCCGGCCTGCCGATGGTTTCCATCGGCCTGCCGATCCTTAACAGGCTATTCGGCCTGCCGAACTTGAAAGTCCGGTCTGCCAAACTGTCCTTAAAATGTAATATATCACAGCATTCATAAATAAACATACATTGTAACTAACATGAACACTTGAGCACATCGATTCCATGCGATCGTCACCTTTTATAACACTTAGAATAAATAGTTAGTAACATTAAGATCATAAATCATAACATATAACATATATTATTAATAAAATTTACTTAATGTCGTTACTAACTTAACATGATCTGTTACATTAAAATTGGTGGGTGTTACATAATTGAATCATTAAAATTGCTCTGCGTGATGCGTCTTGAATTTATGGTACACCATAATATATTTATAGCTTGTTTTCTTATAGGTTTAAATGTTTGATTTTGAGAAAAATAAGCCATTATGCTACCTAAATTGTGTCAAAAATTAACTAATGTGGGTAAAATGATTTAGGATGGGTTTTTAGTAGTCAAATAGGTTAAAACCAAATCCAATATATGTTGAAACCTTATGCGGCATAGTTGGACAACTCTCAAGACCACCCAACGTGTATCTTAAAGTTATATCCCATGGGATGCTCATTTGTTAGGCACAACAGACATACATATTTTTGGTACTATCGATGCTATATGGCCTATCTCACGGGATGCTTCTTCAGGAAACAACAGACACGGGGTGCTCATTTGGGGCACAATCGAATTCATTACAATCTTTTTCTTTCCTTTTCTTCCCTAACAACCAGGACGTGTGTGAGAGAATTTAAGTGACGATTAAAAATTGTAAGTTATCGATTGGTTTGATAAACTATGAACTTGATGAATTTTTCTTATATTGAAATGAGAAATTGTTTATTAACTTCATAAGGATTTTATAGATAATATACTTATAGAAAGAAAAACCGAGAGGTGCGTATTAGATTTTCTATTGGGCACTGTGTGCTCACTCCATCTATTTTCCTTTTTGGGCTAGTTGCATGATGCTTGATGTTTGGGAATGTTGTCGATGTTCCTAACTACTCAATTGGTATATTCTTTCTATATTTTTATTGGTGCATGGATAATACATGGAATGAACACTCTTAGTAGATAATTGATTATTGTAAACTTTATTTTATTTGCTATTTGAATTTATTTTTATTTATTTGACTAAAGCTGCATAGCTGTATTTTCACTTATTTTATAAGCATTCCTTTAAAATTTGTATATCTTCATTTTAAATTTTCTGCCTAAATTTTTATCTTTTATTTAATATTAAAGACTCGGGAGCATATTAAATTATTTTTATAAATTTATGGGCCTAACTACAGTCTCTAAATTTTTGACCTTCTAGATCCTTAAAAATATTTTTTTCAATTTAGTCACTACCGCGGTTTTAGGTCGTGAGAATTGGAGTTTTAAAGTGATAGTTTAAAGTTCCTTGGAATTTACCTTATTGGGTTTTGGTGGGTTTGAGTCAACTACTAGGAAGTTGTATCATTAGAAATTGTAACTCCATGTATCAAGTAGTCAGGCTAATAAGTTTAACATATCTTTCCATCACCAAAATTTTAAAATTTAGTTAGATTCTCTCTCATGTTTCATAGTCAAAATTTATTTCTTTTTGGTTTTGTGATTTCCTTTTCGTGATTTTGTTCATATCCCTTTCCAAGTCATGTTGTTAATTGTGAAAAACTCTCTTGTTTTCAAGACCCTATTTTAGCATTGGCTTTGTAAATTTAGAGCAACAATATGTACCATCCGACCTTCGTGTAGTACTCTTGCTTATAGATAGCTAACTGCAAGTTTGTTTGATGTATCAAGAATGGTGAAGCAACTATCATTATGGTATTGTCTTGCTTTTCATTCTATTTTACATGGAGTTTTATCCCATTGTATATAGCATTAAATTGCTTCTTTCCTCTGCGAATTCAATACAATCAACACCTATCTAGGTTCATTCAAGTTGAGAACATGACTATTTTTGGTGAAATCCTATGAAGAATTCTTTATTTCCGTTCAAAATATTATCCTCCTTTGATTTGACTCTTATGTAGTGATTAGTGATTGATGATTAGTAATAATTAGTGATTCAAGAAACCTAATAGTTGTCATTGGTGTTTTTTTTTTTTTTTATCTTATTTTATTTATTACCTCTCGAGGGAAAATTATCAAGTCTTTGGTATGGTTAATACACGGGATTTGAGGATTTTCTAGCTACTTGCACTATAAGTAAATTTCCCATACTTGTACCTTAACCAAGATAGTATGACCTTTTATATAACTTGTTCTTTTGAGGAAACATGATTGATACTGGCTAGGTTTTTTATAAATTATGAAATTTAAATACATGTTTGTTGATCCAAGTCTATGACTTTAAATGTAGGTGTAAATCTTTGTGTCTTAATTTTGACTTATTACATCATGTTAATTTTTTTGATATCGTGGTTTAAACTTTGAAGATTTTTACTTAGTTATAAAACTATATATGAAATAGCCTCCTCATAGGTTGATTGACTTGAGCTATGCTAATCATTACCTTGAGATTGTTTCACGGATTAATAAATTTTATGTAGTGTCTTATATTTGGTATGAACATATTCTAGGCTTACTTAATAGTTTTCATCCTTTGTATGATTTGGTATGATCTTGACCAAAAGATGGGGACTAGATCGAAAGTTTATAGGTTTTAGAGGCGTTAGATTGTCTAGTATGTCATGGTTTAGTTTATTGGATTTTGAGATTCCTTAAACATGTTAGGGTCATCTTTTCTTCTTTAGTTCAGAAGGTATCTGGGAAGCATAAGTAGGGATCAGGCATTGTAAAATTTCTTTTATTTTGAAAGTATGTGATAATAAATTATGATGATGGCATGAAATAAGTGATCTTGGGAGATATATAGTCTAATGTAGAAACTTAGATTGCATACAAGGTTTGATATCTTTTGGTTGATCCCTAATGTAGTAAATCTATGATGAGCGGCAGGCCAAAGCACATAATAAAGTTAGGCATTTTGACGCAGATTTTGAACCAATTTCGAATTTAGAAACCATATCTAAGTAGAATTGACTTTCTACCAGTCCCTATAAATTGGATACTTGTTTTTATTGTTATTTAGATCACTAGAGAAATTTAGAAAGAGTATTCTAGAGAGAGAAACTTTGAAACTCCCATAGAGTTATTGTTCAACATCCTTAACCTTAGCCCTTGGTTTTATCTTATGGTTGGAAGGAGACAATACCAAGAGAAGAATTTAATAATTTAATGACATGTGTCCATTCACATTCCGATCGTGAAAAAGAGAATAACAAAGAAGACTAGTTAGTTGAAACTCTTTCAAACGCAACTCAATAGTAGTTTTGTTGGAGGATTTCTTGTCAGAATTGTGATTCCAATTCTAAGAGGTATTTAAGATCTTTAATTAATTTATATACATAGCATGTTTAACTTGTTATTTGAAAAAAAGTTTTAAATAAAAATTTTAAAATCCCGCTGCCCAACAATAAAAAAAGGTAACTTGCAGGTACTTATGATGTAACTTAATCATTTATAGTGTAAATTATTCTAGATGTCAAGTTATGATGAAGAGGTATTAATTTTAGCCATTCTTGTATTATGGTAATCTATCTAAGAACTAGTAATAGAACTTAAATCAAATTCCAAATTAAAAAATATATATGATATTAATTTCTAAGGTTGTGAATGTAGACATGCATCATATAGCAAAATATGAAGAAAATAAGTCTGTAAATAGAATATAAAAATAAGGCTTAATTTTTGTGAGTTGATTCCTAAAAAATTGTTGTGAATGATGAAGCACACATTATGAAAAACTTACAGTCAAAAGATAGCGATAGTTTCATAGCAAAATACTCTAAACTTAGATTTTAATTATAAGACTAGGAGAGTAGAGAAATAATATCATAGTTGACAATTAATTAATTAATTAGGATATCGCTCCTGAAGCTCAACTAAAAAATCATTTTCCTGGTTGGAAAAATGATTGACTTCAATATGAATGTTGTGGAAGGTCTTTGCACAACTGCTTTGGTTGGGCACGAATGGATTATAGGCTTCGTTGTGTGAATAAAACGTAGGATGGTAGAAGTTTCCATCATAATTCTTATCTTGAGTTGATGCTTGAGATCCATTTGGCAAGGTGAGGTTTTCTTGTGAGAAACCATCAGGATGTTTTCCCTTGCTTCTATTTAGGGAACAAGTTTGCTTGTTGTGTTTATGACTCTTGCAGATGTGATAATTTCTTCTAGACCTTTCGTTGCCTCCTTCGATATCAACAGAATCACGTCGTTGGGGACTTGGGGGTTTCTTTGTTATAAACCACCAGAGGGCCTCTGCGTATGGTAAAAAAAAGGTATCCCTCTCATTAATTTGAGGATTAGGTACTGGTGTAGCGGAGGATTGGGATTCCATCAAGTTCTAAATTTAAGAGTAAATCGGGATTAATTCCACCAAAATCAATTACTTTGTTCTTCGTTCAACTAAAAATTAGCTATCTTACTTTCATTTCTAAATACATAAATACGATAAAAAAACAAAAAAAAACAAAAAAAAAAGTTGCGATGATGAATTTTTTCTAACATATTTACCTTCACGCTACTAAGTTGGCCATTCAATGGGGATTTCAAAACCAATAGATACCACCCTTAAATATCTTTCATTGAAGACACACACTCCAAAACAACTTTACAATAGCAGTCCATTTTTAAAATCATAGTTTCAATTACATTATATATACTTAGTTCCACTTTTTCTTTCCTCACTTCCAAAGTATTCAATTGCCTCAGACAATGGGATACACTTTCATTCTATAAAAGACTTTCTTTTGCAAAACAAATTCACAGGAATCATCAAGGATGGTTACTATGCTATTAATTATATCAACACTTGATCAGAGACTAAACAGGACTTGAATAAATAAGTAAGTAAATAAATAAATAAACAAAATCAAAGACTGAAAATCAATTATCAAGACAGCCCAAATATCTAGAATTGGATCTTTTTCTTGAACTACACAATCTGTATATAAATGCAAGTCGATAAAAAACTACTTCTCTATAGCACAAAAAGCCTACCTTAAAATATTGAGACCCTAAATTTACATTGGGAAATGCATTCCCCACCCATAACCACTACAACAATTATATGATTTAGCAACTAAACTTTTCGGGACTACATTTTGTCGTCGCTAAATAACTTTCTAGCGACTATATTGTCGTCGCTAAATCTGTGTCCAATAACGATTTTGTAATTTAGGTATAAAAGTTTTAGAGACGAGATTTATCGTCGTTTACTATATTTATATCGTCACTAAATATTTGTGAAAATTTCGTCACTGAAATTCCCAAACACGCGCTATAATTTCGCGGGCTTTGCATATTCAGCGACGACAAATGTCATTGTCGAATTCCTCACTTTATAATACGTTGTCATTTTGGTATATATATATTCAGAGACGACATATGTCGTCGCTAAAAGACAATACTTATTCCCAAAACCCAACTTTCCCCTCACCCGCTTCTCGATCCAGCCTCTTCTTCTCTTCGTCTTTACTTCCCCAAACCCAGCTTTCCCCTCACCCGCTTCTTGATCCAGCCTCTTCATCTTGTCTTCTTTACTTCCTCTCTCCCTTTTTAACGCTCTCTCAGATCTTCAGCCATCTCTCTCTCTCTGAAATTTTTTTGAAACAACACTTTGCGACCCCTACAAGCCTCGCCGGAGCTAGACAGTGTTGTTGGCCGGATTGTTGTTGTTTTCCACGCCAGACATTCGCTGTCGCCGTACCTGGTAAGGTTTTTTTTTTTTTGTTGTACTTTCCTGCCTTGATTTCCTCTGAGATTTGTCTGTGTAGAAATTGTATCTCATAAATTTGTGATGCATTTACTTGGCCAGGAAAGTGAGTTGAAAAGCAGTTGTTGTTGTGCTTGTTGTTATTGTTGTTGTTCAAAAGCAATTGTATCTCTAGGTTGCAACTTCTCAAATTTTTAATTTTTTGAAGGAGATGGGTTGATACAAAAAATTCAGCTATCACGGTTGTTCCAAAAATTCAGTTTTCTACCTTGATTTCCTCTGAGATTTGTCTATCTAGAAATTCAGTTTTCTCAAATTTCCTCTGAGGAACGTAACTTGGAGTTTTTTTAACGGAGATTTTTTTCCCCCTCTGGGTTGCTCTTTTGTTTTCTTAGCAGGAGGACAGAAGCAATATGAAAGGCACACCATTGAGTTTTTTTTTTCATTTTTGTTGACCCAATCATTTTTTTAGGACTTCCTTTATTTTTTCCCTCTTATATTACTTTTTTGGGTGTTCTTAAATCCCAGTTTTGCACTTTCTTGCCCACACCGTCGAGCTTACCCAAGCCCCAAATGCCTGATGCCAAAGACGCCCATCTTGTTAATCTGCCGTACAGTATATATGACCAAAATGTATGATTAATTAAGAGCGATGAAAAAGTAATCATCGGACCATGGATATGATTGTTTGTCACTTACATGTATTAACCAAATTGATTGTTCACCTAAAAAAAAAAAAAAAAAAAAAAGATGACTTTTAGTCACAACAAAATGCCGTGACTAATTCTTGCGACTAAAAATTTTATGACAAAAAGCTTTGATCACAATAAAAATTTAATTAAAATTGTGACTAAATACATAAAAGTCACACGAAAATATTGTGACTGAAAAATTTGCTAAAATTCGTTACGAGAAAAAGTCTAGTTTTTATAGTGGTTACATGTGTCTAGTTATATCACACTACAAATATCAAATGGGGTTGCTCCTTATACTTTGCTGTCTAGCACCAAGCTAAATGTATGAGGTTTATGCATGTTCTTGAATGGGGTTTGAAATATGCCAACAGTTGTTGAAAAATATGATATTGTTATTGACTTGTGTAGGAACTCTATGATATTGAAAAATATGCCAACAGTCGAGCTGACCATGCATGTTTTTGCGTCCTAATGTGAGCATAATCAAACATGCCTCGTACAATGTTCCAGTTTATACTTTATAGGTTCATCGTAAGTGTGCTATTATCTATGAGAGTGGACTAAACTTCAGAAGTTTTATTCTTATGCACTATTGCGATGCATTTTTATCGAGGCTAAAGCAGTTCATAGAAATTATTTTGGGATATTGTATATTGCATATCAATAAAATTTTGTAACTGAATTTCGACATGCATTCTTTCCTGCACGCTTTAGTTGCATAGGTTGAATTACATGCTTAAATCTTAGTGTCTTTTTGGAAATGGGAAAATTTCGATACTTAAATGATGACGTATTCTTCGATGTGCTATCCCAATTACCTATGATCCACAACAATGATGGAATTTAGCGACGAATCAATGATCAATGATTTGGATTTGATGTTACGTGGGGTTTTGTGATTATAGTGTTAGAAGCATATTGCACTTATTTCTAATGGTTGAAGTTTGCATCTTTGGACCTTGGATGCTCAATGTGTGCTATGATTGCTTAACAGTTCTTTGTGTTTGACAATGCAGGTCGCCCTTACCAAGAGACAGTGTTTATTGTTGTTGTCAGCTAGTTCTTTGTCACATTTCTTCTTGGATCACTTAGTTGAGGTAATTTTCTTTAGAAATTTGACATATTATTATTTCTATCATTCTCATCGTGTGAAGTTGTTACAATAAGGCTCATGTATGCTCTCTCACCTTGCGTAATAGAAAAGTGTTAGGGACATAATTAACAGAAAATATAACTCGTATGTGGATCCTATGGGATTCATTTTTATTAATATGTGGTGCTTAACACTCTAGTTTGGTGAAATAGTTTGGACTCTAGATGGCTACGGATAATATAATTGTTTCAATTTGACCCAATGTCTTTAAAGAACTTCAGTGACTTGCATGTTACTCCTTAGATCTCAATATCTATCAATGTTTTTCTTTTTCTTAGGAAAACTATGGATTTTAAATGTTGAAACGTCAATATACTTCTGAGCTTAATTTAACCGCATGAATTACAGTATGTTTGATCATCTAATTTTGATTGCCATGCCTTTTGCTTAGTTTGTATTATGTAACGCAATATTATGTAACTATATTTGTTTACTAGAAAATTTTCCATATTTATGAGTTAATTACATTTGACAATAGGATTGAAAACATCAATATGATGATTGACAGGAGTTGGATTTTTGAAAATGATCATTTTTCTGATCAACACTGGGATGGTGCAATGGCATTTTTGGAAAGAGCAAAAAACTACATGAATGAGGATGGGGAAGTTAGCTGCCCGTGCATTAATTGTTTGAATGTAGCAATGCAAACATTACCAGTGGTTGAAGCTCATATAATTGACAAGGGATTTAGTCGAACATATACTACGTAGATATACCATGGAGAATCTTATAATGCGAACATTAATGGTGATGAAACACATGAATAATCTATTGATGAGATGCGAAACGTCTTAGATGATGTAGTGGGGGCCAACAATCATGTCGAACCAGAAGGGTCAGGTCCAACTGAAAAATACCATGCTGGGCAGCTTGAGGAACTTTTTGCTGAGCTTGAGGCAGAGTTGTATTTTGGATTTGAAAGCTTTTCATCTCTAGATTTTTTAGTAAAATTGATGCATTTAAAGGTGCTTCATAGATGGACCAACAAATCTTTTGACTCTTTGGTAAAGCTTTTAAATGAGGCATTACCAGGGGGAATAATATTCCTACTTCACATTATGAGGCCAAGATGAAGTTACGTAAGTTGGGTTTAGGTTACAAGACAATTCATGTGTGCAAGTACGATTGTGCTTTATTTTGGAAAGAATATGTTGATCAAAACACTTGTCCTATATGTGGTGAGAGTCGATGGGTGAATCCAAACAAAGAGAAAAAGAGTGCCTTATAAAGTATTACGCTACTTCCCTTTAAAGGATCGGTTGAAGCGTTTGTATGCGTCAAGACATACTGCAAGAGATATGAGATGGCATGGTTTTGGTCAATCTACGCAAGGAGTTTAGCAACATCCAGTAGATGGAGAGGCATGGAAGGCATTTGATCGTAGGTATCCTGATTTTGCTTCTGAAGTAAGAAATGTTCGTTTAGGTTTAGCGGCTGATGGGTTTAGTCCGTTTGGAAATATGAGTCAACCTTATAGTATGTGGCCAGTTATCTTCTTAACATATAATCTACCTCCATGGCTTTGTACAAAGGAACCATACTTGATGTTGACTTTGTTGATTCCGAGACCTAATGCTCCTGCAAAGGATATAGATGTGTTTTTGAGACCAATTGTAGATGAGTTGAAAGAGCTTTGGGAGCATAAATTGGTAATTCATGATGCCTACGCTAATGCATCATTTAGGATGCATGCTGCATTGTTGTGGACTATCAATGATTTTCCTGCTAGAAGTAGTTTGTCTGGTTGGAGTGGCCAGGGATACAACGCATTTCCAACGTGCAACATGCATACTCCTTCTAAGCATTTAAAGAGTAAGATGTGTTATATAGGCCATCGGTAATTCCTTCCAACTTCAAATATGATAAGGAGAGACAAACAATTTGACAGTACGGTAGAGGAAAGACCCCCGCCTCCACGCTTGTCTACAATTGAAATATTAAATCAGTTAGAACGTGTGCGAAGTAGATTACCAAGCAAGCACATTGATTTTGGAGGAAAAAAACGTAGGCGAGAACCTAACAAGTTAAACTGGATTAAAAAGAGTATTTTTTGAATTGGAATATTGGTCAGATTTGTTGCTAAAACACAACTTAGATGTCATGCATATTCAGAAGAACGTCTGTGATAGCTTGCTGGGCACAATATTGAATATTGATGGGAAGTCAAAGGACACAGACAAAGCAAGAATGGATCTAGCTGACATGCAAATAAGGAATGAATTGCATCTTTATAAGGATGGGGATCGATGGATGAAACCTCATGCAGACTACACTTTAACTCCTATAGAACGGAAACAATTTGGTTCCTTTATTAAATCTGTTAAGTTTCCTAATGGGTTTGCGGCAACTTTGAAAAAGAACGTCGATGCTGATGGTAAGATCACTGGACTTAAATCACACGATTGTCATGTGATCATGCAACGTCTTTTGCCGGTCGGTATTCGTCCATTTCTGAAGAAAGAGATCACTAATACAATTATTGAACTTTGTTATTTCTTTCAACAAATTTGTTCTAGAACCCTAAAGATCTCTGATTTAGAGAAAGCTGAAGACCAAATTGTCATAATATTATGCAAGTTGGAAAGAATATTTTCGCCTGCATTTTTCGATATAATGGTTCACTTGGCTTTGCATTTGCCAGAAGAAGCCATGCAAGGGGGTCCTGTTCATACAAGGTGGATGTACCCTTTCGAGCGGTATATTGGGTCACTTAAGCAGTATGTTAGAAATTGAGCACGACCGGAAGGATCAATTGCAGAAGCTTATGTTGTAAATGAGGCATTGGCTTTCTGTTCACGTTACTTTCATGGTATCGAAACTAAATTCAATCGGCCTGAAAGGAACTGCCTAATCATGATTCTGCTCCAAAGAAAACGATATCGGTCTTCCAATCACAATGCCGACCAATGGGAAAGATTGTAGCAACTCATTTAAATGAGCAATTAAGGAAGAAGGCCGAGTGGTATATTTTAAACAATTGCCAAGAGATCCGAAGATACATAGAGTAAGTTTAACTCTTTAATTATTCACTTTCTAGTATGTAGTATAGCATAAATTTTATGAGACCCAGTTCATGTATAGGGAACACATGTGTGAGCTTGAAATCACTGGTAGAAGAAACTTGAATAAGGTTCAGATTGATGAATTTTCGGCGTGGTTTTACAAAAAGTTAAAAAAAATTATCTTTTTAGGTAAAAATCATATTTAGTAACAATAATAATTTTCTCATTATAGGTGTACCATTTACGGAAAAATCATTCACCAGAGGCCACTGATGAATTGCTCACCTTGGCATCTGGTCCCAATGACACTGCACTATCATACTCCGCTTGTGTGGTAAATGGGGTCAAGTTTGTGTGCAACAATCGTGATGTTCAGCGAAAAACACAAAACAGTGGGGTTTTTCTACTTGGTGTTGATGACAACATATATTACGGTCGGCTAGAAGATGTATTGGTACTTCGATATGTGAATGATTGTTTGGTTGTGTTGTTTAGGTGTAAATGGTTTGACATAGATCTAAGAAAGAAAAGAATCTTAAATAATAAAAACTTCACAAGTGTGTTTGTCAATGTCGAGGCTTATAAAGAAGATCCCTTTATATTATCATCCTAAGCAAAACAAGTGTTTTACCTTGAAGATCAGCTTAATAGCCCTAATTGGAAAGTGGTCCAACAGTTTAGGCATCGACATGTGTGGAATCTTCCTGACATCGAACAAGAAGATTCTAGTTCAGTTGACGTGCTACAAGATGCTTATTCAAATTTTGAACTTGCAGTTGAGCTACCCAATTTGGAGTCAACAACATTTAGAAGAAATGATGTTGATCCTAATGTCGTTGAGAATGCAACATTAATCGAAGTGGGTCATGCAAATGATGGCATTGAGGTTGACCTTGAGATGGATCATACTTTACTGGAGTACGACGATGATACAAGCACAGAAAATGAAGATGAAGACGATGATACCAGTTTTGAACAAACTAACAACAAAAGTAGCAGTGATGACGAATAATGTACTTATAAATTTAACTTGTTTCCATTAGTTCTATTTCTCAATGAACTTCCTTTTTTATATTATTCTTTTTAATAAATAATGTCTAAGTTGTTTGCAAAAGGTGATTAGAATGACTGGACCCGTTGCTACATGTATTGGATCTTCTGGAGGTGCAGAACCTCCACCAGGGCCAAGAAGACTTCCAGCAGATTGTGAGTTAGGTATGACTGAATACAATATGTCTTCTATCAAATGTATTATAAATTTTATATAAAATCTAACACTCTTGCATTGTCTTGTTTTTTGGTTTTATTTTTCAGTACCTGCTGTCGCTAAGAAGGTTCGTGGACGCACAAAGAATAAAGAAGTCCACAAGATTGTTGGTGCTAGTAAAGGAAAACTTCCAGTATTCCTAGACATTGAAGGAAAGACATATAAAGGCTTAGGGGACAATGCAACCCGCTTAAGTAATTATATAGGTCAGGCAGTACGATCCAAAATTCCTCCATATTATGATAGTTGGAAGAAGGTTCCCGCGGTATACAAGGATCAAATTTTACCTCAAACATGGGTAATATTATTTCATATTTTATTTATAATATATAATTTTAAAGACCTTGTATTAATTGTGATATTTATAATGAAATTATAGGATCTTTTTTATTTTGATTTGACTCCTATATCGGCGACATCAATAGATCGTAATGCACAAGACCGGTATAAGGAATGGAAAAATGATCTTCACGAATATTTGAAACAATTAGGGGGAAAAAATGTAGTTAACGTGAAAAAGCAACGTCCCGATAATGTATGAACACAAGCAGATTGGGAGGCTGCTTGTGACCGCTTCTGCAGCGAAGCTTTTCAGGTTTAAGTTATAAACTCTATTTCCCATGATCATTGCATATTTTGATATAACGTACTAATTTTAATCATTCATCTTTGTAACAGAAAAGGTCGGCGACAAATAAAAGAAACAGAGCAAATGTGAAGCAACCAAGTCGTCATGGAACGCAATCGTATGCTAATTTGAGATATCAAAAGGTAGTAAATAAAAATTTATTAAACTATGTTTCATTTTTTCTTTAAGATATGTATTGTTCTAACACAAGCCTATCCCTTCTGTATAGAAATCCTGAGACTGGTGAGTTGCTCTCAATTTTGAAAAATTGGCATCAATGTCATCAATATTCTGATGGCAGATGGGTTAATGATGCTGCAGAGGCTAGATATGCAAGTCATATAACTTATTTAGTTTTAGTTATGAAATTTTAAGTTGGATTGTAATTTATTTTGTTAAATGGAATTTGCAGAAGGAAATGCTTCAGATGCATACTCAACAAACCCAAGTTGCTGCTGCATCTGCTTCTGCTTCTAGTTCGAGCACATCTCAGACAACACATCTCATGAATGAAGAAGAGATAGCAGAGAATGTGCTTGGATCACACAGAGGGCATAGGAAAAGAGTGGGCCCGAGGATAAGAAAAGACATTCTTGTAGCAGCTACTCTTGAAGAGGCTCATTCACAGTCACAAGTACCTCCACAGATGCAACAATGGATGGAGGAACAATCTCAGTATAACACACAATAAACCCAATATCAAAATCAAATGGCTAAATATCAAAATCAAATGACAGCAATATTCAAGCGTCTACTACCGGATTTAGATTTACCAATGCCTCTCCCTCCTCCACCACCACCACCACCACCACCACCACCGCCATCACCTCCACCTTTTATGTCTTCCTATCCACGTCATGAAGAAAACAATGATAATGATGAAGAAACCGCTAATTTAGGAGATTAGTTTATATTTTTATGATTCATACTTGTTGACTTAATGTACATATAAACGTATTGTCTATATAGTTATATTTTATTTATATCAAATTTTTTTAGTTATTATAGTATGACGAGAAAATATATATATGACTTGGTAGTTATTTGCTTGCAGGTTTTATTATGGCTAGGGATGAAA
Source organism: Artocarpus heterophyllus (assembly GCA_025403435.1). Taxonomy (NCBI): domain Eukaryota; kingdom Viridiplantae; phylum Streptophyta; class Magnoliopsida; order Rosales; family Moraceae; genus Artocarpus; species Artocarpus heterophyllus. The sequence goes on along the minus strand of CM046347.1, from coordinate 14,344,609 downwards.
TTTGAAAGCAATAAAAAAAAAAAAGATTTACAGCGACGGCATTTGTCGTCGCTAATAATTCTCAAAAAACCCCGAAACACAGCAACTACATTTGTCATCGCTAATAAGTGTCGCATAATAAACTACAGCGACGACATTTATGGTCGTTGATAATTTTTAACGACGACAAATGCCGTTGCTGCATTTGTTACAATTTTCAAAGTTCCACCTATTTGTCGTCGCTGATTTTAGCGACAACTAAAATGTCGTCGCTAAATATGTTTAGTTACCATATATTAGCGACGAAAATGTCGTCGCTTAACACTGTTAAAGACAACTTTTTTTATTTTAGCGACGACAAATGTCGTCTCAAAATGGTCTTCTTCTTGTAGTAAACCCACTAATGGTCTACAATATTCACCAAAACAGTAAATAAGTCAATACCCAATAATTTTCCGTCCAAGCTTTGGCATGTAGAGTTAATTACGTACTTAAGATTGGATTATTGCTCAAACCAATTCAACATTTATTTTTCGCACAACTATTTAAAATTTCTTACCTCTATGAATTTAATGGGGTCGAAGAAGTCCATGAACTTCCACTGATTCGAATCAACAGGAAGATCAAGGTCTTCCATGATGAAGCGCAAACAAGTATTGACTTCCTTCACTTTGAAACTGACGAAATTGTGAAACTTGATCTTTTGACAAAATCTTATGCCTGAAGAAATAAGTTCAACAAATTAAAGAAAAAAAAATACATAAACAAGTTGAATGACAATTCATTTACAAAGTTACATTTTTTAAACAATTCTTATGTTTTCTCTCATTTTCTATTGTGAAGCTTGATCTTTTGACAAAATCTTATGTCTGAAGAAATAAGTTCAACAAATTAAAAAAAAAAACATAAATAAGTTGAATGATAATTCATTTACAAAGTTACATTTTTTAAACAATTCCTATGTTTTCTATCATTTTCTATTGTGAAACTTGATCTTTTGACAAAATCTTATGTCTGAAGAAATAAGTTCAACAAATTAAAAAAAAAAATACATAAACAAGTTGAATGACAATTCATTTACAAAGTTACATTTTTTAAACAATTCTTATGTTTTCTATCATTTTCTATTGTGAAACTTGATCTTTTGACAAAATCTTATGTCTGAAGAAATAAGTTCAACAAATTAAAAAAAAATACATAAACAAGTTGAATGACAATTCATTTACAAAGTTACATTTTTTAAACAATTCTTATGTTTTCTATCATTTTCTTATGTTTCCACGTAATTCTACTCCTAATTGTTTGGTTTAAACATGCTCTTCTCATCATCATGGTCATTCAATTCTCATCTAACAGTTACAATTGGAGTACGAACCATATATGGTACCAGACTGAAGACCATCTCTAAAATGTTGTGAATCTTCTCATTATTCCACTTTTTAAAAAAGATAAAATAGATAAACAAATTTTCAATAGTAGAAAGTTAAGAAAAAAATTATGACGATTTTTATTTATATTTTATAAAAAAAATTACGATGTCTTTAAAATTCACCAAAATCAAGCGGTAAAACCTAATAAATAAATAAATAAAATTTACAACAATAATAATAAAGAAGCATATAAGATAAAATGCGTAAACAATAAAGCATAAAAAAAGCATATGATAATTTAGTTTTCTGTGTTTTATCTCCAACAAAAAAGAATACATAAGCATTATACGAGAAAATGCATAAACAAAAAAAAAAACATAAGATAAATAATTAGGAGATTGTCCATTCTTTACGGTTAAATTACAAGATTACATTTGTTTTCAATCCACATTTTAATAGACTTTTAACTGAGTGGCTAAATTTCATATATTTAAAAGTTGAGTTTGAATTGGAACACTTTTCAATACAAACAATAATTTTGAAAAAAGAAAAAAGTTTTAGAATCTCTCATGAATATAACTCTACGTTAATTATATCTATTTATTGATATGTACTGAGGTTGTTAGTCACATATTACTATCCAGAAGACGACTTCTTGTTAGTGCATAAGGAAGAATAGTTAATGCATTAGTTTGAATAATGTAACGAATTCCCAATTTTGTTCCAACTTTTTAATATCAATTAGTGTGACACGTGGCTAGTTTTTTATATAAACAATATGTGCTTAAAAAAATTACCACATCGGTTAATATTGTAGTACTACATTTATCTGTAAAAGATGTGACATGGGTTGGTAGGGAAAAAAAAACCTTAGATCTCTACTATTCTATCAAAGTAATTACCAAATATTTTTTAACTTAATTATTTATGGTCAAATATGACCAATGCCAATAATTAGCATACAACAACTATATTGCAAGAAAAATTCGGTTGTAACACGGATCTATCATTCTAGCTAGTCTCGCGACCTTTTCTTTCTTTTTCTTTTTTTTTTTTTTTCTTTTTCTTCCTTCAAGCTTTGTGAAAAAGAAGAAAATGAGGAGAAGAAGATGATGATCAAAGAAACCGCGGGCGGGACAAGACTATAAAACTTAGACACGTAATCGTTGATTTACTGTTGAGATTATGTTCAAATTGGGGGAAGATCTCGTTCTGGAATAAATAAAGAGAGCCTTGGTGGCTAGTCATATCAGAAGGTACAATAGACAAGAACCCATTCCCATCTTGGAATTCTTTTTCCGTATTCCATTTCTTATCCTAAAGTTCCTAACCAAAAAAGCTAAACTAAAACCACCGAATATTATTTTTCCTACCGAAACCGGCAAATGATTTGTTTCTTTCAACCTTCACCCAATTTTGTTTAAAATAATAATAACGTTTGCCAATAACATGGCGCTATAATTTATCAGTATATCACTAATTAGTTTTGTGGTACCAGTTCAATCATGTCTTTTCGCAATCTAAAAGGTAATCTATGTGAGTTTTTTTCTTTTTTTTTTTATCCCTCTCGCTCCAGAAGAAAGAAGATCTAGTGGTCCATATCTCTCTCCTATGCCCTTTGGCACTTTGATAATTTTGGGGCCATAGAAAGAGCAATTAGGATCTTATATTACTTTTTTTCATTCGGCAACCCAAGGTTTTCGCTTCTCTCATCATCCCAATGCATCAACAACCATAGCTGGAGTGAGGGCCTTGCGGGAGAATACGAGACTCGAACCTGAGTGGACGAAGAAGAGGTACCTAGCAAAGGCATCCAAATCACTAGACCACATCCTAGTTTTGAACTTGATTCCAATATTCTTGATTTAATTCATTGGATGTTTCTAGCAGAAGAATTATAGGAGAATACGGAAAATAGGATAACGCAATAAAGTAATTAAATTTAATAGGCCAAAGTTCTAAGATGCTTAATAAATAGACCGTTGTGTTTAAACATGGATTTACTAATTAATAAATATAGATTTACTAATTAGTAAATGACAACTCTACCCTCACTTGTATTACTATTAAACGATTGAAAATCTTCGTAGTATTCACCACCAAAAAGAAATCTTCATTGTTTTTCTCTCAGTTAATAACAAATTGAAGAAAAAAAGCCCCAAATTAAAAAAACTCTCAACATTAGCCACCATCATGGAAGCCACCATTGCTAGCAATATAAGACCACCGGTGGCCATGGAAGTCAATCTTTGCCGGTGATCACATGCATCGGCAGCCCATCGTTGGTCGTCCTTGTCATGTTATACATCCTTGATGGCAACTTACTACTAGATCTAGTTCACCAGCAACAACGTCGAGCTCCTCCATGGCTGCTCACACATTATCGCTGTAACTGTTGTGGAGGAATTTTTCACGATAGGAAGACCATCCAAATTCTAGACCCTTTTAAACCAAACATATAATCAAGTAGGCCAAGAAGGTTAATTTGATAAGACCACCAAGTTGGCTGAGAAGGCCATGCTAGAAAGGCCAACGAGTAGGCCGAGAAGGTCATTTCGAGAAGGCCACCAAGTAGGCAGAGAATGTAACACCCCTTTTTTCAGACATCACAGATGTCGTTACATTCATACATTCAAACTTATTTGAGCTTTAAACATAAACATAAGTCCAAAACTTATACTATACTTTAATTGTAAATGAGTTAAACATACATAACCAGGATCCATTCATACAATTTTTTTTTTTAACAACATAACTTAACTTGTTTCATATCATAATTAACTCAATTACACTTTAAATTAATCATAAACTTGCTTTAATAAAATAGATATACTAAATCGTAAAATCATAACTTATAAAAACATCTCATCATTTAAAAGCTATTTACTCCCATAGTTCGGCAGGTCGAACTTGGGACTTCGACAGGCCAGACATGATCGGCAGGCCGGAGTTCCTCAACCGGCAGGCCGGCAGAGGCTTTGCAAATCAGGCTTAAAAACTTATCAATGTTCGGCAGGCTGAAAACGTGATCGGCAGGCCAAACTTTCAAATATCGGCAGGCCGACTAATAATGTTCGGCAGGCCGACCGAGCCAAAAGTTTTTCAGAAAACTTAATTTTTAAAACAAAACCAACTTTTCATAAAAAATGCAGAAGATCAAAATTCTTAAAAGTATGAAATAAAATATAAAAACATAGTTCTTGTATTCTTAAACTTAACATAAAAATATGTTCAAATATAAAACTTGATTTAAAACATAAGACTTTCTTCTTGGCGTTTTTCTAGTTACAATTCATCGTACTTCATGCTCACACGCCTTCCCATGTCCTCCGCCTAGTCCATGATTTTCTTACCCTTATCTGCAACATGACATAAAACTTGATTAAGCTAATGCTTAGTAAGTACAAATAATTCTCACAATTTAAAACATTTCATATACATCATTATCATCATCATATAATAGAAGTGCCTTAAGCACAATTTCATAGAAACATATCTTTCATTACATTAACCATATTAAAACTTTTTCCATTTTATCTTAAGGGCCTAAGTGTTGCACCATAAACATCATCATAGGCGTGCCGTCATGAGAGGAGAAGGGTAGCTAATCCAAAACCAAATATGACATCATAACATATCATAGCATAACATTGGTGTGCAACACTTATTAGGTGATACATATATATACATAATTTTCATGCTTTGAAACATGTCATCATCATACATGCATAACTTTAAATCATGAAAATCTTTCATAAGAAATCCTTTTAAGGAAAATAACCATGAAATCATCATGAATATCATTGTGAACATAACATCAAACCTTATAAAATGTGTCATGTTGCAGGTGAGAATGTACTTACCTTAACAGCTAGCTTACTTAACCTTAATACGCTTTGGTGACGACGCCGCGGTCTCGAAGTGCTTGTTCCTTTGTGTGTTCATGCCATTTATCCATTAAAGATATAATAAAATTAATACTTATCATAAAACATCCATTCATATATCATCCATTCATATAACATTCATTCATATCACATCACATATACATTTGTCTCATATTACAAACATAATTCATAATTGTCAAAACATAAAATTATCATCACATAAACATGTTATCATGATTTTTCTTAAATCATAAAAATTACCTTAAGTATGTAAAAACATACCATACATTTTAATTTTAAAATTCATACAAACATCTTTTTATCATACATTTCAATATCATAAAATTATTTCGTCATTAATAGAATCATTTAAACATATAAAACATTACATAAAACAAAAATCCAAATAACATTGTTAAAATAGTTTTCTTGACCTATTCTCATAGAAATTTCATAACATAAAATACGCTCATCAAATCATTACCAAACTTTGCAGTCCATATCATAACACATACATGAACATTCTTCTCAACTTTCATGAAAAACGAAACACATTTATCCATTGAAATAAAAATTACATTTTCATACATCATAGTCAAACAGTAATATTTTACTGTGAAGGGTAGAGGATAGAAATTTCATATTTTATCATAGAAACATCAAAATGACATGAAACTTGAAGAAACATCACATAACACATACATGCATAACATATTAAAAATTCAGAACAACCTACAATACCTAGAGAAAGATATTGCAGACGGATTGAGGAGGAGAAATGTTTTTTAGAAACAAAAGAAATAAGTCCTTACCTTAAGAGATTTTCTTCTTAAAAATCCTTGAATTCAACGACGAAGATATAACTTTTTCTTTCAATTTTCTTGCAGAAAATTTTCGAGAGAAAAGGAATGGAATTCGTGGACAAGAGAAGAGGAAGAGAGGAATGAGAAAACATCTCAGAAACTGAGAGAGAAAAGAGTGAGAAGATGAGACAAAAAGATGAAAAAGAACGTTAAATTTTTTTTTTTAACGTAATGAGCATAACTGAAAAATTCAATAATCTCCATTAAGTCAGAATTTTCTGACTAATTGATGGCTATTGGCGTGGAGGAAGGAGAGAAGAAAAGGGAAAGTCAAACAATCACTCATCACTTACCTTGTTTTGCCCTCTTAAATGGGAAACCATTTAAAATCATGTCAATCAATGCGAAGTCAAACCTTTTATTTCCTTAATTGATAAATTATTCCATTATTATGCCAATTAATCACCTAATTAACGTAATTATCTCAGCTATAAATTTGGAGAGATTTCTGCTGACTACTCGTCAACTATCTTCGCCCTGCCGATTTACCTCTTTAGCCTGCCGGTTCCACCAAGTTCGGCCTGCCGATGGTTCCCATTGACCTGCCAATCTTCCAGTCTTTTTCGGCCTGCCGAACTGTCTTTAAATGCCATACATTAAAACATTCAAATCATCATTGCGTCATAAATAAACATACATTATAATTCACATGAACACTTGAGCACAACGATTTCATGCAGTCGTCACCTGTCATAAAACTTGACATAAAAAGTTAGTAACATAAAGATCATATATCATAACATATAATATAAATTATTTATAAAATTTCCTTAACGTCGTTACTAACTTAACGTGATCCATTACATATAATAGGTGGGCGTTACAATTCTCCCCACCTTATAAAAGTTTCGTCCTCGAAACTTAGAATAATTGCAGAAACATAGATCTCATGTCGTCTTCACGTTCCCATGTAGCTTCTTCAACTTGATGATTTCACCATAACTCCTTGACCAATGGAATTTCTTTATTCCTCAAGGTCTTGGTTTTTCGATCGTGTATCTTCATTGGCTTTTTTTCATAACTTAAGTCTTCCCGTATCTCGATCACTTGTGGCTCAATCACATGCATAGGATCCGGAACATACTTCTTAAGCATAGAGACATGAAACACATCGTGCATTGCGGACATTTCTGAAGGCAACCTCAGCTGATAAGCTACATTGCCTATTTGCTTCATGATTTCATAAGGACGGATAAATCTTGGACTTAGCTTGCCTTTCTTCCCAAACCTCATAACTCCTTTCATTGGTGCAACTTTCAAAAACATATTTTCGCCCACGGCGAACTCTAAGGGTCTTCTTCTCTTGTCAGCATAACTCTTCTGATGGCTTTGAGCGGTCTCTATTCTTCTTCTTATTAACTTTATCATCTCAGAAGTTTCTTTCACAAAATCAGTTCTTTCAGCATCGATGCTTTCCATCAGTTTCTTTTCACCAGCTTCATGCCAACATATAGGCGACCTACATTTTTGCCCATACAGCGCTTCATAAGGTGCCATCCCAATTATCGCCTGGAAGCTGTTGTTGTAAGCAAACTCTGCTAACGGCAACATTTTACACCAGCTGGTCTTAAAATTGAGAGAATAAGCCCGCAACATATCTTCTAAAATCGAGTTCATCCTCTCCGTTTGGCCGTCTGTCTGAGGATGAAAAGCTGTACTGAAATGTAGCCTGTTTCCTATAGCAGTCTGTACACTTTTTCATAACTTAGATGTGAACCTGCCATCACGATCTGAGATAATTGACTTGGGAATCCCATGAAGTCGTACATTCTCCTTAACATAGAGTTTCGTTAACCGTTCCATAGAGTAAGTGATCTTGATAGGAATGAAATGCGTCGCCTTAGTCAATCGGTCCACAACTACCCAAATTGCATCATAACCGTTCATATTTCTGGGCAAACCGGTAATGAAATCCATTGTTATTTCCTCTCATTTCCATTCCGGTATTTGGATAGACTGTAGTTCACCACCAGGTCTTGGTGTTCAACCTTTACTTGTTGACATGTCATACATTTCTTCACATACATTGCAACATCACGTTTCATTCCAAACTACCAGAAGTTACCCCTTAGATCATTATACATCTTTGTTGCACCTAGATGAATAGAGTAAGGAGTGTCATGAATTTTTGCTAAGATCTTTTCCCTTAAGTCATCAACATTGAGAACACATAAGTGGTCCTTGAGGTACAGAGTTCCGTCATCCGCAATACGAAACTCTTGACATTTTCCTTCTTTCATTTCTTGCTTAATCCTTACAAGACTTACATCTTTATCTTGTTTTCTTCAAATTTCATCATACATCGTCGGAGCAAGAGAGACTGTTGATAGCTGTCCTATTATAAGTTCCAAACCGAAGTCTAGAATTTCCTTTCTTAAAGGTGGAGACATTACTTGCATTGACATCAACGTGGAAACTGACTTGCTACTTAGAGCATCAGCCACTCGGTTAGCTTTTCTAGGATGATAAAGGATTTCACAATCGTAATCCTTCACCAACTCTAGCCATCTTCGTTGTCTCATGTTCAGGTCTCTTTGCATGAAGAAGTACTTCAGACTTTGATGATCATTGAAGATCTTACATTGGACCCCATATAAATAGTGTCTCCATATCTTCAATGCAAAAACGACTGCTGCTAACTCGAGGTCATGAGTAGGATAGTTCTTTTCATAATCCTTCAGTTGTCTTAAAGCATAAGCAATCACCCTTTCATTTTGCATTAATACAGCTCCGAGGCCTATCTTGGATGCATCACTATAAATTACAAACCCATCATTTCCTTCAGGAATAGCCAACACTGGAGCTGTCGTTAGCCTCTTCTTCAGTTCTTGAAAACTCTTCTCGCATGCATCTGTCCATTCATACTTCTTTCCTTTGCGAGTTAGGTTCGTGAGTGGAGCTGCTATCTTGGAGAAATCTTCTACGAATCTCCGATAATAACCTGCTAAACCCAAGAAGCTCCTTATTTCACTTGCATTCATCGGTTGCTTCCAGTTGAGAATAGCTTCTACTTTAGCAGGGTCAACCATAATTCCTTCCTTTGAAATAACATGCCCCAAGAAAGACACTTTATCAAGCTAGAACTTGCACTTAGAGAACTTTGCATAAAGCTGGTGTCTTCTTAAGGTCTCCAGCACAATCCTAAAATGCTCCTTATGTTCTTCTTGATTCTTTGAATAGACAAGAATATCGTCGATAAATACAACAACAAATTTATTGAGGAAATCCTTGAATACCCGGTTCATCAAATCCATAAAGGCAGCAGGTGCATTGGTCAGACCAAAAGGCATAACCACGAATTCATGGTGACCATACCTCGATCAAAAAGTAGTCTTAGGAAGATCTCCTTCTTTGACCTTCAACTGATGATATCCCGATCGTAGATCAATCTTTGAAAACACGGATGCACCCTTGAGCTTATCAAACAAATCATCGATTTGAGGCAATGGGTACTTGTTCTTGATTGTCACCTTGTTCAGCTCTCTGTAGTCAATGCAGAGTCTTATAGTGCCATCCTTCTTCTTTACAAACAAAACTGGAGCTCCCCATGGTGAGTGACTTGGCCTGATGAATCCTTTGTCGAGTAGCTCTTTTAATTGTGTGATGTTCATTTAACTCTGTCGGGGCCATTCTGTAAGGCGCTTTTGAGATCGGATCGGTGCCAAGAGTGAGCTCAATCTCGAATTCAACTTCTCTTTTTGGCGGTAGACTTGTCAGATCATCAGGAAACACATCTGCATATTCATAAACTACAGGCATATCTTCAATTCTTATCTTTTCTTCTTGACTTTTGTCTACTATGTTCGCCAGATAACCCATGCAGCCACTTGCTAATAACTTCTTTGCTTTCATTGTAGATAAAAACATGTTGGGTTTCTTCCTGGACTCGCCAACATAAATGAACTTTTGATCACCTTCTGGATGGAAGATCACCTTTCATTTCTGGCATTCAATAGAGGCATTATACTTGCTTAGGAAATCCATCCCAAGAATCATGTCGTAGTCATGCATGTCGATCACAATGAGGTCGACGAAAAGTTTCCTATCAGAAATCCATAGGGGTACTACATGCAAACAGTGCGTGGATAATATTACTTCCCCGGAGGGTAGTGTCGTAGTGAATCCCTGTCTCATAGGCTCTAAATGAACCTCTATCTTTCTAACATATGATGTGGATATAAAAGAATGCGTGGCACCCGTATCAAATAGAACATAAGCATCATTAGATAAACTTGTTATTTGACCTGTGACCACATTGGGGGCTTCAGCAGCCACTTGTTCTTTCGTCATGGCATAGATTCGAGCATTCATCGGTGGGGCTTCAAGCCTCCCTTGACTAATAAGTGGCCCTTCAAGGGAAGCTTGCATCTGATGAAGCTGGGCTGGAGGAGGAGCTCTCTGCGGGGCATTGGCATTCATTAGCTTGGGGCAGTTCTTAACAAAGTGGTCTTCACGCCCACAAATGAAACATTGGTTGGTTCCCAAGCGACATTCTCCTGGATGCTTCTTTCCACATTTGGCACATGGTTGAAACCGCCTGTTATTGTTGTTGTGCTTACCATCATTGTGCCTCTTGTTGTCTTGGCCCTATTGATTTTGAGGATTGCCCTTCCTCTTGTTATTCCTCCAGTTCTGGTTGTTGCTGTTGCTGTTGTTGTTCCTGTGTGGAGAGTGGTTCTGGTTGTTTACATTACTAGCCTGTTGGCCAGACTGAGGCTGGTTCTTTCTCAGCTTGGACAAATGAAACCCAGCACATTGAGCCCTCATGACAACCTGTTCTTGAATCCTGGGTGGACTTGCCCCATCAACAATTGCAGCAATTTCAGGCCTAAGAACCTTGATCAGTCTTTTGACCCTTTCACTTTCATCCATAACCATTCCTAGACATAGACGGGCAAGCTGGTCAAACTTCGTCACCACATCAGTAACTGACATATCCCCTTGGCGCAAGCTCTCGAACTCCTCATAATGTTTCCTTATAATATTCATATGGAAGAACTTCGTGTTGAACTCATGAACGAAGTCAGCCCATGTCATCTCATCAACATTCCTGCTCATTTCGATGCCATCCCACCAAATTTTGGCCTCCATGGTAAGGCAGTATGAGGTACAAAGAACCTTCTCGTTGTCTGTGAAATCCATGAGTCTTAGGGTGGCTTCAATCGTCTTCAACCATCCCTGTGCGACTAATGGGTCCTTAGAACCCTCGAAGTCTGCTGGCTTAACTTTCTTCCGTCTGACCAGTAGGGGTTCCTGATAGGCCGCTCTTGGTTCAGTAGCAGGAGCTGGAACTTCGTTGACTGGTGGCTGCGGAGGAGGAGGAGGCACATCATTGCCTCATCGTTCATCATTCTAGCCGTTGGACCTTAATGCAGCTATTTCTTGTCTTTGATCCTCAAGTTGCCTCTGCAACTCAGCGATCATGGTCATAAGCCTTTCGTTGGTTTGAGTACGGGTCTGCATTCTTCTATGGCCGTCCATCGTTAATTCCTCCTAAAAGAATTAGGAACTTAGAAATAATCTTCTAATTATGAGACAGGTTTTCACTACAAGATCATTAATCGTTAAACATTTAGACCTTAATCTTATCATCATACTTGCATCATAACATCTAACTTTAAAACATACTTACTTGGAGAACTTGGATTGACGTGTGGCGATATGAATTGTAATTGGAAATTCACTTTGATACCAAAGCCTGTAACGCCCCCTTTTTTGGACGTCACAGATGTCGTTACATTCATACATTCATACTTATTTGAGCTTTAAACATAAACATAAGTCCAAAACTTATACTATATTTTAATTGTAAATGAGTTAAACATACATAACCAGGATCCATTCATAAAATTTTATTTTTTTTAACAACATAACTTAACTTGTTTCATATCATAATTAATTCAATTACATTTTAAATTAATCATAAACTTGCTTTAATAAAATAGATATACTAAATCGTAAAATCATAACTTATAAAAACATCTCATCATTTAAAAGCTATTAACTCCCACAGTTCGGTAGGCCGAACTTGGGACTTCGGCAGGCCGGACATGATTGGCAGGCCGGCAGAGGCCTTGCAAATCAGGCTTAAAAACTTATCAATGTTCGGCATGTCGAAAATGTGATCGGCAGGCCAAACTTTCAAACATCGGCAGGCCGACTAATAATGTTCGGCAGGCCGACCGAGCCAAAAATTTTTCAGAAAACTTAATTTTTAAAACAAAACCAACTTTTCATAAAAATGCGGAAGATCAAAATTCTTAAAAGTATGAAATAAAATATAAAAATATAGTTCTTGTATTCTTAAACTTAACATAAAAATATGTTCAAATATAAAACTTGATTTAAAACATAAGACTTTCTTCTTGGCGTTTTTCCAGTTACAATTCATCGTACTTCATGCTCACACGCCTTCCCATGTCCTCCGCCTAGTCCATGATTTTCTTACCCTTATCTGCAACATGACATAAAACTTGATTAAGCTAATGCTTAGTGAGTACAAATAATTCTCACAAATTAAAACATTCCATATACATCATTATCATCATCATATAATAGAAGTGCCTTAAGCACAATTTCATAGAAACATATCTTTCATTACATTAACCATATTAAAACTTTTTCCATTTTATCTTAAGGGCTTAAGTGTTGCACCATAAACATCATCATAGGCGCGCCGTCATGAGAGGAGAAGGGTAGCTAATCCAAAACCAAACATGACATCATAACATATCATAGCATAACATTGGTGTGCAACACTTATTAGGTGATACATATATATACATAATTTTCATGCTTTGAAACATGTCATCATCATACATGCATAACTTTAAATCATGAAAATCTTTCATAAGAAATCCTTTTAAGGAAAATAACCATGAAATCATCATGAATATCATTGTGAACATAACATCAAACCTTGTAAAACGTGTCATGTTGCAGGTGAGAATGTACTTACCTTAATAGCTAGCTTACTTAACCTTAATACGCTTTGGTGACGACGCCGCGGTCTCGAAGTGCTCGTTCCTTTGTGTGTTCATGCCATTTATCCATTAAAGATATAATAAAATTAATATTTATCATAAAACATCCATTCATATATCATCCATTCATATAACATTCATTCATATCACATCACATATACATTCGTCTCATATTACAAACATAATTCATAATTGTCAAAACATAAAATTATCATCACATAAACATGTTATCATGATTTTTCTTAAATCATAAAAATTACCTTAAGTATGTAAAAACATACCATGCATTTTAATTTTAAAATTCATACAAACATCTTTTTATCATACATTTCAATATCATAAAATTATTTCGTCATTAATAAAATCATTTAAACATATAAAACATTACATAAAACAAAAATCCAAATAACATTGTTAAAACAGTTTTCTTGACCTATTCTCATAGAAATTTCATAACATAAAATACACTCATCAAATCATTACCAAACTTTGCAGTCCATATCATAACATATACATGAACATTCTTGTCAACTTTCATGAAAAACGAAACACATTTTCCCCTTGAAATAAAAATTACATTTTCATACATCGTAGTCAAACAGTAATATTTTACTGTGAAGGGTAGAGGATAGAAATTTCATATTTTATCATAGAAACATCAAAATGACATGAAACTTGAAGAAACATCACATAACACATACATGCATAACATATTAAAAATTCAGAACAACCTACAATACCTAGAGAAAGATATTACAGACGGATTGAGGAGGAGAAATTGTTTTCAGAAACAAAAGAAATGAGTCCTTACCTTAAGAGATTTTCTTCTTAAAAATCCTTGAATTCAATGATGAAGATATAACTTTTTCTTTCAAATTTCTTGCAGAAAATTTTCGAGAGAAAAGGATTGGAATTCGTGGACAAGAGAAGAGGAAGAGAGGAATGAGAAAACGTCTCAGAAACTTTGAGAGAAAAGAGTGAGAAGATGAGGCAAAAAGATGGAAAAGAACGTTAAATTTTTTTTTTTAACGTAATGAGCATAACTGAAAAATTCAATATTCTCCATTATGTCATAATTTTCTGACTAATTGATGGCTATTGGCGTGGAGGAAGGAGAGAAGAAAAGGGAAAGTCAAACAATCACTCATCACTTACCTTGTTTTGCCCTCTTAAATGGGAAACCATTTAAAATCATGTCAATCAATGCGAAGTCCAACCTTTTATTTCCTTAACTGATAAAATTATTCCATTATTATGCCAATTAATCACCCAATTAATGTAATTATCTCAACCATAAATTTGGAGAGATTTCTACTGACTGCTTGTCAGCTGTCTTTGGCCTGCCGATTTACCTCTTCGGCCTGCCAGTTCCACCAAGTTTGGCATGTCGATCTTTGCAGTCTTTTTCGACCTGTCGAACTTAAAAGTCCGGCTTGCCGAACTGTCTGTAAATGCCATACATTAAAACATTCAAATCACCATTGCATCATAAATAAACATACATTATAATTCACATGAACACTTGAGCATAACGATTCCGTGCGGTCGTCACCTGTCATAAAACTTGACATAAAAAGTTAGTAACATAAAGATCATATATCATAACATATAACATAAATTATTTTTAAAATTTTCTTAACGTCGTTACTAACTTAACGTGATCTGTTACGTAAAATAGGTGGGCGTTACAAAGAAGGTTAGCCAAAAAGACCAATCTAAGAAGGCAGCCAAAAAGACCAATCTAAGAAGGCCTAGAAGGTCAATCAGAAAAGGCCACCAAGTTAGGCAATTAGTTCAATCCGATAACACCACCAAGTTAGCATAGAATACCAATTCGAAAAGGTCAACAAGTTAGCATAGAAGGTAGGACGAGAAGGCCACCAAATAAATCCATCAAGTCCAACCAAGGTCTTATCGAGATCCAACCATAAGTCTAACCAAAACTCTAACCAAGATCCAACTACATGACCAACTAGGATTTATTCGACTAGGATCCGTCCTATCAAGATCAGTCCAACCAGGATATGTCTAACCAAGATCCGTCCGATTAGGATCAGTCTGATCTGCCAAAACAAGCATGGAACTGGCAAAGTGTTGAACCTCGACTAGATCATCCCAGCCTAACATACAAACACTTCCTTACACAAAAATGAATCATGCCCAATTCATGGGGCAATGCTGCTTATCCGAAGATCATGACACTTTTCACTAGCCAACTAGGCTCTATACAATAGTACACCAAGGTCATAGGGCCAAACCCAACTCACACTCAATCCAAACTAGACTTTATAACTAGGAAAATCAACTCCACCATAAAGGTGCGACCATTCTTCCCTTGCCTGTTTTACCTCTCCATTGCTCTTCCCAGTCAGAATTCTGACCTGAGTGATAGAGTGCCTTTGGAAGACACTACACTAGTATCCCCTTACTCCAAAGCTTTCTCTTCTCTTATAGATCTGACCAGACTAGGAAGAAGTGGGCAAAACAGGGAACCTAACCATCGTCCGCTGCCGCACTGGTGATGTGCTGATCAAGGGCATCAACAATGGCCATGAACACTGTTGACTAATGATCTAGTTTGACTAAGAATGCTGAATTCCTAACCTTCCTCCATTGCCATTTCGTTCTTTGGACAACCTTTGCCATTAAAGCTAATCTCTAATTTTTCTCTAGTCGTGAAGTGAGAATTAGTGAAATCTTCGTCAAAATGAAGATTAGATTGTCATAGATCTTGGCAGCACAAGATGAGTTTCAACGTTACCATTGGACGCCTCAAACTTTCCTTGTTCTGACCATCTTCTCTGTCGCTTGGCGTCCCACACACATGGTCAAGCGTAGGTTTGACATCATCGTCGGCTAAATTGCCTCCTATAGAGGAGATCAGTGGAGAGAGATGGTTATAGAGAGAGAAAGAAAGAGAAAAATAAAATAAAAATATGAAAAAAGCAATATTAGTAAACTCAAATTTTAAACTAAAAAAGTACCTATTTTCTTTTAATTTTGAAAAACATACTATTCTTTTCTAAAACTATAGCTTTGTGGCCTATTCATTTCAATTTCCTATTATTGGGCAAGAGCTATCTATAAGAGCACCATAATTGTAAAATTAACGTTGTAATATAAAATTTTAATATTTAAATAGAAAAATCATTATTGTTGGGAACTTTTCATAATGGGAAGACCATTAGACCAAATAGGCCAAAAAGCCCAATCCAAGAAAGTAGGACAAGAAGACAACTAAACCAGTCCATCATGTCTAACCATAGTCCGACTAGGTCCCATTCGATCAAGATCCATTTGACCAAGTCCCATCTGACTAGGCTAAAGCAACCATGGAGAATAACTCTACAGTACCAGGAAGGTGGTTGGACCCCGACTTGATTACACAGTAGTAGATCATACCTAAAGATCACCACGTAGCACCTTCTCAGCCTTCCTTGGGCAATTTTTTCCTTCTTCGGAGGTCATGATACCTATCATTGGCTACCTAGGCTCTATACCATAGGACACCCAGGTCACAGGTCAAACTTAGTCCACACTTAGATCTAAGTTAAACTCTATAAATAGGAGCATCAATTTCACCAAAAAGGTATGGACAATTTTCCCTTGCCTACTCTGCCTCTCCCCTTGCTCTTCCTAGTCAAAGCACTAATTTGAGCATCGAAGTGCCTTTGGCTAATGCCACACTAGTGTCCCTTTACTCCGAGGCCTTCTTTTCTTTTCTAGATCCGAGCAAACTAGGCGAAGACGGGTAGAGCAGGGAACTTGACCACCATGCGCCCCTACAAGCAATGTTGTGTCAGTCTCAAGCATCAATATTTTGGCGTTAAAAGGAGGGTACCATGCCTTTCTAATAACCCCATTTCTCCCCCAAACCATTCTTGGGAAGGTCAGAAGACTCGTAGACTAGAAGTCCACTTGACTAACTGTCGAATCCAAGAAGAGGACTAGGTCCACCTTGTCTGACGAAGAGTCCGACCAGGAGTCCAACCATAGGTTAACCAATCCTATCTAGGTTTGACCAAAAGTTTGACTAAGAATCCAACCATATGCTCGACCAGGTCCACCAATTCTGACCAGGTCCTCTAGGTCCAACTAAGAGTCCGACTAAAAGTCCAACCAAGTCCACTAGTCTTGACCAAGTCTGACTAAGAGTCCGACCATGAGTCCAATTGCTATTCGACTAGGTCCACTAGTCTCGACCAAGTCCACGGGTCGTAATTAGGTCTACCAGGTCTGACCAAGAGCTTGACCATAGGTCCACTAGGTTCAACCAAGAGCCTAACCATAGGTCCACGATGCCCAACCATAAGTCAACAAGGTCTGACCCTACATCTAACCATAGGTCCAACCTGGAGTCTGACTAGGTCCACAAAAGGCTACGGCCGACTAAAGAAGACCAGTTTTGACTATGGCTGACCAAATCCAAGACGAAGAGTCTTAAAAGGGTACGGTTAACTAAGAGATCTTAAGTTTGACAAAGAGTTCGACTAGGTCAACGAAAGGCTATGGCCAACTAGGTCCAAAATGAAGAGTCCAAAAAGGTTATCACTAACCAAGAGACCTCAAGTCTGATTAAGAGTCTAACTAGGTCCACGAAAGGCTACAACCAACTAAAGAAGACCAGGTCTCAGCTACGGTCAACTAGGTCTAGGACTAGGTATCCGAAAAGCATAACCAGGCCCAAGATGACTTGAAAAGACCCACAAAAAACACATGTTCCAACGACAACAATACCTCGATACTAGTGACTTTCATCACCAAAGTCTTGGGGACTACTGTTATGGGGGAACTTTTCATGATGGGAAGGCCATCAGACCAAATAGGTCAAAAAGCCCAATCCTAGAAGGTAGAACAAGAAAACCAAACAAGTCCATCATGTCTAACGAAAGTCCGACTAGGTTCTATCTGATCAAGATTTGTTTAACTAGGTCCTGTCTAACCAGATTCTATCCTACGAGGCCAAAACAACCATGAAGAGCAACTCTGTGATACCAACAAGGTGGTCGAACCTAACTAGGTCACATAGTAATAGATTATACCTAAAGCCACCATGTGGCATAATCTTGGCTCTCAGTTGAACAATCTTCCTTTTTCGAAGATCATGACATTTGTCATTGGCCACCTAGGCTTTGTACCATAAGACATCCAAGACATGGGCCAAACATGATCCACACCCGGATCCAATCTAAGCTCTATAAATAGGAGCATCAACTCCACCAAAAAGGTACGGGCATTCTTCCCTTGCCTACTCTGCCTCTCTCCTTATTCTTCCTAGTCAAAACATTGACTTAAGTGTTAGAGCGCCCTTAGCAGACACCACACAGATGTCCCCTTATTCTAAGGCCTTCTCTTCTTTTGCAAATTCGACCACACTAGATGAAGCTGGGCAAAACAGAGAACCTGACTATTGTGCGCCCTTGCACGTGGTGTTGTGCCAGTCTAAGGCATCAACAATCATTAGGAGGTTTATTTGTTGGATCTATATATTGATTTTTTTTATTTAATTATTATACTATTGTCATTTTTAGACTACTTGAAAACTACAAGTTCACTTTCACTAACAACATTAATAACATATGTAATATGTTATTTTTTATATATTTTTAATACCAAATATAGCGTGCTGAGCATTACATTTTCTGAAAATGTTCTATCATGGTTGATTCTACTCTTTTGATAACTTACTCAAAGGAACAGGAAAGAACAAAGAGTGTTACTCTCCTAATGTATAAAAATACTAAATTTGAAAAGAAAAAAAAAGGAGAAAGAAAGAAAAAAGAACAAGAAAAAAATGGCTGATTAAAACAAACAGGTTGATTTTAAAAAAAAAAAAAATTCATTGATCGAAAAATATGTGATTCATTAAAAAACAAATTGATTTAAAAAATAAAAAAAAAATGAACTTGAGCCTCGTATGTTAAACCCGTTGATCCCTTGCTAGTATCGATCCCATTGATCCATTGATTTCTTGATCGCATCCTTAATTTGATTGAGCCTTGATGCACAATTCATTGATCTCATTGATGAGCATTGTTGAAAGAGTACTATTGAAGATCTACTGTCTCCAAATCTACTTTCCAAGTTGGTAAGTACCAACTTACTAATTGAGGGGGGTATTGAATACTGAGTTGATTGTATAATCAGTTTTTAATGCTCTTCTTATTTTTTAAAGTGGTTGGTTGTAATATTAATATAGGTGTGAATATATTCAGGAGATTAATTATAGGGCAATGATTGTTACCTAATTGGTAGCCTAGTTGATCCTATTAGATTGATTGACAGATTGTATTCTTAGAAATTATTCCTACATATACCGGTGTACAATTCTTTATAAAAGCACCAATGAGTCATGAATGAGTAAAACAAATCCTAATCCATAAATACAGGCAAAATTCGTCGAACCATGTAAAATCCCTTGTTCTTTCTATTTCTTTCATTTTTGCTCATTATTTTTCAAGACGAACAGGTTTCACATATTATAAAGAATGAGAACTCTTTACAAGAGTGCTACAAATCCATGCCTTAGATTGACCTATGCCTTGTGAAAAAAATATTTATATAAAATATCATATCATGTCGTGTCATATTATACGATCATCTCTAAAATACCTAATATAACCTTAAGATAGTGGCTAGTAACTGTCAGTATCCACTTTGATACTTTGCAGCCACCGGTTATCGATTGCAATAACCACCAAAAGCTGTCAATATTCACAGTAACGGTGTAACCTACCATAAAACCATCGGTTTCTTACCAGTATACGTAATAGATAACTAAAAAAAATAACGACAATAAAAAAAAGGTGGTGGATATTCATAAGAATTTTTTAAAAGGTTGTCTTTCTTACAAGCATATTTTAAAAATGGTCATCAACCAAATCTTGTAGAGTAGAACTCCTCTACGTGGTGGTTGCGATACAAGAGAAGATCTAGAAGTCTCCTCAATAACGAAGGAGATCTCCCTACAATGTGAGTGAGATTTTGAGATAACCGGTGCAAAGATCTGGCCTTTCTGAGATCTCTTCTGAGATCATAGTCATGTGTGGTCTTAATCTCCATACGGGGAGATATCACATTAAGAATGCTACAATCACATGAGGTCACAGGTGGGAGATGTGGTGGTGCAGCATCCACAAATTTTAAATCAAGCCTAATTCAAAAAGAAACAAGTTTTGGCTCAATTTTCTTTGTAAAAATCTGAGGTTAATACAAACCCTAGTCTAGAAATTCTACACTGTCTTTGAATCCAAGATTTGACCATTGATTCACACTTTTATTTTCCTTATAAAAATTTGGGTTTGATTGAGGATCTAAGCATGCATGTGTGTTGATGGAGGTTTTGAGCATAATAGTGGATTATGTGACGAACACGTTGTTTGTTTGTGATTTGGTAAAATATGATTTTTGATTTGTTTTGTGCATGTTTAAATCCGTAAATGTATGTTTTGAAAAATCATGGTTTAAACACAAATTTATGCCCAAAATTCTGATTTGAAATGTTGCTCTGAACTACTTAAAAACAGCTTTGAAATTTTTCTTCTGAATTGGAAGACCAATGTGTTAGTTTTGTAAAAAAAAAAAAAGAAAAGGTAATCATGATTTTATGTTTCTTCTATGTGTGAATATCATTCCTACAAATTTTTAGACCATTTGGGTAACGTTTCAAAAATAAGAGAAGCTAATGTTGAACTCATGCGTTGATTTCTCTGACAGCCCAGTCGACCACCCCTTCGTAATCAGGTCAATCGCCTTAGATGAAATTGGTTGCAGCAAGTTCCAAACATCCTTCTCGCCTTCTGAGACTTGTCCCAAAGCCTCCCGACTCTTTTTTGGAATCCTTTTCCACCTATTTTACCTTTGTAACTCATGATATTTCACTCTATATATTTTTCATTAATTTCAAATTTTAATTGTGTATATTAACTTTGAAAAGGTTATTAAATTTGCATGGCACACTAGTAAAAGAAACAATTTTACATAATGAACTCGTTTATTGTTTATGATTCATTGTGGAACTGAGTCATTGATTGGATTTTAAGAGGTTAGAAGCGCTAATGGAACCAAAGTTACAAGAGTCAAAGCAACACGACAGGTTAAGAAATAATCTGCGGGCTTTTATCCTAAGAGGTAGGATCTCTAATCTCTTTCCTTGGCAACCATGTTTTGAATTAAATTGTTTGACCATGTTGATGTATTCTTAAGATGAGTATGTTCCAAATGAATTGTTTACAAAATGTTGTTTTCTCACATTAAAGCATTTTAGAAAAGTATATATATGTAAATACAATGCTTTCGATATTTTAGAAAATGAATTTAAAAATACGATTTAGATGCGAAATAAAAATTTTTGAGCACAAAAAGTTTTTAAAAACCACCAAGGATGTGCGCTGCTCCCAGTGGTTGGTTTTACTTGAGGCTCAAAGATCAAGTTACATAAAGTGTAACCTTAGAGGCAGGATTTTTTTATCCCAATCTGGGTGTTTTATAGCGAGAGCAATCGGCTAAAGTACTATAAGTATATTTGATATATTATATATTAATGATTTGTGATTTGAGAATTTGGTTGGACCGCCTCATCTCTCTTCTACCTGATTTATTTAAAATTCTATGTATTGTTTATTTATTTCCTCATTTATTCATGTATTATTTATTTAACTTCAAAGTTGGTTATTTATATTCTACTGGGCCTTTCACTTATTTTATAGTATTTTAAAATCCCCCCTCCCCCCAAGGTTGTGCAGGACCAAATGAGATAGATATTTGACTTGGTGTTCTCAGGCGGTGATAGTTGTTGATTGTTGCATAAGATACAAATTAAGTAAGGTTTTGTATTCTTGTAACTATTGTATGCCAATTGTACCGTACGAGCTATCTTGATGTTGGTTTTTAGTATTTTTATTTATTTTTTTAGAAAAGAGTTATACTTCAATAGCTTTGTTATTTAAAGACATTTCGGTCCTCACAAGACAAAAATTTTTATTTTCACCGTTATTTATAGGTCGATCTTATCTTAACGGATTTAGTTATATTTAAATTTGGGTTTATTTTACCTTAACCTTTAATCATTCGTAGCTTGGTTTTCGGGTCGTGATAGGTGGTAGCGGGCTTTAGGGGGGCGTTGCAGGGCAACAGAGGGAAGAAAGAGAGGAAGAGAGAGAAAGAAATCGAAAAAAAAAATCCTATGCTTTGTAAGGGTATTTTGGTCTAGACAAGATTTTCCTTTTAAATGACAAGGCAAAATATAGAAGAGTTTGTTGGCCTCATAGCAAAAATCAATCCCTATCAGATTTGAGTTATAGACAAGCAATAATGTTAAATGGAAAAGTAAATGTCAATCCCAAGTCCTATTTATCCGATTAATTAGAATAAATATTGAATTTACTTATATGCCATTATCAAGCCAATAATCATCACCACGATATTTTAGTAATTGAATTGCTTAATTTCATATTATGAAATTAGTAAATACACTAGAAAGGTAAATTGATTTCAATTCTACTTTTTAATATATTAACAAAACAAAGGCACACAAAAACTCATCCTGACCTGCACAATGTGGCAGGTGCCACATCAAGAACACGACTAAGGTTGGGTTCAAAACGACCCCACAGTCCACACAGATCTTTTATGTGTTTTTAAATCTTTAATGTTTGATTAAATTTGGGTTATGTGGATGATCTAGTCTCTTTGGTTTTGGACTAAAATGATGCTCAACAAGGCTAATGTTCAAAAAGAAGATCAAAAACTTGCTTTTTGCACAATAAGTTTGACTAAAGTTAGTCGATAAGATGATTTTAACATGAATTTAAAAATATAGAGAAGAACCCCACATTCCTAAAAGTATCAAGTAACATTAGTACTTCGATAAAACAGAGTAAATTTAGGTACTTAACATCTTAAAACTATTGAGAAAAAGTAGTATTTAGATGAACCAAAATGAGTTCAGGTACTTAATCCCCTATTTGTTTTTCCCTTTGAACGAAAGAAAAAGAAAAAAAGATGCCCATAAGAAATTACAAACGAAAAACAGTAGAGAAAACGATTCTATTGAAATGGTCTTTACATGCAGGATCATACTTTGAAAATGATCTTGAAATAGTATTTGGTTACCATGTTAGAGGAAACAAGAACAAAAAAGAATATTGTCTCAATTTTATAAAGGAATTTGAAAATTGTCGTAGATTATTTTTCCTTTTCTGTTTTTAAGTTTTAGGGCTTATAGATACCGACCAAATAAATATTTTTACTGAGAATCCAAACCATTAAATGCCCCCGGTTTTCTGAAGACAAAGCCAGGTACAATGAAAATGTGAGAATTTTCATAAATGCTAACTTTTAAGATTTGTTTTTTTATAAATGTACCATGTGTTTATTTGTAATACAACTTAATATGTAATATGAATAAGAGATTAGTATAAATTTTTTAAATATAACATAAATAAATACAATTTTTAAAAATATGACATAATATAATTTTCTAATGAAAATGAGCTTCTGCGTGTTAACTTCAAGGAATCCAACTAAAAACAACTTGATCAAAGTAATTGATGATATTTTGGTTAACAAAATTTTTAAAAACATATTCAAATACAATTTCACCTTCGTATATACTCAAACCAATCTTTCTAAAAAAAATAATAATAACCAACCAAATTGTTGGAAATAGTCTACACGTTTTTCAAGAATCGTGCGAATGCGCATGCATACCCAATATAATGCATTTTTTTTTCAAAAAAATTTGATTTCTGCGGGCGCATAGGTCAAATTTAACCAGAGATAAAGATTTTAATAGGAACAAATTAGATTAAAAAAATTACTTCAACGACATTAAAATATAAAATTTTAAAAGAAATGCTAAAAGGATAAAAATAAAAGAAGATAAAATATTTAGAGAAGAAAAGCCAAAAAAAAAAAAAAGAAATGCTAAAAAGGACAAAATTTCAAAAATAAAAAATTTAGGGAGGAAAAAAAAATGAAAAGAAAAAAAAAATACTTTCAACAACAACAACTACTGCTACTTTTCAACCAAAACTTCACCGCTTTGGTTGAAGAGAGGGGCTCATGAAAAGTCTCATTATTGACACTTGTATATATTTATGCAATGGATACATACAATACGGGGTGACACGGTCAGAGTTTCGCCTTTTCTTGACAATAAACGATTCTTGTTTTCAGGTAAATTGTAGGATTGACAAGCCTTTAGCCGCGGAAGAAAATTAGCATTGGCAATGAAAGAAGTCTCATTTTATTTGTTGGGAACAAATAAAGAAAATAAGAAGGAAGTAATTCAAGATAAAATGCCAAAGACTTCTATAAAGAAATCAGTAGAATGGTTACACGACAGCATTACATGCCCTGGCATCCAGAGTTTTGGAGAATTTATAGCATTTGGCGTATGGCTCAAAAATGCAATGACTGGTATACATCAAAACTGGCCACTGCCCTGTATATAAGAAAGAGAAACTGCAAACAGAATCTATGAAGATAATAGGATGTGTTCTGTTATTGAGAAATTGTGAATAATTTAGTTCAAACGGAAACGGACAAACCCTGTTGGATCAATCTCATGAAAATTACAAAGTAAAATTTGGTTTTCAACCAGGGTTTCCTTCTTTCAAATGGTCCTCAAAATAAACATCCTTAACTTACCAAAACCTAATTTAATATTTCCATTAACAAGCTTGAAAATAAAAAAAGGGGGTTACCGGTTCTAGCTGGCGTTTCTATTTCTTTGCAGACTCCAAGTTCATCTCCTGAAGGTTCAACAACAAATCATCCGAATTCAAGAACACTTTGTTAGCCGCGTTGGAGATGGTGTGCGCAATCTCTCTAGCTGCTTCTATTTTCCGGAGAGTGATAAATGCTGGATTGTTCGCAATGGCTTGCCCAATAAGCTTGGCACTTGTAGCCTCTCCCTGATACACGTGAGGACCAAAATGAAAAGAATCAGAAACATTTCTTTGATGAAAGAAGAAACTTTAGAAAATGCCCACACTTCATACATTAAAATCACAGGAAGTGAAATGATTAACACGGCAATTTACATGTGATTTGTATAGAAAAAAGTGTGCGCTTTGTTGGAAAGTTTGACTATATGTAGGTAGTAAAAACGCAGGCCTTATAATATCTTGTCACTTACCTCTGCTCTGATAATAGCACTTTTCTTGTCTTGTTCAGCTTTTTCCACAACAAATTTAGCTCTTTCAGCTTCTTGTGCGGCTACTTGTTTTGCTTCAATTGCAGCAGTGAATTCCTTCCCAAAAGTTAGGCTGGTAATTGATACATCATCCAAGGCCATGTTGAAATTGGCCGCCCTTTCAGTTAGAATCTTCCGTATTTCCCTGCTAACATTCTACAGCAAAGAAAATCAGATAACAATGTATAAATTTGACCTTGTACAAAATGCAGTCTGAAATTCTAAAAGCTAACAATTCAACTACATGAAGGAAACTAAAATTGACTAATAAGTAAAATAAAGACTGCTCCAAATCGGTATCATATGTCATTATCATTTTATCACCATTTTTATTACCCAAACATGTTGCTTTAGGTAAATGTATTTTGGCATACCTCTCTCTGAGTAATGAGTTGACTAGCATTATACTGTGCAACAACAGCTTTTAGAGTCTCATGAATGATTGAAGGCAGTACTCTCTCATTATAGTTTTCACCAAGAGTTCGGTAGATGCTAGGTAATTGGTCTGCCACAGGACGTGTAAGAACTCGAAGACCAATTTTGACCTGAAGAAAAAGAAGAAAAATAGTCAAATGAGCTTAGTCTTTCTTATAAACAAAAGATAATTCTCAGAACCTGGATTGTGCAGATTAACAGAACATCAAAACCAGGAAATATTATGCCAATACTTTTTGGTGGTTGGTGAATAATGCAAGTTAACGAAGTAGAACCCAAAAAGTAATAGGCTTTATGCTGTAACAAATTCCTGTCTCTAAGAAGAATGAGGCAACAGGTTGGAAATTGGGATTATACAGTTTGAAACAACAGCAAGATAACATCACCTATGCGCCAATCATAATAAGGAATATAAATTTTCCTGCAGGACGCACCCAGGAGGAGGTGAAACCATGTATTAAAACCTCTCTCATAGTTGGTATTTTCACTGGTAAATGGTAATATTATTTTTTTTTGCTGACAAATGGTAAAATATTATTTTGATTGGGAAAAAAAATAGGGAAAATTCAAGCAAACAAATATTTGGAAATAAGTGACCCCAAAGAGAGACCTAAGTTTCTCAAGATCAACTACTTCAACAACGATTGGTGTGCTGCATATAGTGTTCATTTTAAAATTTCATTTAGACTTGGAGAAGTGGTGTCTCTTTAAAAAAAATTACGCCAAAGGTCAGGAAGTGTGTTAAAAAAAATATATCATGGGCAAGCATATTCTACATAATCTATTAAAGTAATAGAAGTAACCAGAAAAATGCATGAGGGTAGTGGTAAACATTTGCAATCCTGATAGTTACAGATAACTTCGGACACACCAGTATGCAATGTTATAAAATGTCAGTTCATTTGTTAAAAGTTGCAACCCTGGCATTGAGCATATGGAACACATTGCAAAAAATTAACTAATTGCAGCTTGCAGCTTTCTATAACTAAAAAACATGAAATTTCACTAACCATTTGGAGGTCACGGCTCCCTGAAGTACTTTCCACCAAATGAGGTCGTGCTCGTACGTCGTAAATAATTGGCCTTTCGAACCATGGAATCATAATGTGTGTCCCTTCCGGATAGACCTATGTGCATCATACAATTAATATTGTATCACAAATCAAAACATGAGGAACAAAAGGATCTAGCATACAAAGAGGTATGCAAAGTCCAGTCAGGTCCAAAATAACCAATAACATCATCTCAGACATCTTCTAACAAAAGAAAAACTCATGATAAATAACAACCTTGTCTTTGATACCAACTAAACGGTTGAACATAATTGCTCGGTGCCCTCCTTCAACATTGTAGAGACTGTTGGCAGCTGCATATAGACCAAGCCCGCCAATAATTCCAACCTTAAGCAAAGCCGAGGCTGCACCACCCGGAACCTTGGGCACTTTGACGTTGTTCAAGTTCATGTTTTCTTCTACCCGGAAGTATATAAAAAAAATGCAAAAACATTAAACTATATTTTATTACAAGTCAGAAAATAAAATCAATGACTAAAACGCCAATTGAAAAACGTAAGGTGGGTTGAAATTATAAAGAGAAAGAAAACAAAATTCAGTACCTAGTTGTTAAAAAAATGCCCCTATACAAGGCGAGCATTTCACAAACTGTAGTTCAAGACAAGACAGATATTGAAGGGAAAACTAATTCAGAAAACTTTATATTTATCATCAAAGACTTATGTCTAACATAATTTCAAATAAGAATACCAATCATTTTCCAGATATTATAAAACCAAACATAAAACTTACAAACCACGTCATATAAAAATCACACATCACTTCAAAATCCCATACTAGATGACTTGTATCAGATAAAGATGTCGTTTTTTTCCGAAAACTGATTAATCCAAGGCGATTGGAACCCATAACATCCACGAAATCATTTCAAATTTTTGAACTTTTTTCCCCCGAAATATAAAGAAATGATATTTGATTTAGCTCTCCGACACTAAGATAACAGGCAGAATAAATCAACAAAATTACAAACAAAAATGAAACTAAGAAACGAACTTGCACATTTCAAGAAAAGGAAAAGCACAAAACAAGCAAATCCCATAACATCAGAATCCTAAAACCCAGATGTTCAATTTTCTTTCCAAATGATTTCATTTTCTTCGATCCATCAAATAAAATAACAGAATTTAGAGAGAAAAGTGGAAGAAAAAACATATGATTAAGCAAACATTATGGTACCTGAAAGACCTCGGTGCACAGAGACAGAGAGGCAAAGGGGTTTAGGTCGACGAGGTACAAGCCAGAAACCGAAAGCAAAATGAAGGGTTTAAGGCAATGAAAGAGAGAGAGGGAGGGTGTGTGTAAGCGGCGTGAGGCTTAGGTCGTATATGGGCCAAGAGAGTAAGGCCCATTAGATGATGTATTTTGTAAGTAAAAATTACCTAGTCGGTCTATTTTTTAAGAAATGAATTAATATTTATTTTCGTTACGTAAATATTATTTATATATTATTTTTTAAAATTTTATATATTTAAAATTTTAAAATATCTTCTAACTAAATATTATTATATATTTTAATTTTTATAACAAATTTTCTTATTTTTTAAAATAGTTAAATTAAGAAAAAAATAAACACGTATATTTTTTATTTTAACATATTACATAGATGCATTATCATTATCACTTGAAGTTTTAAAAAAATAAAATGAATGTCATTAAGTATTATTATTATTATGTATCATTAACTTAATGATATAATAATTATATAACCTATAAGATACACAAAAGAATTAATAAATATTATATCTTTAATTTAATTACATATCACAAAAAGAAAGGAAATATCATTCACTTGAAGTCTTAAGAAATGAATGTCATTGCGTATCATTATTATTAGGTATCATTAACTTAATGATATATTAATTATATAACTAGTAAGACACATAAAAAGACTTAATAATACTACGTCATTAATTTAATTACAACACCCTAATTTTAATTTGTTAATAAAACTATATCATTAATTTAATTATGTATATTATAGTTATTCTAAAAAATAAATTAAAACTAACAATATCATTATTATGGTCATTAATATCTTTATACATATACATTGGGACATATAAAGAATATTGATGAACTGCAAAAAATATTTTAATTCTACAAATAAAAAAAGACAACATATCTCATTAACCCATTTTGTAAAGCCTAATAGGCCCATTTGTTTATTTTTTCTTTGTGACAAATTTACCAAGGCATGCTCCTTTGTGAATATTACTTGTCAACATTGTCCTTCTTTTGTACACTTTTAAAAACTGCCTCATTTTATTTTTTAATTAATTTATCATTTGACATTTTTGTCTCTAGTTTAAAACTTAGATCAGAACACAAACCCTAATTGAAATCTAATCTTCTTTTCTCTATCTCTTCCCTCCTTGTTTCTCCTCTTCGCACCACTCTCTGTACTTCAAATCCTTCTCTGGGATCTTCTTGATCAAGTTCGCCAGTAGCATCAACTCCTCGATCAACTTTAGCAACTTCATAACTGTCCTGTAGAACATTTCTTTCCTCTTGGCACCGCAAAACGGCGTCACGCTGTAAAGCACTTCATACTCCTTCGTCCGCAAGATGATCTCTGTGAGGGACTATGCAAAGAGACCACCAGTCAACGACTAAGTCATGGCCATCCACGAGATGATCTCTAGCACCTCGTACTCCTCTATCTTGATGAACGAGTTCGACTTCTTGGACTGTGTTGAGTTGTCGCTAAGTCCATTTTACGAGGCCGAGTCATCAAGTGTGCTTAACCAAGTCCGAATTGATTCCATTCACTAATGGGCCACAAAAAACCATCATCAAGCTAGGCTTCCATGATGTCGAGCTCGCTCTCTCTTTTGGTCCCATCACTATCGCCGCATCAAACAAGAACAACGACAACAAAGAGAAAAGGCCAAAACAGCAAGTCCTACAACTTTAGCTTATTCTATCATTTTTAGTTTTTTTGCTACATTTTCTTTTTTGTGCTTTTTGTTGATAATTTGTTTATTATTTTGGGATATATAAATCTAATTGTATTTTTGTTGGGAATTGTTTATTATTTTGGGATATGTAGATTTGATTTTATTTATTTATTGTTAAATTATTTGATTGATTTATTTTTTAGTAGATTATCAAAAATTTGAATTTTTTGTTGCTATTTGAGTAGAACCTAGTGGGTTGCATGACTAAACCTAGAGGGTTTTTGAATGGCACCTAGCAAGTTTCATGCTGGTACCTAGCGGATTTGCTTCAGCACCCCACGTGCGACGATCGAAGGTGGTTAGTATTTTTTTATTTCAAAGAAAATATGAGAAGACCTAATAGGTTCCCACTCCGACACCTACCAGGTTCCACTCTGGCACCCCTATGCTGACGATCAAAGGCAATTGATATTTCTTTATTCTAAAGAAAATATGAGGGAAGCTTATGGGTTCCTAGTCCAACACCTACCAGGTTCCGCTTTGGCACCTCGTGTTGGTGATCGAAGGCTATTGGTATTTCTTTGTATTAATGAAATTATAAGGGAACTTGGTAGGTTTCAGCTTCGACACCCTACGCTGATGACCAGAGCTGTTGGTATTTCTTTGTTTCAAAAAAATATGAAAGAATCTGGTAGGTTCTAACTCTGACACCTAGTGTAGGTGACAGAAGATAGTTGGTACTTTTTTGTTTCAAAGAAAATATAAGAGAACCTGGTAGGTTTTATCTCCGGCACCTACTAGGTTCTGGTTTGGCACCTCGCGCTGGTGATCGAAGGGAGTTGATATTTCTTAATTTCAAAGAAAATATGAGGGAACCTGGTAGGTTCTAGCTCCAGCAATTACCAAGTTTCGCTCCGGCACCATACGCTAGCAACTAGAGGCAGTTAGAATTTCTTTGTTCCAAAGAAAATATAAGGAAACCTGGCAAGTTCCCGCTTCAACACCTATTAGGTGTTAGATATGTATGCCCTAAGGAGTAAAAATGTAATAAGTTTTTGGAGACATTTTTATCAATAAAGAATTTATTTATTGTTTATATACCAAATCTTATCCTCTTTACGTTCATATTTGTTGAATGTAAGTTAAGCAAACAATAGTCTGAGACTGTCCGTCTTAACCTTAAGAATTGGACATATGATGGACAGATTAAGTGGAAGACACGATTTTTAAGGTGATGGTCTAAATCATAAGATCTACAATTGAGGGAATAAAGTTGGCATTTTATTCATGTAAAGATTGTTATGTTGTCTATATTCCAGTTGGGAGATGGTTTGTCTTGACCATCGGAGGTGGACTCCGTGAATAGAAACATTGACATGTTGTCATAGGTGACGATGTGTTAGATCAGGACATAAAGTGAATTGATTTGGATTAATAATTCTGCCTTGGCAAATCGGTTCACTTTAGACATTCATTTGTATTGTATTTTAATCCTACGATGAATAATGGGCCCGTTGTCTTGACTTGTGTCTTTTGATGTACCAAAGGGTAACACGCATATCTTAATAGTGATTGCATGCCGGTACGTTGGAGGCATGACTCTTGATAGCGTAGACCTGTTATTCATAGATATAGAACCCATAACTCCTCTTTAGGAGTAGTGATATCCTCTTATATGTGTTATCCTATAATTGAAAAACTAGACCGCTCAACCATTTGGATACATATATGTAACCGAATGGTATACTATCTTTGGATAGTAAGTTTTTCGATGGTGAGATAATGGAACGTAAGATAAAAATAATCGTGAAGGTAAGACAGAACTTGTCCTTAAGCCGATTATGGATAATCATATGGGGATACGATACACTATGATATGTCATGGAGACTTAGCTATACGGGCTTCGTAATTCTATGTAGTTCGAGAGTGCAGCTCCAAGCTTTTTGTGGAGTAGCATTGGAGTTGATAATTATGAAATGTATATCTGGGAAGTATTGGAGTTGATAATTATGAAATGTATATCTGGGATATTGGGTTTCATAATTATCGGGAGCTTGAACTATATAGGTTCATTTGGTCCCTTTTGCTAGCTCACAAAATCCTGTAACGATACGATGTGCTTTTCCAATAATTGGTGACTTATGTCAGATTTATTAGATTGGTTGAAATTTGAAAGAATCAAATAATTCATGTTTGTTTATCGGTTGAATTAATTTTGTGACAAAATTAATTCAAGATAAACTTGTTGAATTATTGGGATCGGATAATTCTTGTCTGTTTATCAGTTGATTTAATTTTGAATAAATTAGATCAAGATAGATTGTAGAATTATTAGGAATTCATTTATTTTCTTAGAGATTATCTAGATAAAGTTGTTTTATTCAGATAACTTTTCTATTGGGTTATTTGAATAAAAACTAAGACTTTATCTTATAGAATCTCGGGTGAAAAATAAAATATTTGCTGAGATATTTTTTCGACAATTCAGCCTACCGATCCTCGTGTTCGGCCTACCGATGAGCGTGTTCGGCCTACCGATCATCATGACCGGTCTGCCGATGAGCAAAGGATAAGATCACACGTTTTTACATGGATCTTATCATATATTGATCTGAATTTGATTCTGATTCAAATTTTGAGACCTAATCTGATAATGACTGACCCTAGACCCAACCTCTATAAATATGGAGTACGTTTTAAGAGTTACTAAGATTAATTGAGAGATTAAGAGTGATACTCCGCTGGTGAGAATCTGAAAGCTCTTTGAGAGCTTTTGTTCACAAATCACGAACACTTGCTTTGGGTTCTCTCAATTGGTTGGAAGGAGAGTCACCTCGTGAAAGAGCTGTACGTGTGAGCTCACACTCACTCCGATCATGGATAGAGAATAGCAAGGAAGACTAGTTCGTTGAGGCTCTTCTAGAACGTTATTTCTTTTCACGGATTGCGGGAGTTCTTTGGCATTCAAAGGTTAGTAAGATCTAGTTAATTTATGCATATAGCGTGTCAATTTTGTGTTTTACAAAATACTCTGATATAAAATTTTAAAGTTCCTTTGCATACTATTTTTCTAACAATTGGTATCAGAGCCATAGTTTTTACATAAATTTACAAGTTTGTGATCATACTATATGTATAAATTTTGTGATCTTAATCTCTCATATGCTTAAATTTAATTTTATAGAGAGTTGACAGTCTAGGTTTCTATATATTATATATGTTGTCATGGATTATATGGTGAATGTTCATTAATTAATTATGGTTGATTAAATCATTATTTAATTATTTATTAATTAATTAATTTATACTGGTTATGGTTCCTTAGAGGTTAGAATGTGTATATAAGTTTTTCATGTAATTAGATGGCGGACTATCATCTCTGTCTAGGAATTATTATTTATTTTTAAATTTGTAAGAATTTTGTAATTAAATAATCATTCGGAGAAGACGGATCTAGAAGGTGAATCTAGAAGATTGATGATGGCGCTCCTAGGTATTTCCTGAGTCTCTAATTTTATGTTTTTGAATTGTTGAAAATAAAATTGATGAATTGCATTAAAAATTATATTTTTTGAAAGAGGAGATTTCTGCTTGGTCGGCATGCCAAACTGGAGAGTTCGACAAGCCGATGGTGGTAGATTGGCGGGCCAGACGTGAGGTTCGGCAGGCCAATAGTAGGGCAGAAATTAGAGGCTCTACCGACAACTGAACTTTCAGTTCGGCAGGCCGAACTTTCATGAATCGGCAGGCCGATAACCCAGATCGACCTGCCAACCGAGAGCTAGAAAATTTTCAAAAAAAGTGCAGCTTTTTTTGGCGTAGTTTTAATTTTATTTTTGGGACAATTCTGAGAAAATTAAATTTGGATATGACTGGAAATATAAAGTATTCGATTCATACGGGATTGAAGACTTGAAGATGGGCATTACATGAAGAATGATACAGCTTGAGAATTTAAGGTTGAAAAATTGATAATATGTCTCGATTATTCTCTTGTAATCTTAGTTTTCTATTCTTTAGGGTGGAACCATAATATTACGGTTATTTTTATTTTGCTTGTAGCTTTGCTTGATTGCTTTGCTTGTCTGCATTATAATATAATTTGCCATGTTTATTGATAACATGTCATGTTGTTGTGGATTTTCTAACCCAAGTGCACGTATCGTTAACAAATAATAAAGTGAGAGTAAAGATCCTTCCCTCGAGGACTAACTGTCACTAAGTACCAAATTACTCTAACTCTAATTCTATTTGAACAATTGAGATATAGGAAACAATGGAATGATAAAATGGTAAAAATAAAACAAACTAAATGAATGAAAATTGAGAAATTGCAACTTTAACATATGAGAATTCAATATATTAAGACTTCTAGGGTTTTCGACTCACTTGATTAATCCTATCTACTTTATCTAATTTAATCAATTGATATTTATTCTTATACCGATAACAAATTTCTCTTAGGTAGTCATTAATTTTTCTCAAGCATTAATAATTTATCCTAGTTAGCAAATTTCCTACATCTCTATGGAAACTTTAAACTTACTAAGATTCATTACGAACAAGAAATTCATAGTGTTACACAAGTCTCATAGATATCTCTATTCTATGATGATCTCATGGCATTCAATCATAATCTAATTTAATTATCACTTCTCAGCCTCAAATTAAATCACAAATCATGCAAAAGGTGCGTAAACTTTTACAAGCATTAAGATTAGATTAAACACTCAGCATAGATAATGAATAAACATTGAATTGAATTGAATTAAATAAAAGTGAACATTCATAATCCGGTTACATCGTAGCCCTAGAACAGAGAAAGTTAGTTCATAATGAAACTAAAAATCATCCTAAATAATCTCTTAAACATGAGGAGTAGAAGAAAAGAACTGTATGTTTGGGTGGGAAGATAAATTCCGTCTTCGGGTTGCACCAATCTTCTTCTCCAAAGTAGTGAGTCCTCCATTCTTTTCTGCAAGTTCTCTCTGTCAAAATTTGTGTTCCAACCCTTCATAATGTTCTATTTATAGGTTGGGGTTTGGAAGAGCAATTTTGGAACGAAATTACACTTAAATTTGAATTAGGATCGCAATGACGCCTAGGCTTCATTACGGCGCTTAGGCGCCAAGATTGTAGCGCCTAGGCGTTATACTTGCCAGTGGATCTTTTCCAAACTGGCGCCTAGGCACCTTGTCTGCAGTGCCTAGGCTTCAAAGGAGCACCTAGGCACTATACTGGTCTTCCAAATGGCGCCTAGGTGCCCAAATTGTGGCGTCTAGGCGCTATGCTCTCGGGTCTTCATCTGTAGCAGCACCTAGGCGCCAAATAGTTAGCGTCTAGGCTCCATTTTATCCCGAGTTTACTTTTGCTTATTTTTTGGTTTGTTTTGCCCCGTGCTTTGCCATTATGTATTGTTTTCCTTCAAAACCTATAAAAGAACATAATACACTATTAAATTCTTATAAATTGCTCAAAACTAATAAAAATATTAAGTGAGAATCATCTAATTAATTAACCTAAAACTAACTTATCAAATACCCTCAAACTTAAGATATTGCTAGTCCTCGAGCAAAAGACACAAAAAAAAAAAAAAACAAAGAACAAGACAAAAAGACGGGACTGACACTAACACATGACATAGTTTGAGCATCAATTTAATTTTTCATCATACTTGGCCTCAAAGATTGCATAAAGTTTATGACTCAAAGGAAACTCTAACTACTGTAATCATGTAAAACAATCAATTTAAATCTCAAGTTTACCATACTCATAATTCCTTAAGTGTGTGTGTGTGATGCCTCTAGCACTTATGTACCTACACTCGGATTAGTTTATGTCAACAAGCATATTATGAAAGATCTCTAGATTAGTGAAATTTATGAACTCTATAGGCCTATTTTTTAAACCCACTCTCCACTAATTTAACTTTTCATCATACTTGGGCTCAAAGATTGCATAAAGTTTATGACTCAAAGGAAACTCTAACTACTGTAATCATGTAAAAAAAATCAATTTAAATCTCAAGTTTACTATACTCATAATTCCTTGAATGTGTGTGTGTGATGCCTCTAGCACTTATGTACCTACACTCGGATTAGTTTATGTCAACAAGCATATTATGAAAGATCTCTAGATTAGTGAAATTTATGAACTCTATAGGCCTATTTTTTAAACCCACTCTCCACTAATGTAGACTATCGCAACATCAAAGATCATTAGGACTTTATTCGGCTTGTAATGTGTGGCTACGGTAGAAAGGTGAGATAAAGGATGTAATGTGGCTCAAATTTCACCCATAAACACACAATTTGTCTCAAGACCTAATGAGAACATCATTTCTTTTTCTAAGTACACCCCCCAACTTATGTTGCACTCCCTTTGTCAATCATATTTATTGGATGTATGTATTTTTTTTTTTTTTTTTTTTTTTTTTTTTGTTTTGTTTTTTTGTTTTGTGTGTTTTGTTTTGTCTTTTTGTTTTATTTTTATTTTTTTGAACAATGAATAAGCATGAATACATAATCCCTTGATAACAATACTCAAAACTCCACCCATGAATGAATAATAGGAAAACATATTTCCTTGATAACCTCAAAACTCCACTCATCCTCCTATAATGCCAGCTACCTTCAAATAATTTCCTAGATAAATTAGTCACGTTTAAGGGTGAAGGACTAAGTAGGATAAAATTATTCAAAGGCTAGGCTAATTAGATGGGTAACAAAGAAAATAGATAATAAGGCTCAACAAGGTAACTAGTGATTAAATGATGTCAATGGTAGGTTTGAAAGGCTCAAACGGTCCAAAAATGGCCTAAATCATATCCTTAATGTTGTGTAGCCTAGGATTTCGCCTCGAGTGGTTATCAAATAGGTTCTAGCATTCATTTGAGATAAAAAATATCACTTAATCAATAAAAAAGTCCTCTAAGTGTAGAATACTTAGGTGATCAAGGCGTGAGTGCTCAAAGTGCTCAAAGAATTACAGCATGGCAAACAAATCACAAGAAAAACAAGGATAGACCAACACTAATTATTATCCCTAAAAGCCATTTTCAATTTTAACCATCGTCTTATCATTGGCCTCCTATGATTCAAGTTAAACAGTGCTCAAACGACACCACTTTATTATCCTAATTACTATCAAATGCAAAGAAAAAAAAAACCTAAACTAAAACCTAATTAAACCATAATGACTGATTGACACAAAAAAAAAAAAATAAAGCAACACACCACCCCCAAACTTGAACAATATATTGTCCTCAATGTAAAAAGAAGACAAAAATGAGAAAGGAAAGAACACTCCCTAAGCTGAAGGTTGCGACAGCCTATTCCTACTCGTCCTTATTCTCTTCATTCTCTTCATTGAAAGCAGAGACTATGGGAAAGTTGTCCAAGTTCATGCTTAGATGCATGGCTATGTGGTTCATCATTTGTGCCAGGTTGCAGATATGGTTTCGGTTTTTGAATTTTTTTTTTGGCAAGCTGAGCGCCTTGATGTCCCTCAAAAACCTAAGAAGCGCTTGGTTTATAGTCATCAGCCTGACTCTCAGAGAAGCGCTCATCAAAGAGTGGCTTTCACCTATAGTAATTGTCAAATAACACTATATACGGGTCTTGGTTATAGATGCCCATAGTAACTTAAACATGAGAAGTAGAAGAAAAGAACTGTATGTTTGGGTGGGAAGATAGATTTCGTCTTCGGGTTGCACCGATCTTTTTCTCCAAAGTAGTGAGTCTCCCTTCTTTTCTGCAAGTTCTCTTTGTCAAAATTTGTGCTCCAACCCTTCATAATGTTCTATTTATAGGCTAGGGTTTGGAAGGGTAATTTTGGAATGAAATTACACTTAAATGTGAATTGGGATAGCAATGGTGCCTAAGCTCAATTTTCTGACACCTAGGCTTCATTACAGCTCCTAGGCGCCAAGATTGTAGCACCTAGGAGCTATACTTGCTCGTGGATCTTTTTCGAACTGGCGCCTAGGCGCCCTGTTTGCAGCGCCTAGGCTTCAAAGTAGCGCTTAGGCGCTATACTGGTCTTCCAAATGGTGCCTAGGCGCCCAAATTATGGCGTTTAGGCGCTATGCTCTCGGGTCTTCATCTATAACAGCGCCTAGGCGCCAAATAGTTGGCGTCTATGCTCCATTTCATCCCGAGTTTACTTTTGCTTATTTTTTGATTCGTTTTGCCCCGCGCTTTGTGATTATGTATCGTTTTCCTTCAAAACCTATAAAAGAACATAAAACACTATTAAATTCTTATAAATTGCTCAAAACTAACAAAAATATTAAGTGAGAATCATCTAATTAATTAGCCTAAAACTAACTTATCACATATAGAATA
This sequence comes from Artocarpus heterophyllus, assembly GCA_025403435.1. Taxonomy (NCBI): domain Eukaryota; kingdom Viridiplantae; phylum Streptophyta; class Magnoliopsida; order Rosales; family Moraceae; genus Artocarpus; species Artocarpus heterophyllus. Next base: position 14,306,577 of record CM046347.1, on the reverse strand, counting down.
GGGAGTGCTGCTCATATTAAAATTGTTCATGCATGTTCTTAAAATAAAACCTTGTTTCAAAAGATTGAGTGGGAGAAGGTTTTCGAAGAGAGGACCTAAGTCCTCCATCGTTGGTCCATGGGTAGAATATGGTGGTCTCGACCCCTAGGAAGGGATTTCTATCATGTACCAGATTGGATCTCTGGGAGGATAAGGTATTTTAGCATGATTTATGGTTGCGCACCCCTAGGTGGTGATTATAAATCACGGATAAAATATTGAAACGATGGTTATACACTCACGTTAATTTTATTATTAACCTCCCCTAAGAGCTTTGTTAATAGAATTAATGGCCAAAGAAACAATTATTAATATATGCTGGATTATACAAGTCCTGGATGGTATATATTAATCAAGAGGGGATCCGTGTTCCTGATTAAATTTGGCATGACTCTCCTAGGAGCTTGTTGAATTTTGAGTTGGGAATTATCGTTGTAAGGTTGTGATATTTTCAAGGTTTTGACATATAAACACATTTATATTTTTTACATGATTGTGTTATCTTACTAAATTATTATGATATGTTTGATTATATTTGGTATATGATTCTTTATTGTAGATCAAAAATGTCTAAAAACGCTTTATTATCGATACTTGACAAAACCTATTAACCAGAGAGAATTATAATGATTGAAATGGAACCTAGATATCGTCCTCTCCTTTGAGAAACTGAAATTTGTGCTGATAACCCCTTGTCCTTCTGAGCCTACAAAAGACTCAACTAATGAGTAATTCCAAGCGTATGATCGCTGGAAAGATACTAATGATCAGGCCCGCTGCTATTTTATGGCTAGCATGAATAACATGCTGCAGCTTAACATCAGGATTATGAGACTGCAAAGTAGATCTTGGATAATCTTAAGGATATGTTTGGAGGCCAGGCCATAACAAAGCGGCAAGGGGCACTTTGGAAACTTCTTAACTATAAGCAGATGCCGGGGACATCTATAAAGGAGCACATGATGTTGGTCATGGGTTACCTCACTAAGGCTCAAACCAATAGAGCCGACATCGATGCTGAAACTCATATGACTATGATCTTTGAGACTCTGTCAAAGGAGTTTATTCCATTTAGAGCTACTTTTAATTTAAACAATAGACGGGATATGACCTTGACAGAATTAATGAAACAGTTATAGGAGTTCAAACTGCTAATCAGGGAGTCTCCTGCAGGTGGTGAGGCCAATATGGTAGCTGCTTCTGGTTCCAATCTCAACTCTGTGAATGGAAAGAAGCAACGAGCCAAGAATGGGAAGTCTTTTATTCCTGTCAACACCAAGAGCAAGAAAAAGAAGAAGAAGGACCCAAAGAAGCATAAGTGCTTCTTCTGTGGGAAGGTCGGGCACATCAAGAAGTATTGCAAGGACTTCCTTTCCAAAGGAGGTAGGTGTGATCTTTTATATTTAGAAACTTGTTTAGTTGAGGAATCCAGTGACATTTGGGTTATAGATTCCAGTGCAACTAATCATGTTTGTGTTTTTCTATAGGGGTTCAAAGAAACGAGACGTCTATTACATGAAGACTTCATGCTTTAGATGGGCGATGGATCCTTGGTCTCAGCATAAGCAGTGGGAGACGTCCATCTTTATTTTGTTAATTATAGGAATTTATTTTTGCGAGATTGTTTTTATGTTCCTAAATTTAAAAGGAATTTAATTTTTGTAGCTTGTTTATTTAAAGACTCCTATTTGGTTTCTTTTAATAATAAAATGGTGATTCAAAAAATAAATCTTTTATCTGTTCTAGATGGATGTAAAATAATCTATATTTTATCAAACCTAAGATGGACTTATTGCTTAATGCTGAGATGAATGATAATAACTCTAAAAGACTTAAAACTTCTCACTCTAATAAGACTTATCTTTGGCATTTACGCCTTGGTCATATTAACCTGAATAGGATTCAAAGACTGGTAAGGGATGGACCTTTAAGTCACTTAAAGGTAGAATCTATACCTTAATGTGAATCTTGTTTAGAGGGTAAAATGACCAAAAGACTATTCGGGTCTAAGGGCAATAGGGCCGAAGGGGTTCTAGAACTTGTGCATAGTGATGTTTGTGGACCGATGAACATCCAGACATGATGAGGGTATGAGTATTTCGTCACTTTTATTGATGATTACTCAAGATATGAGTATGTGTACCTGATGCACCATAAAAGTGAAACTTTTGACAAGTCTAGGGAGTTTCAAGCTGAAGTGAAAAAGCAATTGGGTAGACCCATAAAAGCACTTTGATCCGATCGAGGTAGGGAATACCTTTCTGATGAGTTCTTGGGACACTTATTAGAGAATGAGATTTTATCCCATTTGACTACGTCGGGCACTCCGCAGCAGAATTGCATAACGGAGAGAAGAAATAGGACTTTATTGGATACGGTTAGGTCCATGATGAGTTATTCATCATTGCCTTTATCCTTTTGAGGATATGCACTACAAACCGCATGTTATCTTTTGAACAATGTGCCATCAAAATCGGTCCCTAAACCTCCTCAAGAGTTGTGGACGGGTAGGAAAACATCCTTAAACCATATTCACATATGGGGATGTCTGGCTTATGTCCTGTTTAATGATCCAAATAAGTTGGAAGCATGTTCAAAAGTTTACGTGTTTGTAGAATATCCAAAAGGGACTAAGGGGGGTTATTTTTATAACCCAAAGGAAAATGAAGTCGTGGTTTCAACTAATGCAACTTTCCTTGAGGAGAGTTACATGGACAACTTTAAACCTTGAAGCAAAGTGATGCTTGAGGAGTTAAGGAGTGATCCGATCACTCTGGAGGTTTCGAATGAAACCGTTTTGATCAGTGTAGAAAAACCAAACAAACTTGGACAACAACATGAGGGGCTTCGACGTAGTGAGAGGATCGGGCGTCAACTTGAGAGGTATTTGTTCAATGGGAAAGTCTTTTTGGCTGAACCGGATGAACATCACAGGGATCCTTATACTTACACAGAGGCTATGGAGGATATTGATTCAAAACTCTAGACAGAGGCCATGAACATTGAGATGAAATCTATGGAGACTAATCAGGTCTAGGAGCTTGTGGATCTTCCTAAAGGGGTGAAACCCATAGGGTGTAAGTGGATCTACAAGAGGAAAAGAGGAGTAGATAGAAAGGTGGAAACCTTTAAGGCTAGACTGGTAGCTAAGGGTTATACGCAAAAGAGGAGAATCGATTATGAGGAAACCTTTTTGCCTGTAGCTATGCTTAAGTACATCCGGATTCTCTTATCCATAGCTACCGCTCTCAACTATGAGATTTGACAGATGGATGTCAAGATGGCTTTTCTAAATGGCTATCTTGATGAGTCCATTTATATGGAACAACCAGACAGGTTCAAGGTCAAGGGTCAAGAGGGTAAGGTTTGTAAGCTGCTAAAGTCAATTTATGGACTTAAGCAGGCTTCTCGTTCTTGGAACATAAGATTTGATCAGGTGATCAAGACTTATGGGTTCTCACAAAATATGGATAAGCCATGTGTTTAAAACATATTAAGAATGGAAATGTGGTTTTTCTACTGCTCTATGTAGATAATATTTTGCTAATTGACAATGACATTAGGGCATTGTCATCGGTCAAATTATGGTTGACTAAGCAGTTTGACATGAAGGACTTGGGTGAGGATAATTTTGTTCTCGGTATCTAGATTTTTTGAGATAGGAAGAACAAAATGATAGCTTTGTCCCAAGCCGGCTACGTAGATAAAATTCTCAAGAGTTTTACAATGCAGGATTCCAAGAAAGGTAGGCAACCATCTAGATATGGAATTACTCTTTCTAAGAAACACTCTCCAAAGTCTTATGAAGAAAGAGAATACATGAAGAAGATGCCTTATGCTTCGGCAGTGGGTAGTCTCATGTATGACATGCTTTGCACATGACCGGATATTAGTTATACGGTCAGGATTGTAAGCCGATTTTAGGCGGATCCAGGACCGAACCATTGGGTTGCGGTAAAACATATTTTCAAGTACCTGAGAAGGACTTGAGGGTATATGCTTGTGTATTCGGGTGAGAACTTGACTCTTCTAGGATATATTGACTCAGATTTTCAATCCTATCTGGATTCTAGGAAATTGACTTATGGTTTTGTGTTTCCTCTGGGCGGCGGTGCCATGAGTTGGAAAAGTGTGAAGCAAGATTGCACTTCGGATTCAACGATGGAGGCCAAGTATGTGGCAACTAGTGATGCTTCGAAAGAAACAGTGTGGCTTTGCAAGTTCCTTAGAGATCTTGAGGTAGTTCCTGGTATGGAGAAGGCGGTATCACTATACTGTGATAACAGTGCAGTGGTAGCTAATGCTAAGGAACCAAGATTTCATAAGAAGAGTAAGCATATTGATCGGAAGTATCATGTGATAAAGGATTCGTTGAGGGCAGGCATGTCATGGTGTGCAAGATCGCGTCAGAGGACAATTTAGCTGATCTATTTACGAAGACACTTACTAGGAGAGTCTTCGAGAGGCATGTGGAGGCTATGGGGATGCGAGATTTGTCATATTTACTCACTTAGTGCAAGTGGGAGATTGTTAGGCATGTATGCCCAAAGGAGTAAAATATAATAAGTTTTTGGAGACATTTTTATCAATAAAGAATTTATTTATTGTTTATATACCAAATCTTGTCATCTTTATGTTCAAATTTGTTGAATGTATGTTAAACAAACAATAGTCTGAGATTGTCAGTCTAAACCTTAAGATTGGGCATATGATGGATAGATTATGCGGAAGACACGATTCTTAAGGTGATGGTCTAAATCATAATATCCGCAATTGAGGGAATAAAGTTGGGCACTTTATTTATGTAAAGATTGTTATGTTGTCTATATCCCAATTGGGAGATGGTTTGTCTTGACTATCGAAGGTGGACTCTGTGAATAGAAACATTGACACGCTGTCATAGGTGACGGTGTGTTGGATCGGGACATAAAGTGAATTGATTTGGATTAATAATTCTGTCTTAGCAAATCGATTCACTTTAGACAGTCATTTGTATTGTATCTTAATCTTGAGATGAATAATGGGTCCGTTGTCTTGACTTGTGTCTTTTGATGTACCAAAGGGTGACACCCACATCTTAATAGTGGTATGCATGTTGGTACGTTGGAGACATAACTCTTGATAGCGTAGACCTATTATTCATAGATATAGAATCCATAGCTCATCTTTAGGAGTAGTGATATCCTCTTATATGCGTTATCATGTAATTGAAAAACTGGAGCGCTCAACCATTTGGATACATAGGTGTAACCCAATGGTATATTGTCTTTGGATAGTAAGTTTTTCGATGGTGAGATAATGGAATGTAAGATAAAAATAATCGAGAAAGTAAGACAAAACTTGTCCTTAAGTCGATTGTGGATAATCATATAGGGATACGATACACTATGATATGTCATGGAGACTTATCTATATGGGCTTCGTAATTCTATGTAGTTCAAGAGTGCAGCTCCAAGCTTTTAGTGGAGTAGCGTTGGAGTTGATAATTATGAAATGTATATATGGGATATTGGGTTTCGTAATTATCGGGAGCTTGAACTATATAGGTCCATTTGGTCCCCTTTGCTAGCTCACAAAATCCTATAACGATACGACGTGCTTTTTCAATAATTGGTGACTTATGTTAGATTATTAAATTGGTTGAAATTCAGAAGAATCAATAATTCATGTATGTGTATCGGTTAAATTAATTTTGTGATAAATTAATTCAAGATAAACTTATTGAATTATTGGGATCAGATAATTCTTGTCTGTTTATCGGTTGATTTAATTTTGAATAAATTAGATCAAGATAGTGTTAGACATTTATGCCCTAAAAAGTAAAAATGTAATACATTTTTTGAGACATTTTTATCAATAAAGAATTTATTCATTTATATATACCAAATCTTGTCATCTTTACGTTCATATTTGTTGAATGTATGATAAGCAAATAATAGTCTGAGACTGTCAGTCTAAACCTTAAGAATTGGGCATATAATGGATTGATTATGCGGAAGACACGATTCTTAAGGTGATGGTCTAAAACATATGATCCGCAATCGAGGGAATAAAGTTGGACGCTTTATTCATGTAAAGATTGTTATGTTGTCTATATCCCTTATGGGAGATGGTTTGTCTTGACCATCGGAGTTGGACTCCGTGAATAGAAACATTGGCACGTTGTCATAGGTGACGATGTGTTGGATCGGGACATAAAGTGAATTGATTTTGATTAATAATTTTGTCTTGGCAAATCGATTCACTTTAGACAATCATTTGTATTGTATCTTAATCCTGAGATGAATAGTGGGCATGTTATCTCGACTTGTGTCTTTTGATGTACCAAAGGGTGACACCCACATCTCAATAGTGGTATGCATGCCGGTACGTTGGAGGCATGACTCTTGATAACGTAGACTTGTTATTCATAGATATGGAATCCATAGCTCCTCTTTAGGAGTAATGATATCCTCTTATATGCGTTGTCCTGTAATTGAAAAACTAGAGCGCTCAACCATTTGGATACATAGGTGTAACCGAATGGTATACTATCTTTGGATGGTAAGTTTTCTAATGGTGAGACAATGGAATGTAAGATAAAAATAATCGAAAAGGTAAGACAGAACTTGTCCTTAAGCCGATTATGGATTATCATATGGGGATACGATACACTTTGATATGTCATGGAGACTTAGCTACACGAGCTTCGTAATTCTATAAAATTCGAGAGTGCTGCTCCAAGCTTTTAGTGGAGTAGTGTTGGAGTTGATAATTGTGAAATGTATATCTGGGATATTGAGTTTCATAATTATCATGAGCTTGAACTTTATAGGTTTATTTTGGTCCCCTTTGCTAGCTCACAAAATCCTGTAACGACACGGCATGCTTTTCTAATAATTGGTGACTTATGTCGGATTTATCAGATTGGTTTAAAATTTGTAAGAATCAAATAATTCATGTCTGTTTATTAGTTGAATGAATTTGGTAATAAAATTAATTTAAGATAAACTTGTTGAATTATTGGATCAGATAATTCTTGTCTGTTTATCGGTTGATTTAATTTTAGATAAATTAGATCAAGATGAACTTGTAGAATTATTGAGAATTGATTTATTTTCTTAGAGATTATCTTGATAAAGTTTGTTTTGATCAGATAACTTCTCTATTGGGTTATTTGAATCAAAACTAAGACTTTATCCTATAGAATCTCGGGTAGAAAATAAAAGATTCGCGGAGATTTTTCCTCGAAAGTTCGGCCTGCCGGATGACATGTTCGGCCTGCCGATGGGGCCTGTTCGGCCTGCCGATCACCAAGTGATAAGATTTCGCGTTGTTACGCGAATCTTATGAGATATTGATCCAAACTTGATTCTGTTTCGAGTTTTTGAGACCTAATCTGATAAGGACTGACCACAGGACCAATAGCTATAAAAAGGGAGTGAGTCTTATGATTTACTCAGATCAATTGAGAGATTAAGAGTGATACTCTTCTGGTGAGCATCTGAAAACTCCCTGAGAGCTTTTGTTCACAAATCACGAACATTAGCTTTGGGTTCTCTTTATTGGTTGGAAGGAGAGTCACTGGTGGAAGAGCTGTACGTGTGAGCCCACACTCACTCCGGTTGTAGATAGAGAATAGCAAAGAAGAGCAGTTGGTTGAGGCTCTTCTGGAACATTACTTCTCTACACAGGTTACAGAGGTTCTTCGGCACACAGAGGTCAGTAAGATCTGTCTAATTTATACATATAACATGTCAAACTTGTGTTTTAGAAATTACTTTGATATAACATTGTTAAAATTCTGCTGCGCACCGCGTTTCCAACAGATAGACTTGTAGAATTATTAGGAATTCATTTATTTTCCTAGAGATTACCTAGATAAAGTTGTTTTAATTAGATAACTTTTCTATTGGGTTATTTGAATTCAAACTGAGACTTTATTCTATAGAATCTCGGGTAGAAAATAAAAGATTCGTTGAGATATTTTTTCGGCATTTCAGCCTGCCGATCCTCGTGTTTGGCCTGCCGATCATCATGATCGGCCTGCCAATGAGCAAAGAATAAGATCCCGTGTTTCTATACGGATCTTATCAGATATTGATCCGAATTTGATTCTGATTCGAATTTTGAGACCTAATCTGATAAGGACTGACCCTGGACCCAACCTCTATAAATAGGGAGTAAGTCTTAAAAGTTACTAAGATAAATTGAGAGATTAACAGTGATACTCTGCTGGTAAGAATCTAAAAACTCCCTGAGAGCTTTTGTTCATAAATCACGAACACTTGCTTTGGGTTCTCTCGATTGGTTGGAAGGAGAGTCACCTCGTAGAAGAGCTGTACGTGTTAGCCCACACTCACTCCGATCGTGGATAGAGAATTGCAAAGAAGATCAGTTGGTTGAGGCTCTTCTAGAACGTTACTTCTCTTCACAAATTACGGGAGTTCTTCAGCATTCAAAGGTTAGTAAGATCTGGTTAATTTATGCATATAGCGTGTCAAACTTGTGTTTTGAAAAATACTCTGATATAAAATTTTAAAATTATGCTGCGTACTATTTTTTCAACATTAGGTTCTCTACACTGGTGATCGAAGATGGTTGGTATTTCTTTGTTTTAAATAAAATATGAGAGAACCTGATAGGTTCCAACTTTGGCACCTACCAAATTTTGCTTTGGTACCTTACTACGGCAACCAAAGTAATCTAATACATGAGGGAGGGAGAAGAAAGAAGACTTTAGATTTTTAATAAATTACTTGTTCTAATTAAAGGAAGAAAGGTGACTTGGATTTTTAATAAGTTATCTTTTTTTTAATTAAAGGGCGGTTTTAAAAATAGCTTTTTAGGACAACATCTTAAAAATGTGCTTTTTTTAGGGATGCATTTTTGTTAGAAAATGAGGGAGAACGAGAGAAGCAACACTTTTACATAACCAATAAAAATTAATAGCATAATATTTTGAGAAAGATAATAAATGGAATAATTTAATAAAATCATATTCATCATACTTTTGAATCACCTACATAATACTAAAAAAAAAAATTTTAAAAAAACTCCCCATATTAGAAATAGATCCCAACCTTCGTCTCCCCCCTCCCTTTTTCTCCGATAATGATGGTGAGGCAATGTGGCAACACTGAGTTTGATTTCTTGTGGCCGAAATCGCGAAGTCTATATCTCACAAGAAGAGACAAAGCGTCACCGCTATCGCAAGTCTGTTGGTGTCGTCAGAGTCCTTTTTTTTTTTTTTTTTGTCAAACAATATATGGGGTTTTGTAGATCGTCAATTTTCTGACCACGATGGAACATGCGATCTTGAACAATGCGAATTGGCAGGCGGGCGGTCGGCAACTGTAAGCAGTATGTGACATCGATGGGTGGAGAGTGAAAGGATTTTAGATGAATCATATTCATAAGAGAAAATAATCAAGAAGAGGGTAAAAGGGAAAAAATAAAAATAAAAAAATAGTTTTTAGGATATGCTTTTTTTTTTCTATTGTTTTAAATTATATTATATGCTTATATTAGAATAAGAAAATATGCTATTTCATATAATTTCATAGAAAATTATTGTTATTTTGTATTAGTTTTGAATGGAAACTAGTTGTAACATTTATCATTTTATTTTCGTGGAATAATATTGCAATAAATATTGTTTCAAAATTATTGCTTGGGTTAGCATCTACTTCTTATGAACTACAGAAGTGGCCTCAATAAAATCTACACTTTATTTTTGTGCAAAACTATTTGGTGAGAAGCCAGATAACTTCACTCATATTGTTATCGTTATTATTTCAGTGTCTATGAAAAAAAGTAAAATTAGGTAATGATATAAGCTAACTTATAAGCTAACAAAAATTTTTCCCCTAAAAATATACATAATACTAATATCAATGTTATATTTGATAAAAAAATATGCAAAAGATAACATGCATATTTTCTTTCAAATGGTAAATCTAATTTTGTCATAAATTTTTATCTTTTGGAACTTGTAAAATGAAAAAAAATCTAAATAATTAAAACGGAGAATATTATAGTTATAGCCGTTTGGTTTGAGTACTAACTTGACCCAAATGACTCAAAAACTATACTTGGGTATCATCAATCTTTTCGATCCTGGTTCGAGTATTTAAATAGAGTATTTAAATAAATATTTAAATTTTTATGAGAGAAAATACTATAGCAAAATAATTTAAATCGTGATTCAAGTATCGAAATAAACGAACCCACAATTTGGTGGCTGAAGTTTGCAAGGTTTTTAAATCACTTTTTGGGTCCTCTTGATTCATGATTCGGAGTTCTGGTCTCCCTTGTTCTCTTGGGACTCCAATCACTGAGCAACAGTGTTACTCGAGAACCCAAATGCATGGGAATTTCTGCACATTGATCAAGAATCTCTATTGCCTATTTTACCATTGAGGGTGTATTGCGCTTCTTACCGTTGAGGGTTTCTTGCGCTGCCCGTTACTCCCCTAACGCCGAACTGGTATGCGTTGATCTTTCCTCCCCATTTTCCTCGCCTCTCTCTCTCGCCCAGGCAAAGCAGTGACTGTTGCGCCCTCTGGTTTGACCTTGTGTCATCGACTCCCTCATCTTTTCCTGCAATGGAGATCGGGCCAGCGAAAAGCTTATCGGACCCCCCATGCGTCTCTGACCTGTTATCGTTGTAGGCGGCGTAAAAGACCACTAGCACTCTTGCGAGTCGCTTGGGTTCAGCTGGAGTGTACCCAATCGTCGGTGGCCTCAAACACGGTGGTATGTTTTCCTGTCTCCAAACTATATTTCTTTTCTAATTTTTCTTGAAATTTGTTTGTTGGCCTCGTTGATTAGAGTCCTGCATCTGAAAATTGTTTTTTGCCCTCGTTGATTGGAGCCCTGCATCTGAAATTTGTTTTTTGGGTTCGTTGATTAGTCTTGCATCTGTGGCTGGTTGTGTTGACATGAAATTTGCTTAGACTGAAATCGAGGCTCTTTGTTGATTAATGTTGTGATTAAAATGTGCTAACTGTGTTACATTTCAATTGAGGACTTATATACTGAATGGTCTCATTCTTTACAATTAATTCTTATTGATTTGGAAAATTTTTTGAGCTCCTTGACTATGTCTTGCATCTGTGCTTCTGTTGTGATGCATTAGATAAAGAATATGGAATAAGACCATGGAATTCATTGGAACTCAAATCAACTACAGGATGTGCTGGGATTGAAATTTTATCATTTTCCCAGTCAATGAATCAAAGACATATTTCTGATGAGAAATTTTTATAGTTGAGTTGCTCTGCAAGTTTCTTCTCATGTTACAGAGAATTTCACTCTCACCATATTAGAAAAACTCTTTCTTCTCACTCTCCTTCCATATTTATAAACGTTTGGCGATATCAAGGAATCTTCTATTCTTCATTACGACCATTTCATTCTTCTTTCATCTTCTGATCCATTGGAATGCTCATCATACATAGCAAGCTCATTTAAGTAAGTTTGACTTTCCTTCAATCTTACTTTGCTTTCTTATAGGACTTCTTTATTTTGTTCTTGCTTGCATCATTTAGTAGTAAATGGTGTTGTGCATCTGTTATGAATACAGGGTTGTTCATCTTGTTCCTATCTTGATCTTACATCAACTCTTTTTTTTTTTTTTCCTTTAAAATCAAATCTCCTACGAGCTTTTTTTTTTTTTTTTTTTTTTTGCTCTTGCAGCATTCATATAGACTCAGTGGTACCGAATATTAGGCAACATAGTTGCACAATGGCATTTCAAAAGTATAATTGGTCTAGGCCCCTTACGCACCATATCTCGGAATAACTTCCACCCACTACCATAATCACCAATTGTTAGCAACAACCCAAACAAGTTATTAATAGCTGATTTTACAGCATGTTTGGAAAAAATATCAAGGATGAGCTTAAATTTTATGCCATGTGAAGAAGGTTATTGAACTATGAAAATGTGGTAACATCTTAACATTATGCAATGAATGTTGGAACCTTGGACATAATATTATTTGCAGCTGGTAATTGACGCAATTGGAAACTGATACCATGATACGAGGACATGTCAAAAAGTGTTCTCAAATGTTTCCTAAATACACCATAATCCAAACCTTTTGTTTCAGTGGGTTATTAATGATCCATGAGGAGGAATGTTATGTAAAACATTCTCAATTGTTTGTCTATTGTCATTTGTGATCTGTGAAGTGTGTTTTTATGAGATTTTCATCTGTTTATACTTTTCCTTATTGCGATTTCCAAATTTGGCTGATTAATATTCTTTCTTCTTTGTTGTAGTTATTAGAAATTGAACTTGATAAGTTTGTTGGTACTACATTTATGATCTTAGAGAAAGGGCTGGTTGTGATGAAATTAATTTTACTTCCTCATGTTGGTTGAAGTGTTATTGTTGTGGATTGTTGTGCTTATGATGCTAGTGTGCTCTCGGTTGACGACGCACAGGAATTTCCTGTTTTACCAACCGGTTGTAGTATTGCTGTGGACATCATTAGTGCCAATCTACAATGCTTATGCTCCAAATGTGAAGAGAAAGAAGCAATAATAGTTCTGAGCCAGGTTTATGTCTCAATACTTATTAACTTTTTATTACGTTGTTTTCATGGGGAAATTGCATATGCATTGGTTGTTGTAGGCTCGGTGATTTAATGGTGGAAATGGAAAAGATCGCGAAGAAAAGGAACGATGATGAGGCAGCCGTTAATTGGAGCAAACAAAATAAGAGGGCTTTGTAATTAAGGTTGGTGGACCATCAAACAACCACTTTAGGGTGACATCCTTCAACGGCTGATTGGGACCGGTGGGCGGGGGAAATTTTTGGTCAAGGTGTGCCTGGCAAACGTTATAAATAAAAGCAGAATTGACTGAGAAAGAGTTTTCATCTATATTCTGTCCTAATGAATGCAAGTGGCCTTGGTTGGGATCCTAAAACTAGGGCCGTTTGCTGTGATCCAGAGTATTTAGATGATTTTTTAGTGGTAATTTCTTTTGTTTTCACTTGCCCTGTCTTAATTCTTGCAGATGCTGTCAAACTTTCATTTGTTGCGATGTTAATTCATTTCTCATTTGATGTCCAGATAAACCCCCCATGCCAAAGACTTGATTGGTAAGGTTGTGCCCAATTGGGCGTTGATAACCCAATTGTTTCACAGAGAGTCTGCCATCGGGAATCATGCAGTGGCTTCGAGTTCGACACGTCTAACCGAACCTTCTAGTCCGCAGAGAAGCAATGGCGAGCATGAAAGAGTCTATGAGCAGATGGACTTAGAAGATGATTATAACAACTTGAAGGACAGGGTGTACATTTCTAATTTGGTGGGAATTGACGGCCGCAAATCAAGACCACGTGCCACCAACATTGCTCCCATGTCTTGGACAATAAGGAAGAGGCCAGTGTGTAACAAAGGTTTGACAAAGTCACAGGTAGCTACCACTACCTTGTAGAGTATTGTAGATTCCCTATCTAGTCGCGGCAGTAGTAGGGACATTATTGGTGCAAGTTCAGCCAATCAACACGTGTCAAATTATAGGGAATGAAGGCAGTGCCTAACTATCATGAATGAGATGAACCTAGGCCTCGATAAGTATTTTTGAATTTACAGAATTCTTGTCAACGAATCCTAACTTCTAGCCTGCGTTCCTTAAAGCGAATCTGGAATATCATAGAGAGGGGGATCGCAAAAGTTCAATCTCAGCAGCGCCCTACAGCAGAATGCACACCACCACTAGGACTGTCTCAACCACCACTAGGGCCTTTCTTCCCTTCGCCTACCCATTATCAACAGGACACCCCATACTACCCATGTCCACCTTATGGTGAACATGACCCATTTTAGTTTCTCATTTAATACATTCCTTCTGTTTTTTTTTTTTTAAGAGCATTTATTAGATTTTTCATGGCCTTATTTAAGGTTAATATTATTCAATGTGGACAACGTTGCTATTTTTTTTTACAATTGTATTATTTATTCTTCGTGATTTTTCATTTGTGGGTGAGGACAATATATACTTCATTATTTGTATGTTAATTGTCATTGACAAATGTTTTATTTGCTTCATGATGTTTTATTTGGCGCAAGTTTATACATTTATTCGGTTACAATATTTCGATTGTCTTCATGTGCGACAATATTCATTTATCTTTAGATTATGGAACTATGCAATGACCTGTCGCAATCTTACAACATATTAATAATTCATTGTAGGGATTTTATGGCTGATTTTGGTGAACCAAGTTATGGAAACAATAATTCGGATGACGACGATAATATTTACGATATTGCAGTAGCCTTCGCAACGCTATATGCATTCGTATTTATGCAGCCCGTCAACTACGGAACACGTTGCGGAGGCCTGGGCACGAACGAGTAGATAATTTGCTGCAGAGTCACCTAGTAGAATATACAATAAGATTTGAATGGGTCCCGACACTTTTACAATGCTGAGCACAATAGTTCAAAATAAGGGTCTACTAAGACCGAATCGTAATACCAATGTTGATGAACAACTGATGATATTTTTAAACATCATATCACAAAGTCAAACAAACCGAGAAATGCAAGATTATTGGTAGCATTTAAGAGAGACAATTTCTTGTTACTTCACCCAGGGCCTCCATGTAATATGTGATTGAGGCACAACTTTAGTCTACCTCCTAAATGGAATGACCTGCCGACGTTCGTGAGAAAGCATAGGAACAAATACCTTCTATGGTTCAAGGTAACTACGAGACATCTATTGAAATTATTTATATACTTGCGTAAAACGTTTGACTTCAACCAAATGACTTCACCCTCAATTATATAGAATTGCGTAGGTGCTATTGACAGTACACACATACCGTGTATTCCATCCAGTGAAGAAGCATGAAGGTATATTAATAGAAAAGAATTTCATTCACAAAATGTCATGGGCATCTACGACTTTGACATGAAATTTACATTCATCTTAACTGGCTGAGAGGGATTCGCCCATGATGTGCGAGTGCTACTGGATGCTATATCTGATCCAGAGAAACACTTTCCAAGACCATCGCTAGGTAGGCCTAAAAAAATTTTAATTTTTTTTAATCCAACATTTGCTTTTCTTGTATTGTCGAAATATATATACTGACACCATTTGTGATTTGCTTAGGGAAATTCTATTTAGTAGATTCTAGCTATCCAAACACAGATTGTTTCCTTCCTCCATATTGAGGAGTTACATATCACTTGCAAGAGTATCGAGAGTGTAGGCAGGGTCCTCGCTTGCCGAAGGAGTTATTCAACTATACCCATTCCTCCCTTCGCAACTGCATTGAGAGAACCTTTGGTGTGTGGAAGGCGAGATTCCCAAATTTGAAGACCATGAAGTCCTTTCCATACAACAAACAAACAATGATCCCAATCGCTTGTGCTATCATTCACAACTTCGTATGCATGTGGCAAAGTAATGATGAGATCCTTGAGTAGTACTATGATGATGCAATACCGGTGCTGGAGATAGAAGGTAAAAATGTCGACGAAGAAGATGGGGTGAAAGACGATGATGAGGTTGATGTGAACCCATTGATTCATAATAGGGGGCACAACGGCAACATGAACGCTCGTAGCGATGCGATGGCGCTGGACATGAAGCTTATACCCAACACTCTTGGTACACCTCTAGGCATTAGTATTTCCGTATAAAAATTTTTAATTGCTCAATTGTTGGAACGTTAGTACGTTAAGTTTTCTTTTTAACACCACTTTGTCTGTACAACTTCACTATTATATATACATTGCTTTTGAAAAAAAGAGCACATTTTTTGTTCTCTTCGTGTTTTTTTTAACAAGTTATGGATTGGAGTGAAAATTGATTCTTATAGAAAAATAACATGAAAATGGCCAAAAGAATCAATAGGCAAAAAATAAAAGACTTAATACAGTTAGAAGAGCATCTTTATATTATTAATATTGAGTTCATGTGCACCAAGCATGGATTTCTCAATGCAAATAAAATGAAAATAATTTATTTCATAAATTAAATGCACATCTAAAAGTCAATTTGAACAACAATTCAAATCACTAACTCAAATCCTAATTTAAATCACACTAATGCAAACTAAATCACTAATTCGAATCTATTTACCAAACTAAAATTTATGCACTTTTGCAAATATGTGTTATTTTCCTAATAAATTTTTTTAATTTTCAAAAAAGGACCACAAAAAATCTGAATCCAAATCTCAAATCCACCAAACACATATTCATAACTCAAATCAAGATTTCAAACTTTAACCAAACACCTACTTGAATCTTTTATCTAACTTGAATAAAAAAAACTCTCATAACCAAACGATAACTCAAATTACAATTCAAATCACAATACTCAAATCATAATACTTGAATCAAAGGATCCAAATCACTATAATTCGAATTCATTTACCAAACAGATCTTAGTGAACAAAATTCAAATCAACATATAACCAATTACAATAAAATGCTAAATTTTGACATATCCTATACTTAATATAACATTTTATTGAACAACTACTTTCTTACTCGAATGCTAAATTTTGATAGTAACATGAAGATTTGACATGCATGAAAGATACTCTTATAAGCTCTCGAAAAGTTAAGTGGGATTAAATAAAAGAGAATAGATGTCCTCAACATCAACTTTTCATTGTCCGAAGTGAAAACTCGATATTTTGGGGTTTTAATATCAGTTGATGGCCAATCGGAATTAAAAAGTCATTTCTTTTTCACTTTTTAAGTCAATTCAAAATTTGAACGATCCTTAAAGTTTTATTTTTAAATTTTAAATCAATTTTCTTAAGGCATGTTTGGTTTAAGTATTTTTTGTATTCAATAAACTTAAATATGGATTTGAGTATTCCCTCAAAATTCGAATCCTTTGAGTATCAAGAATCCAAGTTTTCAGAGTTCTTATTCCACCTAAACTTTTGATACTCAGATATCTTTGTTATAGTAAAAAGTAAAATTATCTCTCCTATAATTAAGGAAAAAAATTATAACTTCTTCATTTAATATCCAATTGAGACGATTCTTTTTTCATTATGTTCCTTGTGAAAAGAGGAATGAATTAAGATCTATATTGCATATTTTTTAGGATTATTAACATTAAAATTTTATTTGATTTGTTGATAAATCAAAAACTATTTTCACTATCTTTTCAAACATAAATTTCAATTTTATTCTTAAAACATAAATGCACATCCAAATGGCAATTCGGATAACAATTTAAATCACTAACTCAAATTCTAATTCAAATCACACCAACTCAAATCAAATCACTGATTTGAATTCATTTACCAAACGAACCCATTAACTTCTCTTTGGTCAATTTTTTTAAAGAACTTTGGTCAAATTTCGACTGATGTTAAAAGTAATTTTACATCTATTTGTTTTTTCATTTCCTTAATTCCTTTATTTACCCATCTTTTTTTTTTTGTTTTTTTCCCTATTAAACTCCCTTTCACGTTCTTTCTTCATGAATTTCTCTTTTTTTATCTCTCCTTTGGTTCTCCCATGCTCTCTCCCCTCCCCTTTTCTTCTACTTTTTTTTTTCCCTTCATTGCTTATTCATTTTGACTGTGCAAAGTCGGGAACGTACATTCATTTTGGAGGCAAGTTTCTCCTACATAAGAAAGTGGCGGGGCCGTAGAGCTAAGGAGTGGTGCAGTTGTCACGCCCCGGAGTACGGGAGGTGACGTGGCGGAATATTTAGGTTAATTAAAGGAGAGTTTAATTGAAATTAAGGGTTTAAAATCCAATTAAGTAAGAAATAAAGAAATTTTTCCACCACATTTGATAAAGAATTTAAAATCATTAAACAAATAACAATAATTGAATAAAAACCGCGAATATGGGTTCCACAACCCACAACTTATGCACACACATGGATCTGACAATATCACAAATACAATTACAGTCCAAGTACAAATAAAGTTAAGTCTTACATGCCTTGATTAATAAATACAGAATGTAAATAAATTCTCCTATTGCTCCTGAGTTCGGTCCGAAGAATCTTCTCCAAACCTAAATGGGAAACCACCTAGAAGGGGGGGGGGGGAATTTAAAACAGATAAAACGTGAGCGAAAGGCTCAGTAGGACTAAGTTTTATAAAATAATTTAATGCAAAGAAACATAACATTATCAAGAGTTATACAGAAAGGGAACTTGAATAAATAAATAAATAAATTGAGTAGAACCGTTCTGACACAGAACAGTCTACTCGTCAAATCAAAACACCAATTTACTTTTACCTAGGCAAACCATGATATCACCACCGTAGTGGCCCAGCTGGGTTTCGGGACCTGCCCCCAAGGTCGATCACGACCCGATCTCTGATATGGCATCATGCCCATGTGTTTATTATCATTATCATTCAAAACCCAATTACCGAGTATTGTCAATTACATTCATTATGAAATTCATTTCATGTCACGGTATATAAAAATATAACCGATAAAATCATTTTCAAACAACCGTTGAAAACATTTTGATAGAAATCATTTTCAAAGCCAAATCATTTCAAAACCAGGCTACCAAAGAAATAGGATAGAAGTCCTACCTCAGTACTCGTGCCGGTACCCCACACCGTAATCCCGGTCCGCTATACGTTAGCTCCACGGAACCACGAATAGTCCTAGATACAAACTAAGTCGATCAATATCTAGTTCGAGACATTCTAAATTACTAAATCATTTCATGATGTCCTAGTGTGCCATTTGTATCATTAAAATCATCCTATAAGGTTGGGATTTAAATCAGGGTTCAAAACAGTGAAATCGGGTAAAAATCACAAAATTTTCCATGCCTCGGTCGGCCTGCCGGACGCCCTGCTTCGGCCTGCCGAACTGCACAGTTCGGCCTGCCGGAAACAAGGTTCGGCCTGCCGAACATTTCCCCAGATTCGGCCTGCCGGTCGGAAGAACACCGGCCTGCCGATCATCACTCCGGCCTGCCGAACATGAACTTCGGCCTGCCGAACTGGGAAGATCCAGAAATCCCAGCCACGGGTTTCTCGATCCCCAAAATCCAAATCTGAATT
This sequence comes from Artocarpus heterophyllus, assembly GCA_025403435.1. Classification (NCBI taxonomy): domain Eukaryota; kingdom Viridiplantae; phylum Streptophyta; class Magnoliopsida; order Rosales; family Moraceae; genus Artocarpus; species Artocarpus heterophyllus. The sequence continues at coordinate 14,287,514 of CM046347.1, read as the reverse complement.
CCAACCTGTTTTTCTCAATTCCCAGGCATGAAAAATAACTATAGTTGATAGAAAAACATTCTAAAACATGTTTGGAATCATTTAAACAACATTTGAACTCAAAATCTTCAAAAATCCGAAAATGAGAAAAAGAGGAGAAAAATAAAAATCTTGAATCCAATCCGTTTTTCTTCAATCTAGGTTTAGATTCTAGTTGTTCTAAGCTCATTTAACACAAATCCACGGTTTTCTAAGCTTAAACAAACTTAGATTTCAAAAACACACAAAATCGAAAATTTTGTAAAAAGTTTAGAAATTTCGAATCTAACCTCGAATCGAAGCTTCAATCCGCGTTCTCGGTTGCCGAATCACGTCCCCGAGCTTCCTCCTTGCTGTTCCGAAGCTTGGATTCGAAATGGAAATCAAAAATTTGAGCGAGAGATTGAGAGAGAGGGGCTGCCGAGAGAGTCCAGAGAAGAGAGAGAGAGAGAGCTCGTGAGAGTGAGGAGAGAGAGAGAGGAAAGGAAAATAAATAGAGAAAATCGGTGGGCGGTTTTACTGTGCGAAAACCATGTGCCGCCCACGGTTTTGTAAAACAGAGTATTTTTAACATTTTACAAATCGTTGTGTTTTAAAACTCGAAACATCATTTTAAATCAACAAGGAATCTTTTGAACACATCAATTTAACAAAACAACCAAAAACTAAAAACCCAACCAAATAATCTAATTAAAGTTAAAACTTTAATTATGGCACACTAATTCATCATTTACATTGTATTAATATTAAATAAATTTCGGGACGTTACAGCTCTCCACTCCTAAAAGAAATTTCGTCCTCGAAATTTACAACTCATCTCAAAAATAAAACAAATGCGGATATGACTCCCGCATACCCGACTCTAGTTCCCAAGTGGCTTCATCAACACCGTGATGCTGCCACACGACCTTTACCAACGGTATCTCACGACGACGCAAGCTAATCACTTTCCGGTCGATGATCTGAATCGGCACTTCTTCGTACGTCGTATCCTCCTGAACCTGCACATCGCGAAACGATACTATCTTACCCTGCTTAGGTGGACACTTCCTAAGCATAGTCACATGAAACACATCGTGCACATGAGAAAGTTCGGGCGGAAGATCAAGCCGATAAGCGACCACACCAACACGCTGAGTGATCTCGAACGGCCCAATATACCTCGGCGCGAGCTTTCCACTCACCCCGAACCGCATAGTTCCCTTACGAGGTGACACCCTCAAGAGAACAAAATCTCCAACCGCGAACTCTAAGGGTCTACGTCTCCTATCCGCGTAGCTCTTCTGCCGACTCTGAGCTGCTCTCAACCGACCCCGAATCACTGCGACTTTCTCGTTGCTGTCACGAACCTCATCCGGCCCAAGAATAACTCTATCTTCCGGCTCGGCCCAACACACAGGTGACCGACACGGTCGCCCATACAATGCCTCAAATGGTGCCATACCGATACTCGCCTGATAACTGTTGTTGTACGCGAACTCCGCCAAATGCAAATATTGCTTCCAATTCCCGCCGAAGTCCAACGCACAAGCACGCAACATATCCTCGAGAACCTGAATAACCCGCTCAGACTGCCCATCAGTCTGAGGATGAAACGCCGTACTGAAGTTCAAATCCGTACCCAAAGCCTCCTGAAAACTCCTCCAGTACTTAGCATTAAACCTGGTGTCTCGATCAGAGGTGATGGACAAAGGAACTCCATGCAACCTCACAATGTTCTGCATATACAACTCCCCGAGAATCTTCCTGGAACACGTCGACCTAAACGGAATGAAATGCGCCGATTTCGTCAACCTGTCGACTACAACCCAAACTGCATCATGCCGCTGCTCCGTCCTCGGCAAACCTGTGAGAAAATCCATCGTCACATGCTCCCATTTCCACCCTGGAATAGGAAGCGGCTGAAGCTGACCTGCAGGCTTCTGATGCTCAGCTTTCACCTGGAGACACGTCGAACACTTGGTCACGTATTCGCGAACATCTTTCTTCATGCCTCTCCACCAATAGTGCCTCTTCAAATCACGATACATCTTGGTGCTCCTCGGATGAATAGCAAACTGAGACCTATGAGCTTCATCTAGAACGGCTTTCGTCACCTCGGCGATAACTGGAACTGCAAGACGCTCCCGAAAGTACAACGATCCATCTGCATGCATGCTCCATTCCTCGAACTGCTCCCCGTTCTGAATCCGCAACCAAATCCCCTGCAAATGTCGATCCTGCCACTGACCTTGCTTCACCCTCCGAACAAGAGCTGGAGTCGCTTCCACATGATACAACAAAATTCGATCACCGACTTCATGATACTGTAGCCGATACTCACTCACTGTCGCATCCCTGCTCCAGTCCTCAAAAATCAAACAAGCGAGAATCCCTAAAGACTTTCTGCTAAGCGCGTCCGCGACCACATTAGCTTTCCCGGGATGATACTGCAACGCGAAATCATAATCCTCCATGTACTCCACCCATCTGCGCTGCCTCAAGTTGAGATCCCTTTGAGTGAACAAATGCCTCAAACTCTTGTGATCGGAGAAGACCTGAAACGATGCTCCATACAAGTAACATCTCCAAATCTTCAGCGCGTAGATCACCGCTGCAAGCTCTAAATCGTGAGTAGGATAATTCCGCTCGTGAGGTCGTAGCTGTCTCGATCCGTACGCAACCACACGTCCATGCTGCATCAACACGCATCCAAGTCCGCGCCCTGAAGCATCAGCATAAACCTCATATGGCTCGTCACTACTAGGAATAACTAATACTGGAGCTGAAGTCAACCGGTTCTTCAATTCCTGAAAAGCAGACTCACAATCTTCATCCCACTCAAACCTGACGTTTTTCTTGGTCAACCTCGTCAACGGAGCTGCAATCTTCGAAAAGTCCTTTACAAATTTCCTGTAATATCCAGCAAGACCTAAGAAGCTGCGAATCTCCGCTACATTCCTTGGTCGTTCCCACTCCAATATAGCTTCAATCTTGGACGGATCCACTGAAATACCATGCTCCGAGATGACATGACCCAGAAATTTGACCTCAGTCAACCAGAACTCACACTTTTCCCTCTTAGCATACAACTGGTGCTCCCGCAGAGTCTGAAGCACGATCTGAAGATGCTGCTCATGCTCCTCCCATGTCTTAGAATACACAAGAATATCATCGATGAACACGATCACAAACTGATCCAGATACGGCCTAAATATCCTGTTCATCAAATCCATAAAAGCTGCTGGAGCATTCGTCAACCCGAAAGACATAACCAGAAACTCGAAGTGCCCATACCGAGTCCTAAAAGCTGTCTTGGGAATATCCTCTTCCTTGATTCTGAGCTGATGATAACCTGACCGCAAATCAATCTTCGAGAAGTATCGCGAACCTCCCAACTGATCAAATAGCTCATCAATCCTAGGCAAGGGATACTTGTTCTTCACCGTAACACGATTCAGCTGCCGATAATCCACACATAACCTGAGAGTCCCATCGTGCTTCTTAGCGAACAAAACTGGTGCTCCCCACGGAGATGTGCTATTCCGAATATATCCTTTATCAGCAAGCTCCTGAAGTTGCTTCCTCAATTCCTTCATTTCTGCCGGCGCCATCCGATAAGGTGCCATAGAAATCGGTGATGTCCCTGGAAACAACTCGATACCGAACTCAATCTCCCGATGCGGTGGTAACCCTAATAACTCGTCGGGGAAGACATCCTCGAACTCACCAACCACCGGAATCGCTACACTACTACTCGAAACATAGGGCTCGCAATCTAGATTGGCAAGAAAAGCAAAACAATCTAGATTCCTTCGCCCTCCTAGACATGACTTCATGAGACGCTCACTCATTAGCCAATCACCACCACCCTGGTAAGTGATCACCGTTCCCCTATCAGACACTAGGGTCACTTTTCTAAGTTGGCAGTCCACAACTGCACTATACCTGGACAACCAGTCCATCCCTAAAATCACATCATAGGAACTCATGGGGAGTACAATCAAATCACTTTTCAAAATCTCATCCCCAATCTTTATTTTACATGATTTACACACACAATTTACACACACCCGCCCCAAGGGAGAAGTTATAACTAGGGTTTCATTAAACTCTTCTACTTCTAATCCCAAGGCATGTACAAAAGAACTCGAAATGAGAGAATGAGAGGCACCGGTATCAAATAAAACGCGAGCTAGAGATCTAGAAACCAAAACCATACCATCGACAACCGCGTTACCAGTCTGAGAATCTGACCCTCCAGATGCCATTGCATGAACCTGCACTGGCGCCTTCCCTTTTCCTCTACCGACATTGCTGGGTCCTGCATTACTCGGCCGATACTGCTGAGATGGAGATGACTGCACACTACCTGTACTCGGAGCTCTATACTGAGGAACACTGCGCTGAAAATACTGCGGCTGCTGTCCCCGTGCCGGATATGAGAATTGCTGAGGAGAAAACTGCGGATACTGCAACTGCGGGTACTGCGGAGGCGGAGGTAGGGTCTGAGGCTGAGGCTGAGACGAACGACTGGCATCCTCCCCGGTCTGCGATCCAAGACGAGCACTCCTGATTGGGCAATTCCTCTTGATGTGTCCGGGCTGCTGACAGAAATGACAATGAAAGCTGTAGGGGTTGCTGCGCCCGCTGCCAGACGAACTGCTACTGCCACTGGTCGCACCGCTTTGCTTGCCTTTCCCCGGAGCTGGACGACTACTGGTGCTCTTCCTGCCACTCCTCTGCGGTCCTCCTGAAGCCTTGGCTCGGTCCTCACAATACTGCACGTAATCATTCTCCACGGAGATCGCCGACGACACAAGCTCTCCGAAACTTCTAAGCCGTAGAGCAACCAACTGCCGTCGAATAGGAGCCTTGAGTCCTTCCTGGAACTTGATGCATTTCTCGCGCTCCGATGCCACAGCTGATGGAGCAAACCTAGCCAACTCGCTAAACTTCGCCTCATACTCCCGAACTGACATATCACCCTGTTGCAATCTATAAAACTCAGCTGCCTTCTGATCTCTATATCCCTGCGAAAAATACCGATCATAGAACAGATCCTCGAACTTGTCCCAACCGATATCGCCACCGCGCTCCAGACGCTTAGTTTGTTTCCACCAGGTGTTAGCGCCACCCTCGAGCTTATACGCCACAAACTCCACACGATACTCCTCAGGCACACCAAGGGTATCCAGATGCTTCAAGATCGAATCCAACCAATATTCTGCTAACTGCGGATCCCCATTGCCATCAAAAGTAGGAATAGACGCCCGTCGAAATTCCTTAAAGAAAGCATGCCGACTACCAACACTGGAGTTTTCCGGTCTAGTCCTGGCTGCCATCTGCCGGAAAGCCGCAATCATAGACCTCATCAGGCCCTCATCATTTTCGAACTCGGCGTCAGCTGTCGAACGACGTCTAGGTGCCATTCTCTCACTTCTGAAAACAAAATTTGGACTGTCAGAGGTATTTCATTGTCAAACCTATGTGTGCACAATTCCCAAGGTTCATAACCTTGAGCTCTGATACCATTCTGTCACGCCCCGGAGTACGGGAGGTGACGTGGCGGAATATTTAGGTTAATTAAAGGAGAGTTTAATTGAAATTAAGGGTTTAAAATCCAATTAAGTAAGAAATAAAGAGATTTTTCCACCACATTTGATAAAGAATTTAAAATCATTAAACAAATAACAATAATTGAATAAAAACCGCGAATATGGGTTCCACAACCCACAACTTGTGCACACACATGGATCTGACAATATCACAAATACAATTACAGTCCAAGTACAAATAAAGTTAAGTCTTACATGCCTTGATTAATAAATACAGAATGTAAATAAATTCTCCTATTGCTCCTGAGTTCGGTCCGAAGAATCTTCTCCAAACCTAAATGGGAAACCACCTAGAAGGGGGGGGGGAATTTAAAACAGATAAAACGTGAGCGAAAGGCTCAGTAGGACTAAGTTTTATAAAATAATTTAATGCAAAGAAACATAACATTATCAGGAGTTATACAGAAAGGGAACTTGAATAAATAAATAAATAAATTGAGTAGAACCGTTCTGACACAGAACAGTCTACTCGTCAAATCAAAACACCAATTTACTTTTACCTAGGCAAACCATGATATCACCACCGTAGTGGCCCAGCTGGGTTTCGGGACCTGCCCCCAAGGTCGATCACGACCCGATCTCTGATATGGCATCATGCCCATGTGTTTATTATCATTATCATTCAAAACTCAATTACCGAGTATTGTCAATTACATTCATTATGAAATTCATTTCATGTCACGGTATATAAAAATATAACCGATAAAATCATTTTCAAACAACCGTTGAAAACATTTTGATAGAAATCATTTTCAAAGCCAAATCATTTCAAAACCAGGCTACCAAAGAAATAGGATAGAAGTCCTACCTCAGTACTCGTGCCGGTACCCCACACCGTAATCCCGGTCCGCTATACGTTAGCTCCACGGAACCACGAACAGTCCTAGATACAAACTAAGTCGATCAATATCTAGTTCGAGACATTCTAAATTACTAAATCATTTCATGATGTCCTAGTGTGCCATTTGTATCATTAAAATCATCCTATAAGGTTGGGATTTAAATCAGGGTTCAAAACAGTGAAATCGGGTAAAAATCACAAAATTTTCCATGCCTCGGTCGGCCTGCCGGACGCCCTGCTTCGGCCTGCCGAACTGCACAGTTCGGCCTGCCGGAAACAAGGTTCGGCCTGCCGAACATTTCCCCAGATTCAGCCTGCCGGTCGGAAGAACACCGGCCTGCCGATCATCACTCCGGCCTGCCGAACATGAACTTCGGCCTGCCGAACTGGGAAGATCCAGAAATCCCAGCCACGGGTTTCTCGATCCCCAAAATCCAAATCTGAATTCCAACCTGTTTTTCTCAATTCCCAGGCATGAAAAATAACTATAGTTGATAGAAAAACATTCTAAAACATGTTTGGAATCATTTAAACAACATTTGAACTCAAAATCTTCAAAAATCCGAAAATGAGAAAAAGAGGAGAAAAATAAAAATCTTGAATCCAATCCGTTTTTCTTCAATCTAGGTTTAGATTCTAGTTGTTCTAAGCTCATTTAACACAAATCCACGGTTTTCTAAGCTTAAACAAACTTAGATTTCAAAAACACACAAAATCGAAAATTTTGTAAAAAGTTTAGAAATTTCGAATCTAACCTCGAATCGAAGCTTCAATCCGCGTTCTCGGTTGCCGAATCACGTCCCCGAGCTTCCTCCTTGCTGTTCCGAAGCTTGGATTCGAATGGAAATCAAAAATTTGAGAGAGAGATTGAGAGAGAGGGGCTGCCGAGAGAGTCCAGAGAAGAGAGAGAGAGAGAGCTCGTGAGAGTGAGGAGAGAGAGAGAGGAAAGGAAAATAAATAGAGAAAATCGGTGGGCGGTTTTACTGTGCGAAAACCATGTGCCGCCCACGGTTTTGTAAAACAGAGTATTTTTAACATTTTACAAATCGTTGTGTTTTAAAACTCAAAACATCATTTTAAATCAACAAGGAATCTTTTGAACACATCAATTTAACAAAACAACCAAAAACTAAAAACCCAACCAAATAATCTAATTAAAGTTAAAACTTTAATTATGGCACACTAATTCATCATTTACATTGTATTAATATTAAATAAATTTCGGGACGTTACAGCAGTTGACAACAAGATTCAGCACTCAAACGTAGGCATTTACCTGCAAGAATCGTGCACCCAAATCTAGGCTTTTATTGGCAAGATCGTTCACTTAGATCTAGAGGTGTCAATTTAGCCTTTCGGCCCGACTCATACGGGCTAAAAGGAAAATCGGGCCAACCTGTTTAATGAAAAGAAGGCCCAGCCTGGCCCAAACCCTGCTTTGGCCTAAGGCCGAGCCAAGTCAGGCAAAAATATTTATAAAGAATTTTTTTTAAAAAAATTATCTAATTGAGCTAGCCAGGCATGACCCAATTCTATTTTGGGCCTAAATCTTCGACAAAGCCTTGCTTAAGGTTTAGGTTGGACTGAGACTGGGCCCGAGCCAGAGCCATGGATCAGCTCAGCCCAAATTAATAGCTCTCTCATATCTAAGGTTCACTAGTGAAAATCATACCCCTAGATTGATTTGTACTTTTAAGGTTGATTTTTGAAATTCAAATCATCTATTTAATTTTTTGTGTTATAAATAGTGTCTAACAAATCATATGATGACGTGTCATTTAATGAAAGATATGATAAAATTAATTAGATAATTTCATATTTTTTCATTTCTTTCATCTCATGGTAGGCCATAATATGATTAGTTAGACACCATTTCAGACACAAAAATTAGACAGAGGATTTTAATCCCATGTTTTGCCAGCCCAAATCATTTAAGTGCGCAAAATGACACATGGTTAAAAGAAAAAGGATCAACTTTTTCAGAGGAGGTAGTCCAATGTTCTTATCAAAGTCTGTTTAGCAAAGTTGGTTCTAACTAACTTTTTAGTTAGGAACAGTATAGCCCTCATATGCTACTATAAAAAGGAAAAAAATTGTTACAGTATAAAACTCTCATATGTTACAGTGTTTACAATTCTAACCAATGCTTGTAACCACCATGCTACACACCCTAAGCCTTTTGTCCCTTAAAAAAAATAAGTCTTTTTTTACTTAAGTGATGTACGATTCAAGTTTATTTTACCATTTAAAAGGTACATATGAACCCATACGTCTATTTACAGAGGGAAAGAGTACAAGGTGTTGGTTTTGCAAAATCTACTCCCCCGTCCATTAGGGAGCCTTCACTTTGGAAAATTCTATCCCTCTATTTAATAAAATAGAACATTTATTATTTTATTAAAACATTAACATTGAATTACCTTAAAAACAATAATTGTATTGAACTAAAATTAAATATCCTCAATTACACAAGATATTAATGGAAATTTTTACGGTTTTTATGTAATTTTCATCAAGCAGCCGGTGGCAATGAGAGTAGGAAGTAAGAACTAACAACCAAAAGAAAACAATGAATAATTCAGAGCAAATATCGTATTATATAATTTTTTTTCTATTGAAAAGTTATATTATACAATTGAAATACCTTACCTTGGAAGTCACTACTGAGGTGGATACCACTAATGTTTCAAGTACAGACGTGTTCTGGATTTTAAATTAGCCATTTATAATCATATCTTTAATTATATTTATCTAACTAAATGAATTGTCTTGGCAACAGTTCTGGCTGCATCTAGTATGACGCAGATTTAAATCACCATAATGTTTTAAATATTCGTTTAATTGGTAAATTTTTCTCTGTTGTTAAAGATTTAGTGAGGATCACATTCATGTAGAAAAACAAATTAAAAATTTATTAATCAGGACTAAAACCATTTCATATAATCAAGAAGGGTTTACATATATGGTAAACAATAAACTCTCTTCTTACAATCTTCCAGTAATATTTTACGACAAAACAGATCGAGGAAAAAGTCAAGAAATTTGAAATGAAGAAAAAGAAAGAAATAAAAAAAAAAAAAAAAAGCAATACTCATCGGCTCTCATTGTCCAATACCTAATTAGTAGAGAGAACTATTTCCACATTCTATTTGAGTATGTGATAATATTGTATCATCAGAACCACAAAAAATATATATAAATTTATTAATTCAGATCGCATTATTCTTGTTAACTTTGTAGAAAGACAAATTGAGGCCTAATTATATATGAGCAAATATTGGTGCATGAAAATCACAACAATAATTAAATAAAATTAACAGTTCGATTCAAAGAGAAAGCAGGAACACCATTAATACAAAACGGGAAAAGAATACAAAATAACAACGAATTTTAGATACAAATATACTTCAAAAATGAAAAAAAAAAAAAAAAACCCACCACACAGCGAAAAGGCAAAAAAGAAAAAAAGAAAAAAAACCCCTTATCCCCAACCCTCTCCTCACGAGAGAACCCCCATGCAAACCATAACAAGCCCAGCAACCAATCCCAACCCCGCATTTCTCTTACTCGAATTTCCAGTGCTATCCTCCGAGGCCGACGGTGCCTTCGCCTTCGTCTTCGTCTTGTCGGAGCTGTCATCTGCGGGAGTGCTCTTCGCCGGAGGAGGAGCTGAGGCCGGAGCCTTTGCCCCGAAGAGCCCCTCGGGCAGCAAAACGTCGTCGACTTGGTAGACGGCCAATGGGAATTCCTCCCTCAAGGCATTGTTGACCTGAGTTTCGACAATGCCAGTAGAGACATTGACTTGGTGGCCTTGTGCGGTGAAGTTGAGCCCTTCGGTGGAGGATTGGGTTCGGACCGGGTTTGAGACGGTTTGGAGGTTCTCTAGGGAGTAGTATTTGGGGAGGACATGGTAGAGGATGAGCTGGACTTGGTCCTCACTTGATAGGCTGTTGAGGGTGCCGGGCTTGAGGTTGTTGAAGGCGTTGTCGGTCGGCGCAAAGACGGTCATTCCGTCCGTTGAGCTGTTGAGCTGGTTGTCAATTTGGTTTCCCACTTGTGTCTCCTTGAGCAGGCGGATGAAGGTGTTGTATTGGCCGCCTTTGACTAGGATTGTGGTGAGGTTGACAGGGCCGGAGGACGGGGCCGGGGCCCCTTGAGCTAGGGTTTGGTGGGAGAAGAGGAGGAAGGGAGTGAGAGTGAGGAGGATGAGAGACAGAGTGGAAGCCATTGTGTGTTCAGTGTTGGTGTTGCGGAGAGTGTGGGGAGATGAGATGGGGATTTAACATTCATGGGATAAGGTGAGTTGGGCTGAACCTTTGTTGGAATGAGCTGGCTGTTGAATTATGTTATTTTGGCACAAAAGAAATAAATATAAAAATGAAGAGTGAAAATTTTTTGTCCAACATAATTATATAATAATATTGACTTTTTTGTTTTTATTTCAATTAACTAATGAGGAAAAAGAAGATTTAAAAGCTGGCTCTTATCCTCAAAAAAAAAAAAAAAAAAAAAACAAGGTGGCTCCTATCATGTATGTGGAAATGTAAACCAATTTGATGGCGTATTAAAAGTGAATAAAACATCTCAACTAACAATATTGCGACCATGTTGATTGAGGCCGCGTCAAGATTTAATGGAATACTCCTAATAGGAACCCCATTATCGATCTACAAATACTTAATCTTGTTGAGAATTAATTAATTAATCTTGCCGTAAAAGTATTTCTAAAGAGTTTATATTGCGAGTGTAACATTCCAATTGTTACCATAGGGAATTAAAATTGGCACTACATACGGAGACAAGAAGGAATGCATACAAGGAAAAAAAAAAAAAAAAAAAAGAGGAACAATCTTGTGGGCATTGCATGTTTCATAAAATGTAGCAATGCTAGCAAGAATTTATTTTATTTTATTTTATTTTTGGTATATGGAAACAATGCTAGCTAATACCATGCCAACAAGGCTTTACTTTGCCATTGTACATATTCAATATATGAAATGTTACCAAAATCCGACAAAAAGACTCAAGCTCAAATGCATTAGCTAGCATCTGAAACAACAATAATTTCAAGAGGGAAATAATTATGTTGTGAAAACTCTAGAGATATATTGCTTTTAACGGTTACTTGAAGGTGGACATGTAACATGGTAGAACACTCTACACCATGTTCATGGCTCTTGCACAATTACAATCTGACAAAACAAAATGGGACCACTATTAATTCATTCCCTTTGCAAGTTGCATTAGGGAATTATATGTACGCTCATATAGTTTGATCAAAATAATAAAGACATAAGGTACAATATTATTCTTCCCCTGTTTGGCAGCCTGGAGTTTCGTGCCATATACCCTTAAAATCAACCAAATACATGCTAACCAGATAATATCAATGAAGAAAAATAACACATTGTTAGTTTAGGAAGTGTCCAATTAGCTAGCTAGTAGGGCCTGCCATCAACAAAATGCTCTGGTTTCCTTTATTTGATTATCTCCTATTAATTTATATTTTGACCCAATTATCACACACGTACACGATACATATATATACGACTGGTCCAATATTACATCGGACCAATTCAATTCAACACTTATAATTTTTTTATTTGGGAATATAACTTTATTTATGTGTTCATATGATACGTAATTTGTTCTTATATAATACTTAATAAGTGTTACATGAACGTATGAATAAAGTTACAGTTATAAAAAAAAACATTACAAGTGTCGAATTAGTTAAGGTATAGGATTTCAACTAAAACCTAATTATATATATATTTATTTATTTATTTATATTGTGTGACTTATGTAGGTTTTCCAGTTTTTGGCACCTAACATTTACGTATTTTATGGTTTCTTTGCCAATCCAAGATTCAATTTCTTCACTATAGGACCAAACCAACAACCAATTGGATTGCCGTATCTTCTGCTCGCCTATCTTTTTCACTAATACAGATGGACAACACATGGCTTTCTAATTTCCAATTATTGAGCGGGTTAAACGTCCCTATTCTTTTTGGTTCAATTTGACTATCTGGCATGTTCAAGGCTCCAAGTTTCTTTTTGCCTATTTTTCCTTGTTTGCAAAACTCGTATGAATCAAAGTATATGCTACTGTTCTGCCGATCCATTAGTGTGTGTGTGTATTATATTTATATATGTTTAATTTAGGGGAAGAAAAGGAACCTCACACCTCAATATTGGAGGGCGTTGGGAATTGTCAGCAAGCTAAGCCATTGGAACGTGTCATCTCAATTGGAGGGCTCCCACTAAACTATAGAGTTAGACTATTAGACTATTTAGGAAAGAAACGGAGTTTAAACCGACGGTTTGAAATAATGTTGGTTTATAACTCAAATTTTGTGAAAAAAAACTCTAATAAAATTAATTTAAATTATAACTTTATGGTTTTAATCATATTTTAAATTGGTCTATACAATTTGAAGTAGTAATCATCAAGAAGTTGTTCAAATTCAAGTTAGGTGAATAATGTAAGAAATTTACCAAATATAAAAAAAGAAACCGACTAATTCATGAGCTTTGGCAGCCTGGCAAACACATGCTTGGCATATTTTTTTATTTAATAAAATATATTCACTGTATGTTTGATGAAATATTTATAGTTATGTATGCACTAAAATAATAATAAAAATAAAACCAACCAAGAGCATTCATCTCTGGCCCTCCCACGAGAACAAATCGAAACGATGTGATTGGCACGGAATCTAACTAAAGCACCTTTAAAATATATCTATTGGAACGAACCTTAATTAAAAATTAATATCTAATTATATAGTTTTTGTAAAAACCAAGTAGTTGATGGAAAAAAAAAAAAACCCACATTGATAGAGTCAGATCGATTCCAAAAATGAGATCATATACATAGGAACAGTTTTCATGAAATTAAAAATGATGTTTTACTTATTATTCATCAATTGATCAAATTTCTATCGTTCGCTTCAAATTTTCCCAAATTTCAAAAACACGTTTGATGTGGGAACTCTAGATACAGGATTAAGAGTTAATCACAGATTCACAGTTTCCAGACTACATATATATATATATATATATATATATATGCACACAAATAATAAAATGTACATAATTTCTCCAAAAGAAAGGGAAAAACGATAAATTAAGAACTTGTGTTTCCTAATATTTCTTTAGAGAGACAAGATATGGTACGTGTTAGTCACAAGGATGGCCCTCTGTTTGTGTGAGCGTGTTACGCTGGCGTACGCCCACTTAATCGTAGTACGATCCTTTAGCATCATTCCAATACATGATTTACGTTTTTGCCGAACAAGGTGGCTGCTTCTTTCTTTTCACTTTTCTCTCTCTTGCTCTTTTTTCCCCTCCTATTTTGTGGAATAATCAAAAGTGAAATAAATTTATATACTACACGTATTGTTTTCATTCTGCTGTAGTTAGTTGCTTGAAATCCAGCCATTGACATGAGCATATGCAGGACGGGGGAGGCAGAGATAGATACATGTGTGTTCATATATATATATATATATAGAAAATACTAAGGTCATTTTTTTTGTCATTTTTTTTATCACTTTCTACTTTCTTCTCTTGTCACATATCATAACACTTTGCCACTCTATTTTTTTAAATATTATGGGCATATTTAGCACACTGTATTATATTGTAGTATATTATATATAAAAAATACAATGAAATATAATACAATATAATACGGTATATGTAACGCCCCTATATGGGGGTTAACAGTTTTTAATGAGATAAAATAAAAATAAATAATAAAAGTAAAACCTTAAAAATAAAATTTGCCCGGGACTTAAATGAAAACTCTCAACTCAAAAATAAAAATATAAACGACAAATAAACCACAGTTTTAATGTAGCACCTTAAATTTAATAATATAAACTGTTGTCATCATCATTTTAACCCTCAACACATTGTAATACAGTCATAGAAAGTAACAATTGATGCTTACATTATCATGAAGAACATTCTCAACGATTGAAGCAGTCCCAATGTAATATAGTTACATCACTTCCTCATCTATATTTCTCGTAGCCACCTCACACTTAGTGAGTCCTGAAAAGATATAAACATAAGGGAATGAGCAACACTATGCTCAGTAGAGAAAGCCATTACCACATTAAAATCTGCATGGTTAGTAAGTTACATCATATTCCAGATTATGAGGTTTATTATGATCACATCTTATGGATACCGTAGTTAATCATTACCAAGTGTCATAATTACACATTTATACAAATATTAACAATCATCATTGTTCCTAGGTATCCATGTTAAATTGAGTATCACTCAACTCATCGAAACCCAAATGGGCGCACTTGATCACCCTATAAACATTCCAAGGGTGTTCCGGTGAGGGGACATCAAGCCCCGAGTCCTCACCAAATCAATTCCTGTACAGTGTGTTCTGGGACTTTCAACCCAAGGAAGCGTCATCACCTTCCCCCTATTTTACCTTTTAGGGTATTCATGCCCAAGGACGTAACCGTCGCCCTTTTCATGTCTCACAATTTCTCTATATTAAATCATTATTAATAGAGTTAATTTTCCTAACCATGCTTCTCAATTTATAACATGTGTCAATTCATTATGTTCCTCGCCGTACAATACAAGACGAGTCCATGTCATAGTTTCATATGTGATACACATATATTATCAGTTCAACATAGATATATATATATTGCGGCAAAACAATCAATTTTAATTCTATAAAAACCTCACAAAAGATGAGTAATAGAATCCCTACCTTTCAAGCTTATCAACAATCTTTTAATCCTAGAATCAGTTAACGTTAGCTCCATACTCCCTTGATCCTAAGGCGTGCATAAGGACAATTAAAACTAAAGCACAACATACAACTACATTCATAAATAAATCATGTGTAAACCTATCTTACTAGTATGCCATTAAAGCTTTTATATAAATCTCTTTTGAATACCACAGTAAACAATTTTTGTCTTAACACAATATAAAATGTGAACAAGTAATCTATATGTTTTAGTCCCTAATAAGATTCATCAATCACTTAGGATAATATTGGAAAGGTTGCAAGACATTAAAGAATTAGGTGGTGAGCAAAGATGGGTTCTTGGTTCAGGTTAGCAGCTGGTATACCATAACAAACTGGCAGATTTACTAGTTTCCAATACAAAAATTGAATAATTCTTAGAAAATAAAATACAACTCCGATTTAGGTTTATGATAGCTCGTTAGAAAGCCTAGGATGCTACTTTTCAAATATGCAAACCAATTCATAAAATTCATTTTAATTTAATCTTAGAATTTCAAGAAATAACCACTGCCCATAGAGGTATTACAAAGTTTAACAATATAAATTTTCTGTCTAGGGCATATACACTTAGACTTCATACATATGCTCCAAAATAGCAACAAACATATACTTAGGTTTAAGAACGCAAATTTGAATAATCCTTCAGTATAAAAGAAAATTTATAAATGAAAGACTAAATTTGTTCATAAGATTCTAACCTCGGATTATGGTTAGTTGGAAGCTTGAAATGGCTTCAAAACAGGTTCCTTTACTTCGGTATGACTGAAATTCTTGCTCAAATGGAGGTGATGGTGGCTGATTTTTATGGCTGCCTTGAAGAAGTTCTCTAAGTATTTTGCTTCAGCAAAGAAATGAGAAGAAGAGTGTGGGAACCGTGGAAGAGAAAGGAAGAAAAGATGAAGTCTTTGAAAAGAAGTGATAGAAACAATTATAGAGGAGACATGTTGAAGCATGTCACGGAGGAAATAAAGAAAATGAGGGTCAAGAGTAGTTGGAAAAGATATCCTTATGTCTCATCTAAAGACTTTAACACACATAATACCAATATGACCTTTTTGAGATTTATTAGAAGTTCTAAGACTTTTTAGTAATCATACTAAATAAATATAGGAGAATTTTAGAAAATTTAAAAATAGATAAAAATAAATATTATAAAATAAATTTAAATGAAGCAATTTTTTTTTATACATTAAAAATTAATTTAATTACCTCAATACCCGTTAGAAGAATAACGGGTGTCACAGCTCTACCCCCCTTAAAGAAATTTCGTCCTCGAAATTTCAATTCTAGTAATACTAGTAAAAATTATGATTCCACTATGATTCCAATTCCGAGTCTAAACTGTTAATGTTGTTTGTCCTCCAAATTTAAGTTATCGTATCTCCACTTATTTACTTGCATAATAAATCTTACTCCTAAATCCCTCAATGAGAGTATTTCTGACAAGTTTCAACTTATAACACCGTATAATAGTCTAAGAATCTGATCAGGCATACATATTGACCATACCATGATTTCAGTCCTTCATTGTCCATGGACTGTGATTTACAATCACATTTAAGGAGATTGCCAGAGAAATTTTATATACTTCATCTTTAGGTTCCTTTTCCTTTTTGAGTAAGGAAAAGTCAAATATATTTGATTTCATACCTCAACTAATAAACTAAAACATAATCATAAAACATATATCACAAACGCTTTTATTCAAAACTATACATTAAACTTACTCATAGAGATATTAAACGGAATCTCAGAGTTGCAAACATACCCGGCATATTTTTCATTAAACAGCTATCCTCATGACACAAACATTCAATCCAAATAATATACTCATATTTCATATGGAATATCCCCATAACTGACTCTGGTACTTCCACATAATATTAACAGAATATTACACATTACAAACATAATACGGATACGTTTCGAGAGTGCAAGGCACTCCGTATACCAGCTATCCATATCATGCATGCTTAGAGGATACAAAAACATCGATAAACAAAAGATCGGACCTTAAAAAGGATGCGTTTCGAGAGCATCAAGTACTCCGTATCCAGCCATCCCGGCATTAGGCTCAATGAATCTAAAAGATTTAACAACGACGTACCACAAGAAACACAGAATACAAGGCAAACGGTTATTCGTAACACACGAAATACGGACACACATGCCTACATGCCAAAGATAAAACAAAAAGATTACAGATGGAGATTCAAATCAATTGGCCGCTCCCGGCTTTCCCTTTCCCATTCAAGCTTGGATGTTGCAGTGTCGGATTCTGGATGTATGATTTGCATTTTATCTATCAATTCCTCAGCTGTTGAAGCAGTGACAAAGATTTGTCTCTCCGATTCTGTAGTGATGTTTTCTTCCACAGCGTAATCTAGAAATTTCAAAAGACCGTCATAAAAACCCTTTACGTTCAGTAGTCCTAAAGGTTTGGAATAAAAGCCCAACAATTGCCCACAAGCAACTATAAATATTTCCTCAAGAGTACCTAGACCACCAGGTAATGCTATAAAAGCATCAGAATTATAGATTATGTCTTTAAAATTTTTAGGGATACTCCTGAGTCCTTCTCCCTTACCTATGGCTTCCTTACAAAGGTTTCCTTCAACTGGAATATGAGGCCAAATTCTTACATCAGTAGCGTCGCTAGACCTAGCTACTAGTGCCATATTTACCATCATTTTTATACTACCACCCCCATAGATTATGTTAATCTTTTTGCGTGCTAGGACTTGCCCTAAGTGATTTGCAGCTTCTAAATAAGCTTTATCTTTTCCAAGGCTGGAACCACAAAAGACACAGACATTCTTTATTTTCTTCGTGGACTGGGAGGTAGACATATTTGGTTTATAGAAGTGGTTGCTTAATGTCTGCTCCACTTAGACTTCGGGTTCTACATGAGTTTTTAAAGATGAGAAATATACAAAAAGGGCTAAAGAGATAGACGAGTAGGTAATGAAAAGGTAATCCAAAGATTTAAACAAAATCTTGTGCGGATAAGAAAGTAAGATAAGGTGATTGATAGTTTACAGAAAATCTGATTCACTTTTTGAAAAAGATTAGACTCTAATTGTATAACTTTTGACAATTGAGAACAATTCGACAGAAGACCCTCATGACACAACTGTAGACTTTTTGACAAATATACACCAAGTCTAGAAATTTAATATAAACGACAAATACTGTAGAACTTTTGAAATTTGAGACACAAATCTTGAAATATCTGGATAAGTTTTTCAAAATTCAAACATATTACTGTACCGTATGTAACGTGTCTGATAAGATAATATATTTTATTATATATATATTTAAGAAAATCATAAATTAAATAAGATATTAACACTTACTGTATCAATCTAATAATCACAATTATTTCAAACACAAAAGCAAATATTCTGAGTAAAAGAAAAACACAAACTGTTGAACATCAGCTAAAACTGCTTCAAATAAGTAAAGACTAAATAACCTTTATAGAGCGATGACTTATTCCCCATCCAGTTTTCTTATGGTTTGGCAAACAGGATCTAGAAATACCATATTCCTGAGGCGTTGTCTTTCTGTATAAAATTTAGGCCAGAGTTTAAAAATAGCTCCTTGAACATATCCACTAGGGTGACCGTGGAGAGGAGGATGGATGCTATCCAAGTTCTCCTTTGAAAGTCCATTCCTACAAAACCTTATTTTATCCTCTCTATTCGTAGACATATAACCAGGTGAAGTACATTTACCGTTACAATTTTGTCTTCCACATTTGTTACAAGTGACCACGATGGCACGAGCTCTTCTTTTCATTGCACTACGACTGGTACCTGTTCCTGGTAAACCGACATCTTGACTAAAGTCACTCGGACGGATCTTCCCCTCTATCAACATTCTCACATCACAAGGGATGCCAAAACGCATAAGAATCCACAACCGAGTAATTCTAGCCTTGTATTTCTTTCTGAGAATCTTTTGGGAGAGTGATGGGAAATACTTTCTCAGGTGTTGGTACTTTGGGTCCATGATGAGATGAAAGAAGAGTAAATAGAAAGGAAAAATTAAGATAGTAAATTGCAGAATCCTAGAATTCCTTCTTCTTTTTGAGGAAAAGAAGAATTTCTAATGAAAAAGAAGAGGATTTGCGATTTAGAGAGAAAATAACAAATTAAGAGAGAAAAAGTGAACTCGGAGAAATAAGCTCTTATGCACAGTAAACGTATTTGTAAACAATAATTAAACCACTGTATATAACACGTATAGAGACCACGTGGGAGAGACAGTGTGAATCAAACTGATTTAAGATTTGAACTAGGCCCAAATGTTCTTAGTTGAAAATGGTCAGGTTGTTTCGGCCTTAACACATTTAGAACGAGTTAAATAACAAACACAAAATTGAAAACCAATTTGTATAAATCTTAAACCTAATTCAAGCCACTATAGATAAGTTAACTATGAACAACAAATCTAATTTAACGACAACAAGGATCTTCCTGAATGATCCAGCAACTCAAATAATTTTGTTTTAATCAAAACCTTATTGAACAATGCATACACCCATATGTTATTCCTAATACTCAACATCTATCAATGGATTCATCATCATTACTACCAAGGGTTTAGAATGTGACTAACCTTGAAATCAATACGATTTACGTCTTTCAACGTAGACCATATCAACGAACAAAGACACTTGATGTTACTACTTAAGAACATCTACAATCCCCACAATTCTACTCATACAATATATAATTTCCTCATATAACAAAACCTTAGGTAACCAAAAGATTCACTGATACACTTAAATACAATGTATGTAACGAAATATTTCAATTTTGAGATTCATGTATTCTAGACTTTACATAGTCTCAACAGACCAAAAGTCTAACATTTATCTCTCTCAAGATTCAATACCATGATTCCCAACTTATATCATATTCCTCAAATATATAGAACTTTTAAGAAAAGACATTGACACTTATGTGCTCCATCGAATCCACACATAATCATTACTTAGGTTTGAATCAATTACGAAAAATTTGGCATATCTACGTCAAACTTTAAAATCAATAAATCAAGCCTTATATTTCTTATTGTTTTTCACGAGACAAAAGGCTTTTAAATCCTCGTATCTATACGAATTTCTCATCGTTTATACGAATTAGATATGCTTATAGATCCTAATATTGTACGAATCTCTCATAAGCAATCTACTTATAAACTCATTCCATATAATTATCATTCCCTCATAACTATTAATACTTTCCTTCTATATAATTATTGTACTCATATAACTATTGATATTTTCATTCTATGGCCTTTCCATGTTACATCCTTTTAGACTGTATAAATCAATGTGAAGGTTCATTTTGATGATGACAATGAAAATTCAGCTTCAAAACCATCTCAAAAATATATTTTTTTTTAAAGTGGTGCTACACTCCCTAGGTTAACCGAACCTAGGCTCTGATACCAAAAATTCTGTAACGCCCCTATATGGGGGTTAACAGTTTTTAATGAGATAAAATAAAAATAAATAATAAAAGTAAAACCTTAAAAATAAAATTTGCCCGGGACTTAAATGAAAACTCTCAACTCAAAAATAAAAATATAAACGACAAATAAACCACAGTTTTAATGTAGCACCTTAAATTTAATAATATAAACTGTTGTCATCATCATTTTAACCCTCAACACATTGTAATACAGTCATAGAAAGTAACAATTGATGCTTACATTATCATGAAGAACATTCTCAACGATTGAAGCAGTCCCAATGTAATATAGTTACATCACTTCCTCATCTATATTTCTCGTAGCCACCTCACACTTAGTGAGTCCTGAAAAGATATAAACATAAGGGAATGAGCAACACTATGCTCAGTAGAGAAAGCCATTACCACATTAAAATCTGCATGGTTAGTAAGTTACATCATATTCCAGATTATGAGGTTTATTATGATCACATCTTATGGATACCGTAGTTAATCATTACCAAGTGTCATAATTACACATTTATACAAATATTAACAATCATCATTGTTCCTAGGTATCCATGTTAAATTGAGTATCACTCAACTCATCGAAACCCAAATGGGCGCACTTGATCACCCTATAAACATTTCAAGGGTGTTCCGGTGAGGGGACATCAAGCCCCGAGTCCTCACCAAATCAATTCCTGTACAGTGTGTTCTGGGACTTTCAACCCAAGGAAGCGTCATCACCTTCCCCCTATTTTACCTTTTAGGGTATTCATGCCCAAGGACGTAACCGTCGCCCTTTTCATGTCTCACAATTTCTCTATATTAAATCATTATTAATAGAGTTAATTTTCCTAACCATGCTTCTCAATTTATAACATGTGTCAATTCATTATGTTCCTCGCCGTACAATACAAGACGAGTCCATGTCATAGTTTCATATGTGATACACATATATTATCAGTTCAACATAGATATATATATATTGCGGCAAAACAATCAATTTTAATTCTATAAAAACCTCACAAAAGATGAGTAATAGAATCCCTACCTTTCAAGCTTATCAACAATCTTTTAATCCTAGAATCAGTTAACGTTAGCTCCATACTCCCTTGATCCTAAGGCGTGCATAAGGACAATTAAAACTAAAGCACAACATACAACTACATTCATAAATAAATCATGTGTAAACCTATCTTACTAGTATGCCATTAAAGCTTTTATATAAATCTCTTTTGAATACCACAGTAAACAATTTTTGTCTTAACACAATATAAAATGTGAACAAGTAATCTATATGTTTTAGTCCCTAATAAGATTCATCAATCACTTAGGATAATATTGGAAAGGTTGCAAGACATTAAAGAATTAGGTGGTGAGCAAAGATGGGTTCTTGGTTCAGGTTAGCAGCTGGTATACCATAACAAACTGGCAGATTTACTAGTTTCCAATACAAAAATTGAATAATTCTTAGAAAATAAAATACAACTCCGATTTAGGTTTATGATAGCTCGTTAGAAAGCCTAGGATGCTACTTTTCAAATATGCAAACCAATTCATAAAATTCATTTTAATTTAATCTTAGAATTTCAAGAAATAACCACTGCCCATAGAGGTATTACAAAGTTTAACAATATAAATTTTCTGTCTAGGGCATATACACTTAGACTTCATACATATGCTCCAAAATAGCAACAAACATATACTTAGGTTTAAGAACGCAAATTTGAATAATCCTTCAGTATAAAAGAAAATTTATAAATGAAAGACTAAATTTGTTCATAAGATTCTAACCTCGGATTATGGTTAGTTGGAAGCTTGAAATGGCTTCAAAACAGGTTCCTTTACTTCGGTATGACTGAAATTCTTGCTCAAATGGAGGTGATGGTGGCTGATTTTTATGGCTGCCTTGAAGAAGTTCTCTAAGTATTTTGCTTCAGCAAAGAAATGAGAAGAAGAGTGTGGGAACCGTGGAAGAGAAAGGAAGAAAAGATGAAGTCTTTGAAAAGAAGTGATAGAAACAATTATAGAGGAGACATGTTGAAGCATGTCACGGAGGAAATAAAGAAAATGAGGGTCAAGAGTAGTTGGAAAAGATATCCTTATGTCTCATCTAAAGACTTTAACACACATAATACCAATATGACCTTTTTGAGATTTATTAGAAGTTCTAAGACTTTTTAGTAATCATACTAAATAAATATAGGAGAATTTTAGAAAATTTAAAAATAGATAAAAATAAATATTATAAAATAAATTTAAATGAAGCAATTTTTTTTTATACATTAAAAATTAATTTAATTACCTCAATACCCGTTAGAAGAATAACGGGTGTCACAGTATACCAATAAGATGTATATGTATGCATATAATAATATATTAAACAAGTCGTATTTGCTCAGAGCATAAAAAAAGTCGTATTTGTTTATACGTAATAGTATACATAACATTAAAAAAATATTGCAAGTTTTATTGCAGGTCTCATATATTGCAAAATAAACTGATAAAAAAAACTAATAACAGACTTATAACTTTTTAAGAACACAGCGTAGGAATAAAATGACAAAAAAAGGGGGGCATACAATCATTTGTTTTCTTTTTAGGAATAGTAATAAGATAAATATATTAAAGAGTGTTTCTCCAATATATATATATATATATATATATACACACACATATCAATGAGTGGTAAAGTTATAATAAAAGGTAAAATAATGGTTTGTAATTATGATTTATTTTTATTGGAAAATGTGATGAGATGTGGTAAGAGGAGAAGGTAGACAGTGACAAAAAAATACCAGTATTTCTTACACATATATATATAAAAAACGGCATATAAAACAAAAACGACATTTTGACATAAGAAAACGACAACAGCTTTAGAAACGACAGAAACATTAGACGACATCAACCGGAGGATCATGAGTGAAGACCACAAGGGAAACGACAACACCTTGATCACGACATACATGAAAAACATCATCCAAAAAAAATACAATAACATGAGAAGCGGAAAAAATAAATAAATAAAAGAAAGACATCGGCAAGAGAACGACAATAAGAGAACACAACATGAAAAGAAAAAAGATAACCACATCTCATAGAAATGACAATTGAAAAAGGCATTATCGGAAAAACGACAACAACCTCGAAAACAGTCAAAGAAAAAAAATTATTTTCATTCTCACGGTTTAAAATTTGTAAGTCAATCTATTATATAATATATTTTTTAGATTAAGATATATTATTTTATAAATAACGAGGTTTTAACTTATCATATTAAATATGAGTAAAAAAAAAAAAGAAAAGACAATGACATGACAACGACAAGGAATTAAATTCGATATATAAATTTAAAGCTGAAAATAAAAAAGAACGACAACACGAGAAAAGGATTTCAACCCTTAAAAATTGACGAAAGAATGACTTCGAAACCACATCATAAAAACGGCAACAATACAAACCCCATGATAACTTGGTAAAAGATTAAAAAAAAATGACTAGAACTGAAAAACGACATTTGAATGTGAAACAGAATGAAAAACAACAACAGAAAACATCATAACAAGAGGCAACTAAAACCTTTGAAACGACATGACGTAGAAAACAACAACCACGTAGGAAACGACATGATATAAACGACAACAATATAAAAAACGACATGCAATTTCTAAAAAAATTCAAGGACGAGATCAGTATGAAATAATATATATATATATATATTTATATAAAGACGAGAAACAGGAAAATGACTACAGAATTTGAAAGGACTGGAAAACAACTACAACCAGACAACGAAGCTATAAAAACAAAAAATGAGAAAACGAAAGAAAAAATACAAAGTGTACTGAAATGACATCAGTATGAGCAAGGATGACAATCCAAAAGAACAGCATGGAATATAAAAGATTCTAAAAAGAGAAGGTATAAAAGGACAACAACCCTGTCGTTCTTTTATAGTTGTCGACACTTGTGTAGTCAAAAATTTAACTCTTTTATAGTTGTCGACACTTGTGTAGTCAAAAATTTAATTGAAGGCATGGTTGTGATTATCAAATAGCATAAAATTTTTTATATGGTATAGTAAAAAATAAATAATTATTATAATATAAAATTTTTATATATTATAATATTTTAATCTAAAACCAGGTTAAGAAAAAACAAAAGGAATTAATTTAAATTTACCCTCTAATACAATGACAAGCGCAACATAACGATGCTTGTCGTCTATGTTCAACTAGGCGACTGCTTTATTGTTATGCTTTACAAAGCGTTCTGTATTAGACTCAAGTGAGAAATAAATAAAAAAAGGGGATAATTTGAAAAAGAGCAAAAAAAAATTCCTAATTGAAGAAATGATCTCTTTTTTTTTTATTAAAAAAATATGTTTTTTTAGGTAGGTAAACTACTTAAGTTTTTTTCAGAAAAAAGATGAAAATTTCCAAATGCCCCAATAAAAAGCTCAAAAGACCGAAGGCCAAAATAAAATAAAATAAAACGACATCAAAATATAAAACGGCAATAAGATCAAAACGGATGGCAATAATATAGCAATCGAAGAAAACGGCACAAAAAGTGAGAAATGAAATAAGATCACGACAATGACTTGTAAGACGACATTGGTTTATAAACATAAAAAAAAACATTATCCAACTAAACAACAACGAAACCTGTCACCCAAAAAAAAAAAAAAAAAAAAAGGAAGAAAAGAACTTAACGAGAACGATACTAAAAAAGGCAACAATAAGAATAGAGAATGTGGAAAAGTGTGCTTTATGTGAAGCATTGTTTTAGTAAATGTCTGAAGCTCAGTTATATTCGAAAAAGGGTCGCTTGTGAGCAATTGATTTACCAATTGAGTTGGTGCTCAGTTACTAATTTATTGTTATCAATTAATATTGAACTAATATTAATCAATGATTTATCTTCAATCACTTATTAATTTAGTAGTTAATTACTGATTGATTAGAATTGATTATCAAGAAAATTACAGAAAAGTACTCATATTTTCATTGAAAAAGGGGTCAAAACTGGCCGTTATACCTAATTTTTCAAGAATAAACGATATCCTTGAATATTCAAGCAGCAAGACAAAGCCAAAAGCAACATAAAAACACTAACATGAAAACGATGGCCCCGTTTGGTTTTGTCTTGAGAATTTTAAAAAATATTTTTGTATGCTTTTTGAGACAAAAATTTCAAAAACACTTTAAGCACAATTCTCAAATTATTTTTTAAAACCAAACCATTTTTACTTATTTTGAAAACACCACTAAGCGGACCCAATATATGGTCCGCATAAAGGACGTTATAATAGAACCTTAATATATTACTACACGATTGATAACTCTAATTACATAGTTTTTTTTTCGAGTTTCCGACTTGGGGCCAACATGCGAAATTAATAATTAGATGAATTTATAATGTATGCATTAGCGAATCCTTGTAGTTTCATAGAAGACGGCTTACTGCATAAATTGATAATTTTATTGATATTCAACAAAGTCAAATATATGATACATCTGTTGTTTGCTGAAATAGTGCTTTGTTTGGTCAAATGTTCATAAAATAAAAGAATGTAGTACATTGCACAAAGTCATATTATATTTTTTAAAAAAATACACTTTTTTTGGGGAAAAAATAAATACTTTTTGGAAAAAAGTAGATTCATGAATTTTACTTGTTTTTAAAAAATTATATACAAAAAATATGTTAGTTTGTATTTTGGACTTACGACATCATTGCAAAAACGACAAGCAAAATGGTATTTCAAAAAAATAATAATAAAGAGAGTCAAAGGGGAACCACACTTAGAGGACCGTAGATGAATAAAAGGACGTGAAATGGGAATCAGCAAAATGACATCAATAATAAGAATCAGATGAAAGACACGGACTATTAAAGTGGTAAATGAGAAACGACCAAAAGAAGAATCAAAGGTAAGTATTAGAGATGAAAATGAAGAAAAGAATTTTATTGATAGTGTTGAATGAATGAAATTTGCAGGTCATGCTCTATATATGACATATGAGAGCAGAGTAACTAAAGTCGGTTATAGAGTTAGGTTAAATCTTAAGTTAATAATAACAAATTAACTAATCCTCGTCAGCACATAAAACTGATTCTCTAAAACTCCCCCTCAAGATGGATAGTGAATGTCCTTCACGGCCATCTTGGAGAGAAGTGGGAATAATAAGGAAGCAGGTAATGGCTTGGTAAACACATCAACGAGTTGGTGATGAGGTCTAATAGGCAGTAGTCTAATGAGGCCTACAGAAATCTGATCTTGAGTAAAGTAACAATCAATTTCTATATGTTTAGTTCATTGATGGAATGTTGGATTGGAGGAAATATGGATGGTAGCTTGATTGTCACAAAAAAGCAGAGCTGGAGAAGAAGTGGAGACACCAAAATCTTTCAACAATTGAGTCAAGTAACATAATTCAATAGCAGTGGCTGCCATAGCTCGATATTCTACCTCAGCAGATGAATGAGAGATAGTGGATTGCTTCTTTGCCTTCCAAGAAATCAAGGAATCACCAAGAAAAACACAAAAGCCAATGACAGATTTTCTGGAGTCAGTGCAAGCACCCCAATCTGCATCAGAAAAGGCCTTGAGCTGCAAAGGAGAAAAGGATGGGAAGAAAAGTCCTTGACCAAGCTTGTTCTTAAGGTAACACAAGAGATGATGAACAGCTTGTAAATGGGGTATGTGAGGTTGAGATACCAACTGGCTGAGTTTGTGTACCGCAAAGGTAATGTCAGGCCTGGAAAGAGTGAGATAAAGTAGGCAACCAATAAGATGCCTGTATTGGGAAATATCAAGAAGGACATCACCATCAGTAGCATTGAGTTGTACACGAGGATCCATGGGCACCTGAGCAGGTCGACATGCAAGAAAGCCTGTGTCTTCTAATAACTGAAGAGTGTAGTGTCGTTGGGAAAAGAATAATCCCTTTGTCTACTCAAGCAATCTCAAGACCTAAGAAGTATTTTAGACTCCCTAGATCTTTGAGTTTAAATTGAGTGTGTAAAAATGCTTTCAAAGAGGCAATATCCTACGAAGAAGGTCCTGTGATGATGATATCATCAACGTAAACAAGGAGTGCCACAAAGGATGAGCCAGTCCCTTTGGTGAATAAGGAAAAGTCAGATTTAGATTGAACTAATCCAAATTGAATTAAGGAATAAGAAATTTGGAATACCATTGTCTAAAGGCATGTTTTAACCCATAGATCGACTTGTATAACTTGCAAATATATTTCTTATCTGATCAAGACACTCCCCCTGTCTGTGATAACCAAGAGGCATATACATATAAACTTCCTCAAAGAGTTCACGATTAAGAAAGGCATTGTTCACTTCCAGTCGATGGAGCTGCCAATGTTGACTTGCTGCAAGAGTTCGAAGTAACTTTACTGCGACCAATTTGGCAACAAGAGAAAAGGTCTCAAAAAAATCCACCCCTTCTTGTTGACTATATCCCTTGGCAACCAGACGAGCTTTGCGTCGATCTACTGACCGATCAAATTTAAACTTGATCTTGTAGATCCATCTACAGCCATTGGTGTGTTTTCCTTGAGGTAAAGGAACAACAGACCATGTATGATTAGCCTCCATGGCATCTAATTCAGCCTTCATGGCCTCACGCCATTGTGGAACACGTGCAGCTTGATGATAGAATTGTGGTTCAAACTGGGATGAGACATTCAAGACAAAAGGGCAATGATTTGCAGATAAGGCACTATAAGACACAACTTTGGATAGAGGATATAAGATCTTGGTTGCAAGACTGTCTTTTTGTGAGAGCATATTGCAATGAAAGTCTCGGAGATATGATGGAGGCTTGACTACCTATGTGGACCTTCGAGGGGAAATAGTAGTTGGTTCTGGAACTAGTAGAGAATTAATAGGACTTGACTCATGAGTTGGCTATTAAGTTAGTGGAGGAACAGTAAACACTTCCAAAAACTTTAATTGCAGAACTAAATCTGGAAAAGGATTCACTAGATTATCCACATTTTTTGTGGAATGAAAAGGAAACACACCTTCATGAAATACAACATCCCGAGAAGTAAAGATTTATTTGGCTTGAAGATCATAGAGCTTATAGGCCTTCATACCTGTAGGATATCCTAGAAAAACACAAATTTGTGCACAAGGCTAAAATTTGGTTCTATGAGCTGGGAGAGTAGAAGCAAAGGCCAAACAACCAAATACTCAAAAGGATGAGTAATCAATTGGTTTTTGATATAACAGCTCATATGGAGTTCTATTGCCAAGTAAGTAAGAAGGTGTTCGATTGATAAAAAAAACTATAGTGAGAACACATTCTAACAAAAAACGAATGGGAACCTAAGATTGAAAGTATAGAGCTCTGGCCACATTCATGAGATGTTGATGCTTTCTTTCAATAACAGAGTTCTATTGTGGCTAGACCACCTTGAACATTAAAAAATCAGTGAATGCTAATTCTTTAGCATTACCTGATTAAATTCAACTTTCGTGTGAAACTATCTGGAGATCATGTTGAAAAATCTGGGAATGACATAAGTCACATTAGATTTTTGTTTGAGAAGAAAAATCCAAGTGAACTTAGTGCAATCATCTACCAATGTCAAAAAGTATCAATGACCTGAATGAGAAATTTCATGATATAGACCCCATATATATATCACAATGAACCAAATCAAAAGGAAGAGCAGACATGTTATTGGAAGAAACAAATGACAGTCTCCTTTGTTTGGCTAAAGGACAAATATAACAAGGAAGAGTACTGTGAATTTGAGAAACATTACAATTCAACTTGTCCTTCATAGTAGCTAAACATTTATTAGACAAATGCCCAATCTATTATGCTAAACATGGGCAGAAACATTATTAACAGGAACTACAATTGATGAATTGAGCAAGTGGTGATTGCTGATATGTGTATCAAGCACATAAAGAACTTCATGCTTGTTAGCCTTGCCAATCATCCTCCTGTTGTGCACTTCCTAAATTACAAAGTAGTCAGGAAAGAAGCTAATTGTGAGCTGTGATGTCATACTAAGAGCACTAATAGTCTACAAGTTAAATTTGAATTGAGGAATAAATAACACATCCTTGAGAAGTAATTGGGAATTAATGCAGACATCACCAGAGAAATGGACAAGAATTGATATTTGATTTGGCAAAGTAATAGTGGAACCATGAAGAGGTCGCAGGTTAAAGAAATCACCAACATGTAAACAAATGTGCCCAGAGACACCTGAATCAACTATCCATATTTTAGAGGAGGAAAACATAGGATTAGCAGAAACTAACAAACATGTACCTGTGGTGTAAGAGGTAGAAAGGTTGTCAGATTGGTCATTTGTCCTTATAGGAGAAGTCAAATGGTTGGATAGCAACCTCATGAGCTGATGACATTGAGCATTGCTAAGGTGTTGAAAGAAATTGCCAATGGTACCATTGTCCTTGTCAACTTTTTCATTAAGAACAGGTTGAGTGGATATTTGATTAACTACAGTAGTGTTGGGACCAGTAGGATGACCTTTATAGCATTGGTTGAAACCAAGAGGATATCCATGCAACTTCTATCACTTGTCAATTATGTGGCCATGATATTGACAGTGGATACAGAATAGGCGTTCTTTCTTTTGACTCCTATTGGCATGACCACTAGAGCTAGAGCTTTCATGTTTAGCAGCAAAGGCCATGGTAGTAGTGGATTCAACACCTAAAATAGAATGAGATCCAACCTTCTTGTGTCTTTCTTCTTGAGCAATTAAAGAAAAAAACTTTGTTAATAGGTGGAAGAGGATCAGTAAGGAGAAGTTGACCCCAAACTTGAGCATATGAGTCATGGAGACCCATTAGAAAAGCCATGGTGTATTCCATTTGGTGACAAGAAGTAAGATCACGTACCCCACCACATGTACAATTGCCACAGCTACAGACAGGACAAAAATTACTCAACTCCTCCTCCAAAGACTTAAGTTTCATGAAATAGACACTAACAGAGTGTAACGCCCCCCTTACGGACATCACTGATGTCATTACATTCATATATTATATACTTATTTGAACTTTAAATATAAACAAAGTTAAGGAAAACATAACCATGATCCATACATACATTTTTTTTTACAACATTCATTAACTTAATCTATAATTTAATATCACATTAATATTGATCATAAACTTGCTTTAATAAAGTAAATAAACCAAACTGTAAAATCATAACTTATAAAAAACATCACATCATTTAAAAGCTATTTACTCCCATAGTTCGGCAGGCCAGAATTCGTCAACCGGTAAGCCGGCAGAGGCTCTACTAATCTGGGCTTAAAAACTTTCAAAGTTCGGCAGACCGAAAATGTGATCGGCAAGCCGAACATTCTTACATCAGCATGCCGACCATTGATGTTCGACAGGCTGACAGAGCCAAAATCTTTAGAAAACTTAATTTGAAAAACAGATTCAACTTTCAAAATGCGGAAGATCTAATTCTTAAAATGGTAAAATATAATATTTAAAACATAGTTCATATATTCTTAAAACTTAACAAATAAATATGTCCAAAATGTAAAACTTGATTTAAATCATATAAACTTTCTTCTTGGCATTCTTCTGGTTACAATTCATTGTACTTTGCTCACACGCCTTTCCATATCCTCTGCCTAGTCCATGACTTTATTACCCTTATCTACAACATGACATAAACTTAAATAAGCTAAAGCTTAGTAAGTACATATAATTCTCACAATTTAAAAACATTTCATATACATCATCATCATCATATCATAAAAGTGCATTAAGCACAATTTCATATAAACATATCTTTCATTACTTGACCATATTCAAACTTATTCCATTTTATCTTAAGGGCCCAAATGTTGCACCATAATCATCATTGTAGGCGCGCCGTCATGAGAGGAGAAGGGTAGCTAATCCTAAACCAAACATGACATCATAACATATCATATCATAATATTGGTGTGCAACACTTATTAGGTGATACATATATACATAACTTTCATGCCTTGAAATTTGCCATAATCAAACATGCATAACTTTAAATCATTAAAATCTTTCATAAGAAACCCTCTAAGGAAATTATCATAAAATCATCATAAATATCATTATGATCATAATATCAAACCTTATAAAATATATCATGTTGCAGGTGAGAATGTACTTACCTTAAAAGCTAGCTTACTTAACCTTATATGATTTGGTGACGACGCCGCGGTTTCGATGTGTTCGTTCCTTTGCGTGTTCATGCCATTTATTCATTTAAAGACACAAAATAAAATTAATAGTTACTATCATAAAATATAACATTCATTCATATTACATCACATATACATTCATCTCATACAAACATAATTCATAACATGCATCTATAATTATAATCATAAAAAACAACCCATACATTTCAAACATGAAATCTGCCAACAATAATAATAAGGTAAATGAGTAATCTTTTAAAAACATTTCTAACAATTAAAATACATATATTTTAATTTTAAAATTTATACTAACATCTTATTATCATACGTTTTAATATCATAAAATTATTGCATTATCAATAAAATCATTTAAACATATAAAATATCACATAAAACAAAAGTCCAAAAAAAAAAAATAATATTGTTAAAACAGTTTCTTGACCTAATCTCAATAAAATTTACATAACACATAATTTACTTATCAAATCATTACCAAACTTTACAGTCCATAACATAACATATACATGAACATTCTTGCCAAATTTCGTGAAAAACAAAACACATTTACCCTTTGAACAAAATTACATTTTTCATGCATCATAGCCAAACAACAACATTTTACTATGAGTGGTAGAGGATAGAAAATTCATAACTTAATTTAGAAAATTCGAAACAACTTGAAACTTAGAGGAATGATACAAAACACATCTATGAACATCACATTAAAAATTTAGAACAAAATACAATACCTAGAAAAATATACTGCATACGAATTTAGGAGGAGAAATGCTTTTTAGAACCCCGAAAAAATGAGTCCTTACCTTAAAAGATTTTCTTCTCAAAATCCTTGAATTCAACCAACGCAAATATCAATTTTTCTTTCAATTACTTGCAGAGAATTTTCGAGAGAGAGGAGGAATAGAATTCATGGAGAAGAGAAGAAGAAGAGACGAATAAGAAAAACGTCTCAGAATGAATAAGAGAGAAGATGTGAGAGGAAGAGATAGAGATAGAGAAAAAGAACGTAAAAAAAAAAGTTAACGTAATAAGCATAACATAAAAAGGAGAGTCAAAACTCTTCATTAAGTCAGAAATTTTCTGACTAAGATTGAGACTAATTGCGTGGAGAATGGAGAGCAAAGATGGAAAGTCAAACAAATCATCTCATCTTACCATATTTTGTCTTCTAAAAATAGGAAATCATATCAATCAACACCAATCAATGCAAAGTCAATGATTTTATTTCCTTAACATTGTTACTAACTTAACATGATCCGTTACATCAAAATTGATGGGTGTTACAATTCTCCCCATCTTATAAAACTTTCATCCTCGAAACTCAGAACAATTGCAGATACTTAGATCTCATGACATATTCACGTTCCCATGTAGCTTCTTCAACTTTATGATTTTGCCATAACACCTTGACCAATGGAATTTCTTTATTCCTTAAGGTCTTGGTTTTTCGGTCGAGTATCTCTACTGGCTTTTCTTCATAACTTAAGTCTTCTCATATCTTGATCACTTGTGGCTCAATCACATGCGTAGGGTCCGAGACATACTTTTTGAGCATAGAGACATGGAACACATTGTGCATTGCTAACATCTCTGATGGCAATCTCAGCTGATAAGCCACCTTGCTTATCCATTTAACAACTTCATAAGGACCGATAAATCTTGGACTTAACTTGCTTTTCTTCCCAAACCTCATAACTCCTTTCATTGGTGCAACTTTCAAAAACATATATTCGCCTACGACGAATTCTAAGGGTATTCTTCTCTTGTCAGCATAACTCTTCTGACGGCTTTGAGCGGTCTCTATTCTTCCTCTTATCAACTTTATCATCTTAGAAGTTTTATTAACAAAATCAGTCTTTTCAGCATTAACACTTTCCATCAACTTCTTTTCACCAGCTTCGTGCCAACATATAAGTGAACTACATCTTCGTCCATATAGCGCTTCATATGGTGCCATCCCAATTGTCGCCTGAAAGCTGTTGTTGTAAGCAAACTCTACTAATGGCAACATTTTACACCAGCTGGTCTTAAAATCAAGAGAACAAGCTCGTAACATATCCTCTAAAATCAAGTTTGTCCTCTCCATTTGGCCGTCTGTCTGAGGATGAAAAGCTGTACTAAAATGCAGCTTGGTTTCCATAGCAGTCTGTACACTCCTCCAAAACTTAGATGTGAACCTACCATCATGATCTGAGATGATTGACTTGGGAATTCCGTGAAGTCGTACAATCTCCTTGACATAGAGTTCCGCTAACCGTTCCATAGAGTAAGTGATCTTGATGGGAATGAAATGTGCCATCTTAGTCAATCGATCCACAACTACCCAAATTGCATCATAACCGTTCATAGTTTTGGGCAAACCGGTAATGAAATCCATTGCTATATCTTCCCATTTTCATTCCGGTATTTGGATGGACTACAGTTCACCACCAGGTCTCTAGTGTTTAACCTTTACTTATTGACATGTCATACATTTCTTCGTATACAAAGCAACATCATGTTTCATTCCAAACCACCAAAAGTTACCCCTTAGATCATTATACATCTTTGTTGCACCTGAATGAATAGAGTAAGGAGTGTCATGAATTTCGGTCAAGATCTTTTATCTTAAGCCATCAACATTGGGAACACATAAGCGGTCCTTGAGGTACAAAGTTTCGTCATCTGCAATACGAAAGTCTTGACATTTTCCTTCTTTTATTTCCTGCTTAATCCTTACAAGACTTACATCTTCATCTTGTTTTCTCTAAATTTCATCATACATCGTCGGAGCAAGAGAGAGTGCTGAGAGCTGACCTACTATAAGTTCCAAACCGAAGTCTAGAATTTCCTTTCTTCAAGGTGGAGACATTGCTTGCATTGACATCAATGTGGCAACTGACTTCCTGCTTAGAGCATCAGCCACTCAGTTAGCTTTTCCAGGATGATGAAGGATTTCACAGTCGTAATCCTTTACCAACTCTAGCCACCTTCGTTGTCTCATGTTCAGGTCTCTTTGCATGAAGAAGTACTTCAAACTTTGATGATCAGTGAAGATCTTGCATTGAACCCCATATAAATAGTACCTCCATATCTTCAACGCAAAAACGACTGCTGCTAACTCGAGGCCATGAGTAGGATAGTTCTTTTCATAATCCTTCAGTTGTCTTGACTCATAAGCAATCACCCTTTCATTTTGCATTAAACAGCTCTGAGGCCCATCTTGGATGCATCACTATAAATTACAAACCCATCATTTCCTTCAAGAATAGCCAATACTAGAGCCATCGTTAGCCTCTTTTTCAGTTCTTGAAAACTCTTATCGCACATCTGTCCATTCATACTTCTTTCCCTTGTGAGTCAGATTCGTAAGTGGAGCTGCTATTTTGGAGAAGTCTTTTACAAATATCTGATAATAACCTGCTAAACCCAAGAAGCTCCTTATTTCACTTGCATTCGTCGGTTGCTTCCAGTTGAGAATAGCTTCTACTTTAGCAGGGTCAACCATAATCCCTTCTTTGAATATAACATGCCCCAAGAAAGACACTTTATCAAGCCAAAACTCGTACTTGGAGAACTTTGCATACAGCTGGTGTCTTCTTAAAGTCTCCAGCACAATCCTTAAATGCTCCTCATGTTCTTCTTGATTCTTTGAATAGACAAGAATATCATCGATAAATACAACAACAAATTTATCGAGAAAATCCTTGAATACCCGATTCATCAAATCCATAAAAGCAGTAGGTTCATTCGTCAGACCGAAAGGCATAACTACAAATTCATAGTGACCATACCTCAACCTGAAGGAAGTTTTGGGGATATCTCCTTCTTTAATCTTCAGCTGGTGATAACCTGACCGTAGATCAATCTTTGAAAACACAGATGCACCCTTGAGCTGATCAAACAAATCATCGATTTGAGGCAACGGGTACTTGTTCTTGATTGTCACCTTATTCAGCTCTCTGTAGTCAATGCAGAGTCTCATAGAGCCATCTTTCTTCTTTACAAACAAAACTGGAGCTCCCCATGGTGAGTAGCTCGGCCTGATGAAACCTTTGTCAAGTAACTTTTTTAATTGCGTGTGAAGCTCTTTTAACTCTGCCGGAGCCATTCTATAAGGTGCTCTTGAGATCGGGTCGGTGCCTAGAGCGAGCTCAATCTCAAATTCGACTTCTCTTTCTGGCGATAGACTTGTCAGATCATGAGGAAACACTTCTGTATATTCATGAACTATAGGTACATCTTCAATTCTTATATTTTCTTCTTGGCTTTTGTCTACAATGTTCGCCAGATAGCCCATGCAGCCACTTGCTAATAACTTCCTTGCTTTCATTGCAGATAAAAACATGCTGGGTTTATTTATGGACTTGCCAACATAAACGAACTTTTGATCACCTTCTGGATGGAAGATTACTTTTCGTTTCCAACATTCAATGGAAGCATTGTACTTGCTTAGGAAATCTATCCTAAGAATCATATCGTAGTCACGCATGTCTATCACAATGAGGTCGACGAAAAGTTCCCTATCAGAAATCCATAGGGGTATTGTACGCAGACAGTGCGTAGATAATATCACTTCCTAGGAGGGTAGTGTCGTAGTGAATTCCTATCTTATAAGCTCTAATTTAACCCTTAACTTCTTAGCAAATGACATAGATACAAAAGAATGTGTGGCACCCGTATCAAAAAGGACATAAACATCATTAGATAAACTTGTTATCTGACCTGTGACCACATTGGAGGCTTCAGCAGCCACTTGTTCTTTCGTCATGGCATATATGCGGGCATTCGTTGGTGGCGCTTCAATTCTCCCTTAACTGATAAGTGGCCCTTCAAGGGAAGCTTGCGTCTGATAGAGCTGGGCTTAAGGAGGAGCTCTTTGAGGGGCATTGGCATTCATCAGTTTGGGGCAGTTCTTGACAAAGTGGTCTTCACGCCCACAAATAAAACATTGGTTTGTCCCCAAGTGGTATTCCCCTGGATGTTTCTTTCCACATTTAGTACATGGTTGAAACCACCTGTTATTATTGTTGTGTTGACCATCATTATGCCTCTTGTTGTCTTGGCCCTGCTGGTTTTGAGGATTGCCATTCCTCTTGTTATTCCTCCAGTTTGGTTATTGTTGTTACTGCTGTTGTTGTTGTTGTTATTGTTCCTGTGTGGAGGGCGGTTTTGATTGTTTGTATTATTGGCTTGTTGGCCTGACTGAGGCTGGTTCCTTCTTAGCTTGGACAAGTGGAACTCCGCACGTTGGGCTCTCATGACAACCTGCTCTTGAGTCCTAGGTGGACTTGCCCCATCAATGATAGCAGCAATTTCGGGCCTACGGACCTTGATCAGCCTTCTGACCCTTTCATTTTCATCCATAACCATTCCTGGGCATAGGCGAGCAAGCTGGTCAAACTTCGTCACCACATCAGTAACTGACATATCCCCCTGGCGTAAGCTCTTGAACTCCTCATAATGCTTCCTTGTGATGTTCATATGGAAGAACTTTGTGTTGAACTCATGAACAAAGTCTGCCCATGACATCTCTTCAATGTTCCTGCTCTGTTCGATGCCGTCCCACCAAATCTTGGCCTCCATGGTGAGGCAGTACGAGGCACAGAGGACCTTTTCATTGTCCGTGAAGCCCATGAGTCTTAGGGTGGCCTCAATCATCTTTAACCATCCTTGAGCTATTAGCGGATCCTTTGAACCCTCAAAGTCTGCTGGCTTAACTCTCTTCCATCTGACCAATAGGGGTTCCTGATTAACCGCTCTGGGTTCAGCAACAGCA
The DNA here is from genome assembly GCA_025403435.1 of Artocarpus heterophyllus. Lineage (NCBI taxonomy): Eukaryota > Viridiplantae > Streptophyta > Magnoliopsida > Rosales > Moraceae > Artocarpus > Artocarpus heterophyllus. The sequence continues at coordinate 14,249,798 of CM046347.1, read as the reverse complement.
GCTGGAACTTCATTAACTGGTGGTTGCGGAGGAGGAGGAGGCACGTCATTGCCTCGTCGATCGTCATTCTGGCCGTTAGCCCTTAATGCAGCAATTTCTCTTCTTTGATCCTCAAGTTGCCTCTACAACTCAGCGATCATGGTCATAAGCCTTTCGTTGGTCTGGGTGCGCGTTTGCATTCTTCTGGGGCCATCCATCGTTAATTTCTTAAAAGAATTAGGAACTTAGAAATAATCTTCTAATTATGAGACAGGCTTTCACTACTAGATCATTAATCATTAAACATCTAAACCTCATTCTTATCCTTATACTTGCATCAAAACATCTAACTTTAAAACATACTTACTTGGAGGATTTGGACTGACGTGTGGCGATATGAATTGTAAACGGAAATCCTCTCTGATACCAAAGCCTATAACGCCCCCTTACGGATGTCATTATATTTATACATTACATACTTATTTGAACTTTAAATATAAACAAAGTTAAGGAAAATATAACCAGGATCCATACATACATTTTTTTTACAACATTCATTAACTTAATCTATAATTTAATATCACATTAATATTGATCATAACCTTGCTTTAATAAAGTAAATAAACCAAACTGTAAAATCATAACTTATAAAAAACATCACATCATTTAAAAGCTATTTACTCCCATAGTTCGGCAGGCCGAACTTGGGACTTCGACAGGCCGAACACGGTTGGCAGGCCAAAATTCGTCAACCGGCAGGGCTGCAAAGGCTCTGCTAATCTGGGCTTAAAAACTTTCAAAGTTCGGCAGGCCAAAAATGTGATCGGCAGCCCAAACATTCTTACATCGGCATGCCGACCATTGATGTTCGGCAGGCCGACAGAGCCAAAATCTTTAGCAAACTTAATTTGAAAAACATATTCAACTTTCAAAATGCGAAAGATCGAATTCTTAAAATGATAAAATATAATATTTAAAACATAGTTCATGTATTCTTAAAACTTAACAAATAAATATGTCCAAAATGTAAAACTTGATTTAAATCATATAAACTTTCTTCTTGGCATTATTTCGGTTACAATTCATCGTACTTTGCTCACACGCCTTTTCATATCCTCCGCCTAGTCCATGACTTTCTTACCCTTATCTGCAACATGATATAAACTTAAATAAGCTAAAGCTTAGTAAGTACATATAATTCTCACAATTTAAAAACATTTCATATACATCATCATCATCATATCATAAAAGTGCATTAAGCACAATTTCATAGAAACATATCTTTCATTACTTGACCATATTCAAACTTATTCCATTTTATCTTAAGGGTCCAAGTGTTGCACCATAATCATCATTGTAGGCGCGTCGTCATGAGAGGAGAATGGTAGCTAATCCTAAACCAAACACGACATCATAACATATCATATCATAACATTGGTGTGCAACACTTATTAGGTGATACATATATACATAACTTTCATGCTTTGAAATTTGCCATAATCAAACATGCATAACTTTAAATCATGAAAATCTTTCATAAGAAACCCTTTAAGGAAATTATCATAAAATCATCATAAATATCATTATGATCATAATATCAAACCTTATAAAACATATCATGTTGCAGATGAGAATGTACTTACCTTAAAAGCTAGCTTACTTAACGTTATATGATTTGGTGACGACGCCGCGGTCTCGATGTGCTCGTTCCTTTGCGTGTTCATGCCATTTATTCATTTAAAGACACAAAATAAAATTAATACTTACTATCATAAAATATAACATTCATTCATATTACATCACATATACATTCATCTCATACAAACATAATTCATAACATGCATCTATAATTATAATCATAAAAAACAACCCATACATCAAACATGAAATATGCCAACAATAATAATAAGGTAATGAGTAATCTTTTGAAAACATTTCTAACAATTAAAATACATATATTTTAATTTTAAAATTCATACTAACATCTTATTATCATACAATTCAATATCATAAAATTATTTCATTATCAATAAAATCATTTAAACATATAAAATATCACATAAAACAAAAGTCCAAAAATAATATTGTTAAAACAATTTCTTGACCTAATCTCAATAAAATTTACATAACACATAATTTACTTATCAAATTATTACCAAACTTTGCAGTCCATAACATAACATATACATGAACATTCTTGCCAAATTTCGTAAAAAACAGAACACATTTACCCTTTGAACAAAATTACATTTTTCATGCATCATAGCCAAACAGCAACATTTTACTGTGAGTGGTAGAGGATAGAAAATTCATAACTTAATTTAGAAAATTTGAAACAACTTGAAACTTAGAGGAATGATACATAACACATATATGAACATCATATTAAAAATTCAAAACAAAATACAGTACCTAAACAAAGATACTGCAGACGAATTCAGAAGGAGAAATGCTTTTCAGAATTACCGAAAAGTGAGTCCTTATCTTAAAAGATTTTCTTCTCAAAATCCTTGAATTCAACCAACGAAATTATCAATTTTTCTTTCAATTATTTGTAGAGAATTTTCGAGAGAGAGGAGGAATAGAATTCGTGGAGAAGAGAAGAAGAAGAGATGAATAAGAGGAACGTCTCAGAATGAAAGAGAGAGAAGACGTGAGAGGAAGAGAGAGAGATAGAGAAAAAGAATGTAAAAAAAAATTTATCGTAATGAGCATAACGTAAAAAGGAGAGTCAAAACTCTTCATTAAGTAAGAAATTTTCGGACTAAGATTGAGACTAATTGTGTGGAGAATGAAGAGCAAAGAGGGAAAGTCAAACAAATCATCTCATCTTACCATATTTTGTCTTCTAGAAATAGGAAATCATATCAATCAACACCAATCAATGCAAAGTCAATGATTTTATTTCCTTAACATCGTTACTAACTTAACATGATCTGTTACATCAAAATTGGTGGGTGTTACACAGAGTTTTGATCTTGACTCAAAGTGGTCAATTCACAACGTAATTGAAAAATACGAGGTCCATTACTTTGTAGAAATCGATCCTTAAGATAGAGCCAGATTTCAAAGGCAGAGTCTGAGAAAATTATACTTGCAGAAATATCCTTAGAAACTGAGTTCAATATCCAAGAAATAACAACATTATTGTTTCGGATCCAAGAATGAAGAAGATTCAGGTCAGTACCATTTGACTTTGGAATTGATCCATCAATGAATCCCAATTTGTTCTTGACGGAGAGGGCAATGGTCATGGGACGACTCTAGGAGGCATAGTTATCTCCGGTGACTATCTATGAAACTAGAGCAAGGCCAGGACTATCGGAATGATGAAAAAAGTAAGGGCTCAGTGGGTCATCAATGGCAGACTTACTAGTCGATGAAGTTGACAAAGCCAAACTCGAAGACTCCATGAACAGCACTCAAAAATCGCAAACGTAATCGTGAATAAGCGAGATGATGAAAGAAACAGAAGGAAATCAAGAAAAATCAACAAGAGAAGTAGCAGAAATTCTTGTAACTGATACCATATTAGAGATGACAATGAAGAAAAGAATTTTATTGATAGTGTTCAATGAATGAATTTACAGGTCATGCTCTATATATGACATATAAGAGCAGAGTAACTAAAGTCTTTTACAGAGTTGGTTACATCTTAAGTTAGTAATAACAAACTAACTAATCCTAGTCAGCACATAAAACTGATTGTCTAAAACTATCTCTAAAAGCAAGTTAAAAAAAAAAAAAAGAATAAGAAGAAGAAGAAGAATCAAAGGAGAAATTAAAAAAAAAAACCTAAAAGAAAAAATATCTTTAAATAACAGTAACAAAACGACAATAGCTTGTAAACAACATCATGCACTAAAAACGACAACCACCGGAATGATGGCCACTAAATAATACACGACAACCATCTAGAAGAATGGCAATGCAGTGGTGCTAACCTGCTCGTACCTGAGGAAGTCGAGAGAGTTGCACAAATTTTCTAAATTTTCAACTTCAGTATACTCAAAGCTTTTGGCTACCTTCGAAGAAGCTTTGCGAGTTTTGTTTGATTTGGGTTAGTGGATCTTGATATTTGGGTATCAAAATATTGAGTTCAGTTGCAAAATCTGTTTTCCTTTATTGCATTAGATTATTTTTAGTCATTGTTTGTTCCAAAGGCACCATTTTTTTTTTTTTTTTTTTTCTAATGGGCAATCAATGTCCAAACCATAATATATATTGACTAATGACTATAGAATTTACAAGATACTAACCTCTGGGTCATCTTCTTCACTTATGGAAGTGATTTCTCCACTGTCCCTTTCCCCGTCGATTTCGACCGTCTTCCAGCTACTTCCGAACGAGATCTCACCGTCATAGGTTCCTCTTGTGGCGACCGTCTTCGGTTTCGAGTTCGACCATGACATGCTTGTTATGTCTGGTTTCCCATTATGGTAGTGGCCGTTACGCATGACTTCGTCTTCTGTGATCTCTGAAGAGCTAGAAGTAGTAGTATTTGTTTTTGTGGTGACCACAAATGTTGAAGTGGGAAGCTGTTGTTGCTGTTGTTGTTGTTGTTGTTGTTCTGGAATGTTCTTATGTTGTTCATCTGAATTCGATATGTCGGACTGCCAGGAAATCGGTCTGTAGCTTGAGATGGAGCTGTTCTTTGTCAGATTCCGTCTTGCATTCGCGAGCCATACTTTTAGGCCTTTCACCACTTTCTCTGTGAACACCGCTCTCCTCATGCCCGAACCCATCTGCGAGAATTTTACGATGATAATTGGTGGTTTCGGAGAATGAGAAATGGAAGAAGTTTTAGTCAAATATTATGTGCTAGTACCTGAGTAACAAGTGCATAAAGAGGTAAGGTGAGGTAGCCACAAAGGAACTGCACAAGGACTCCCATGGAGATCGTTATAGCTATGTCCTCCTCCGCGCGGTGGAAGCAAGATCGTCGACCATATTCAAACTGTTGTTGTCAATTTGGATCAGCTTTTTTAAGGATTCTATAAATTTTGAGCTTAACAACTTGAGATACCTACCCAAGTGCAGGTGAAGAATGCCAGCTGAAACGAGTTCTGCAGATTAAATTCAACCGTCTTTGTTAGTATTAAACATATATTGATCTATAACTGTTGATATTGTTGATTGTCGATATACAAAAAAATTTCATTTATTACTGCGAATTATTGTGTTGCAATTAGCTCTTGATCCATTTTTGCACAATCCATTTGCAGACCCTGAACTCAAGTAGTACTAATATTAACCACAATAGAGTAGAAAATGTTAACAACATGTCATAACTACCTGGATTAGGACAAACTGGAGGAGATGAAGAAGCCAATGAGGTCGGCCGAACCAGAACAGTTCATTATTGGGTTTCACGACGAAACTTCCCTGAATGACATGGTTATGCTTGTAACTTTTCAAACCCATTTTGGTTATAATGATTTGCAGCTTTGTCCCCACAACCAGAATAATCTTGAATAGAACACATGGAATGGAGGATGGTCAACAAAAATCGAATGTCAAAATAAAGGAAATCTCAAAACTCATTTTGAAGGAGAAAAAAAGAAAAGAAAAGAAAAGAGAAGAGAATCATATGGCTAGGTTCCAAGCGTACCACTAGAGGAATGAAAGTTAGCCAGTAATGGTTGTAAAACACTGCAGACAAATCAGATAAAATGTTACCATTTCAATCAAAACATACTTATGATGCAAAGTGTTGTGTAAGATATTTAAGTTAGCATTAATCATATTACCGTGTGCGCTGAAGAATATGAAAAGAATGCAGAAGATCCAGATCCAACATCTGCAAAAGTGAGTGCCAGTGTCAATATTCTCTGCAGTAACATGTTTGTTTATATGTTATACTTTAACCCTTTTGTTCTTTTCTTTTCTTTTTTTTTTACTCAGCGAAATCAAGTCGTGTTGTTAAAATGCTCTTTACCTGACTCCAACAACCTGCTCAAAATCATCATCATAAGCTCTGGCAAGAAATTTCTGGAAGTTGAAGTTGCTGCCTTCAGCGAAGTTGGCCTATGGAAACTCAAGAAAGAAACCTTCAGAGCTTAAGTTGACAAGTAAATAGGATTTTATCAACGTTGGCATATTGTTAGAAACAACAATATTATTTCTAGCCCTGATTGTTTAGGTGTTTCATTGAATCTTGCATTTGATATTCCTGGCTATATAGTTGCATTTATTTGAGATTTAACTCTCTTTCTTGTGTTTCACATTCTTCAAGTCCTTGCAAGCTGTTGGATGTCGTTCATTTCTGTTAATGAAGTTTATCTGTTGTAGCTTACCGAAATGAACCCGTTCCGAAGAGTGAAGTAGTCCATTTTTGAGATTGCTGAGCCGCTAAATTGTCGAGCCAAGCACACCTACGCACAGGTGTTACATGATAGTATCAACATTGCTAACACACTAAATATTGTGAAAGAAATAAAGGAGAAAAATTCTGTTTTTCTACCATCACATGTCTATACAGATGGAAAACATGCCCTCAAGTATTACTAATTTCAAAACGCTTGTAAGTTTTTTCAACTTTCAAAAAATTCAAAATCTTTGAAATTTATTTGAAAATTAAGCACACGTGATGAATAATATTTGACTTTGAACTCCTTGTTATTGTTGGTTTTATCTAGAGATTTATAGGACGTAAAGGCAAATAAATAACTGAAGTATTTTTTCCCTTCTTGACTTTTCTGGTATAATATGTCAAAAAATTCTGACATAGTGAATAGACATCTGGGATACTGACATTCTACTTACTGGGCCAAGCAAGAAAGGGTATTTACTCCAGAACTTCAAATGCCGTTTGCCAAATGATGTTTGATCTATATGCTGGAACCTCCTTGGATCTGTAAAATATATGCATACGACATTAAATTGTACACGTAATATGCAATATATTCACATACATACACACTATATTTAATTCCTATATATACAGATAAGTTACTGACGATCAATAATGTTGGTGTACCATTGAGAATTTGATACTCAAGAGTTCTAGTCTCTTCCTCCCATGCTTTCCATCTTCTCATCTGCTAATTACATTAGTCATTAGTAATAAGTAATTACCGACCATCATATTATATATGTGCCCAATTTTATTTTTATTCGTTTAATTTTTTGTGAATACCTCACCAGAAGGTTAGACATGAGCCACATTCAGTGAAGGGCTTCTGGTCTGTGTCCGCTTACATTAGAAATTGCAAGGTAAATGAAAAATATAAACTGGAATTCTATAGGGTAGATTTTTAACTAAGAATTTATTGTTGGAGACTAGCATTTTTTTTTCTCTGCTATGCAGTTCCGTAGCAGGTTTTTTCAGACATTTTCTAAGATCAAAAGGAGGTCTTGCGGAAGAACGAGCTTATTGCCATCGTGCAGGAATCCCATGTTCACACCCTATGTGTCTTTGGGACACTTAATGGTAATTTCTGTAGAAAAGGACGGTGGGTTCCCTTAACCAAGCCACTGCATATGAGTCACTGGCTCATTCTTCAATAGGCACGCAGTCAAAGCCCCGGGCTCCTCTTACTACTTGGGAGCTTATGGTTTCATGTTCTATTTAACTCCTTGATGGGGGTTCTTTTTAGTGGTAGAAATTAAGGACTCTGTTGTAGGTTTTGATTGATTAAAGAATCCTCTCAGAAGCCACGTTAGAAGCCTATGTTTATTCTAAAAAACGAGACCTTTAATTTTTTATTGAGTCTACTCCTTCTTACCTTCTTTGACTGGGACCACGTGACACGCAATGGATCGCTTACAAATAAATCCAAGTCCTATATATTCAAGAGATCATGCGGAGCACCTTTTTCACATAGAGCTATGTTCTAGATCATAAGGGAAAATCAGCTCTATGTGAAAAAGGTGCTTTGCATAAGGTCTAGTTCCTTGGGCACTGGATTGGCGACGGCATGAGTTGATTGGATCAAGAGAGGGTGCGTGTAGCTTCCAGCTCTATGCTATGTATGGTAGTCGTTTGACTCGGGAATCCCTTCGCCCAATTAGCTCATCCGATACTGTGCATTCCAAAGAGCAACTCTTCTCAAAATCTCAAAAGGTGCTGAGTTGGAATCCCATTCTAACTAAGGATTTTGGTAGTTCTAGAGGATCTAACTGCGGGAGAACCAAGAATGGAGAGCTTTCCCCCTGGCAATCCATCAACACTCATTCCCCTCTGGAACAAAGACAGATTACAAAGAAGGGGTAGAGAAAATGCCTCGAGCCAATGTTCGAGTACCAAGGCGCTACGGCGCTGAAGTAACCGATGCCATACTCCCAGGAAAAGCTCGAACGACCTTCAACAAAAAAGGTACCTTTATCCGAAACCTAAACAGGTCGGTAGGTATAGACGGGACGAGAGACCACTCTCTAACTAACATATTCTAGTTTTCGGCCTTGATCCTTGATGTTGGTATTCTTCGTAGATAGGTGATCATCTTAGTGTAGAGGAAGTCAAAGGTTGCCAAGAGGTAGGGGAGGGTGAGGAGAACAAAGGCTACCCGAACTCTCTTTTCCCAAGATTAGAAGGAACTCGGCTGAAGCCTCGGGATATGACATTCGGTTATTGAAAGGCGACCCAAACTCATTATGTGGGCTAAGAGCCTACCACTTCTGCACCACTTATGCAAAGGAAATTGCTTGCATATGGATCCATCCTGATAAGTAGATCAGACTGACGGAAGGGGATCTATCTTGAAGAAAAACAGCAACTACTCTCGATGGTAAAATATAGTAAAGCACTTTCTTAAACAAAGAAAGGGATAAAAAACTAGCCTATTGGATGGCTGATACGATAATAGCCCTTTAGCTCTTATTCTCGTTATCCCAGGCAATATGATATGCTTAGCGCTAGAAAGACGAAATGCAATTTGAGGAAGACCCTATTGTCTGTATGGACCTCTACTATGGATTTATTACTTACTAAGTGGTAGAACCCAGCGTCTTTTCTCCTCCGCATTCGCTCTGGCCTGTTAGGGAGGAAATAGACTGTTAGCAAAAAGGTTTGAAGTTAGAATTGTACAATGTTATTACTTCATCCGCTGTGAATGAATAGGCTGAAGGAATCGGATCTTGTCTCTTTTAATAGCGGATAGGATAAGAGAAGATTTACAGTTATCAGACGATTATGCGCATCTATTGTAATGCTTGCACCCATAGCTTGGTGTGGTGAGGTTTCGCTCTTCCGTCCCCTAAGCGCCCGGACACCAATAGCGCACTAGCCGTAAGAGCAAATAGTAGACAAGAAAGAATGAAAGTCATGATAAGGCTTAGGAGGTGTCGAATACGGCCACTCTAAGCCTCGACCAGTTAGACAACTCCCTATTTCTAGCATAGATCGCAGTGGTAAAGATGAGCTGGGTCTGTAATCGGCGAGACGTGGCATGTGAGTAGCCCTTCACCCAGAGGATTGTCCTTTCCGACGGTGCTGTGTGCCCAGAGCTAGCGAAATGACCTATGTTACGTCCTAACTGGATGTCTCATAGCGAGATATGATCTAACTCCCCCGGTGGAACTTCACTAGCTACAATGTTAACAGCTGCCCTCTACCTTTCGAAATTCAATCTTTTGATAACGGGAAAAGTGTACCGCCCTCAAAAATTTCATAAAGAAAGAAAAAAGACGTAACGATCTTGCTTACTATATATATAGTAGTAGGTTAATGTTAGCCTAAGCGCTAAGAAGCTCCAATCATGGTACTGAGACTATATGCTTAACACATGCAAGTCGGACTCTTGAGTAGCTCTTCCTTAGAAACTTTTTTCCGGGGAAAAGGGAGTGAAGTTACTTCCGGGGGAAGAAACGAACGATATAACAATCAGTCTCCGAAGCCCGAGCCAACGCACAAAATCGAAGGCTAGTGGTTTCGTATATAAGAGAGAAGTTTCTTTTAGTAGAGCTTCGCTTCCTTACTTATTTGGTTACTTTATAGTTGGAATAAGGAACATAAGGTGCAAGGCCCTTTTAAGGCGTTATGGGTCGGCCACATAGGAATAAGAATAGCATTTCTCTTTCCCTTCAGCAGAATGGGATGATTCTTACCTTCTGGGAAGGAGTCTTTACTAAGGAAACTTCCTCCAAAGATCTCTTTTCCAAGAGGTTGAGTCAAACCGAAAGCCTGCACCAGATAATCTGTGCCACCTACTCCATTTAAGAGCCATCTTGGAAAGGATGTGTTGTCTACAGGAAGGATACGTGCCCTCCAAGACAAACCTAATGAACTGATAAAGTTGTGACATTTCCACAAATGGCCAAACCTAATTAGATTTTCATCTTTTTGATCCCGTTTCCAATTTGAGGAAACCATGGGAGCCTTGAGAGCATCCTCTAAAGAGCGTACCCTTTTTCTCTTCTAAGAAAAACTAAATAAATATAAAAAGAAAAAGAAGAAAAATTTTATTCTATGGACCTTCGACCAATGAGGTGATGACACATGCATGCTTGCACATGAACTTCTAAAAAGTGGGTTCCAAACCTAGGTGGCACTATGTAACTCAATCCATTATCCATTATAGGGCTATTGGTTGATTTTTGTAATAGACTCTAAGATAGAGGAGACTTTAAGGATATTTTGTTGAGATAAGGACTTGCAAAAGTCGAGTAGTAGCATAAGCAAGGTCTCAAACTTGCAAAAAACAAGTGAAAAGTTTCTCGAGGCTTCGTCATGGGAATTTTGTAAGAGTTTTCGCTGCTTTGAAAGAATGAGTCTCAAAATATTGCAAAAATTCAGCGTGGCTTTTATCTAAAAACTCGAAAGGTTACGCCAGAAAGAGTTTCAGATTAAATCATTTCGCCTTTGGAGGTTCCCAAATAAGGTTCAAGAGCGTGACTCTGATTTTGGATGCGCTAAGTTAGTTAAGCAATTCTTGATATTGTTATTTTTAATTCTTTTTATTTCTTTTCTACCTTGTACCCGGAACACTCACCCAATCTGGAACGTGGAGTAGAATCAATCAACTGGCATATCTGGGATCCGCCCTAGGCTATGATCTTTCTTCTCTTATGAAATAGAATGTTATAGGGGCAGTTCTAAAAGAAACTTCTCTCTTATATACGAAACCACTAGCCTTCAAGCTAACCTAAACAGTGAGGACTTTGAGAGATTGGTACACCGTCTAGACAAAATTCTCGACAAAGACAAGGGAAGGGGCTAACTTATTAAATTTTCATTAAAATAAAATAAAGAAAGAAGATCAAAATGTTTATTATTACATATTTTATTCGCGGCCCTCTTGTCTGACTTTCTTCCTTTCTCTCTTGAGTAATGGGAGCAGGCTCGTCCCCGAAAATGCCCGTTCACTTGTCGTTGGGGATCATAGTTAGAGAGGAACGATTCCCTCGTCTGAAAATAGCCATTCACGCACTATTCCTCCCCACTAAAAAGTGCGATTGATAATCTCAGTAACCTAAACAAAAATGCAGAAGTGAGCATACCCCAAAGCTCTCCTCTATTCCCCTTTTTAAGCCAACCCCATTTTTCACCTTTTTTTAGTCAAAGCTAAAAATCTGATAAATAGAAGGAAAGGAGACCTGAAAGATACGCGGACGACTTGACTATAGTATAGGTCGGATGTTTTCGTGAGCAGTAAGCAGCGGATCTCCCCTGATTTTGGGAAAGCTGGTGGCCGCGTGTGAATTCTTTCAAGGCAAGGGGCGGCCTGATTCGACATTGTTTTTTACTCTGATCCGGTCGAGGTGCTTTTCGTTTACCAGCGCGTAGGTGGTCTAAGTTCCTATGACCGAGTCTTTCTGGCCCCTGTGAACATCTTTTCTTAATGTATTAAAGAGGGCCTCTCTAACCGGTGAAAAGTGGTGGGTGTCCACTAACGGCCATTCCTGGCTTGCCTTCGGACCAGTCACCAAGGGATACCTACGCTTTGGTCAGGAACTCCCCACCAAGCCTAGTTGAATCAGGTCTTTGGTGATCTTGTTCAAAAGCTCTTAGTTGTTAACAGTGGCAACTTTGTGCAACCATTAGAAATATAATCCAATGCCCTTCACGTAGGAATAAATATGAAAAGATTCCTCATAACAAAATATAAGTTAAGCTTTTTTTTTGAACCCTAGTTTTGGAGTTTTCCCTAACCTATGCCTTACTAATAAAAAAGGGCTTACGCTTTTTAGCTGTATCGCATTGCTGCATAAACAATGGATCCGTTGGGTTGGGTGAGCAACAATCTTTAGAAAGGAATAGTAAAAAGCTATGTCACTTGGAATTGGTGGCTTATTTACTTTTAGTAAAACCACTTTACTTTGGTAAGCAAAATTTCTTATATGGGCATGGTTGCTTACAAGACAAAAGCAACCTTCATCTGGCCTTTAGAAAAAGCAAGGCAAGGGAGAAAGAAGTTGTCCCCTCTTCTCTGGTAACCCTAGCCGGTCATATAGAGTGCTCCGCCCGCCACCGCATATGTAGAAAAAGAGGGAGCGGGGAAGGAAGAACAACCGTTTGACTTTGGCACATGAGGTGGCGGGTTTGGCTAGGTAACATAATGGAAATGTATCGGACTGCAAATCCTGGAATGACGGTTCGACCCCGTCCTTGGCCTCGGGGAGTGGCGAGCAGCACGGAACTTTAATTAATCAAATGGCATAACATAAGGGGGCTTTCCTTTGTTATAAATCCACAGACAACATTCTGGAACTTCCAAACCAAAGAAATGCAACATGAGAAGGACTTTTTACGCTTCAATAGAATGAATTCGGTAAGGGTAGAATACGCCCTATGGTCGATCGAAGGTCCTGTGCCACTTGAACTCAAATCTATCTTACCTTCAATCCATCTTTGTCCAGCCAGCTTATAACAAAATGTTAGACCGGGCTGACACAACCGAATTGGTTGAGGAAAAGGAAACCCCAGCGACCAAGCACTCCCGCCCCCAAAAGCGGAGACCGAACAACCGCCAGGTTGTCGAGGACACGTCTGAAGAGGAGGCGGGCGCCCTCTAAGTTTACCACCCTACTAATGGACTATGGGGGGGCAGGCGAACGGGAACCGACCGAGAACCCGAACCGCTTGACTGACTGCCCCCTTCATACTCGATTCATTAGGGTCGGGGATGGATGGAACCAATCAGAAGTGCAAATCGCGCAAGCGAAGCCGGGAAACGGACCGCAGCGCAACGACTAGGAGACTCGTGTCGGAGGAGTTTTGAGCGTGAGCTACCACTCATGCAGCGGCAAGGACCCGCAACTCTCGAGGGAGCCACCAACCGCCCGAATCACTCCTTTACTCAATGGATAGCGCTTATCCTCTTTCAATCAACAAAATGAGAAATGGGGAAGAAAGAAAAGAAAGAGGTCTTTATTGAAGAGGCTTTGCACCTGAAATAAGACTAATGAAGATCCAGAAGAATGGGTCTGGGCTTTCGAAAAGATGAAGATGCAAAGGGTAAAGAGAAAGTCTTTTGAACAACCAACCTGACATAAGGATTCTAGCTCGCCCACTTAGAGCAGATGGAGATTCTCGGACGGGGAAAAGCGGCACTCGACATCTATTAAACAACACCAAGAACAAAGCCATACCATGCCCTCGGGAGAAACTAGTGATGATTGCCATGAATGCTGCCCTCGAGGATGTGTACAAGAAGGTCTTTGCCGATTCCTATCAACATGGTGCACCTCTCAGTAGAGGGTGGAGACTTTGACCGAATGAATAGGGATCAATTGATAGAAATTTTTATTGAGGAAGAGAATCCAGGATGAATGCTTTTTTCGTTCGCTATGTGCTGACTGGATGCGTACTCGCGTGATCGATCGATGGACGGGGGAATTGCGTGAATGACGAGACCGGCCTAACCTAAAGTAAAGTAAAGGCTCTTCCCTCTCTTGATGGCGAATCTTGATTGACTGAAACTAGGAACCGATTCGGAGAAACAAGAAGCATGGCATGAGCGGCGGAAAAATTTCCGATAGCGTTGATTCGATGGATGGTAATAAAAAACCAACTCAAGCACGAAATCAATGTTGAGTCAACAATCATCGAGAGGGGCACCACCAAGCGAGATCGAGACCAGCACCTTGTTTGTATAGGGTTCCAAACAAACCTGCGCTTCTTCAAATATCCCAAGGGTAGGGCCTTCAAAGCTTGACTAACAAGCGAGAAACTTTACTTTGAGAAAGAAGGGGGCGCGCTAGCTTACTAATAATATAGGGCTTTTTCAGCTTGATCGGAATCGATTCTATGATTGAATAGCAGAAGTGCTACTTAGTAGTAGAAACTCGGAGAGACAGACAGAGGGGGGACTCTATCATACCTGCTAACTCCTAGGATGAGAAGTAGGTCCCTTGTTTTTGGCAGGACCCGCCTTTGTTGCCCCTCGGTAGAGTGAGTCTACTTAGCGAACTGGCAGGACGCGGAGATCGATTGATCAATATGAATCTCGAGAGTGGATGGTTGACCGCCGCCCCCTTGTCCTGGAGGCTCTCCGGCCGGGGAGGAGCTTGCTATCGTAACCTTTTCTCCCGGTGTATGTGAAAAAGAGTGACAAACCTATTTTTGTTCGATCATAGGTTGGTCCAAAGAACGAGAGTCGGCTTCCTTAAGTCCGTTATTCCTTAGTTGCTTAGTGGTAAATGGTCGGCTGTTAACTGACTAGTTGTAGGTTCAAATCCTAGTTAGAGAGATTTTTTAGTTATAGCTTTTCTGACCTAGCAACCCCTGTCCTTCTCCTTAGTTTCTAAACTAGTAGAATTGTAGGACATCAAAAGAAAATGGTAAGTTGATTATTGGTTTTTATGCCTCACTCTCATATAGGTGAACTTGGTTCGTTCAATTCCTAAGGAGAAGAAGGATCCACTAGGAATGAATGGGAAGACTAGAGTAGTATCTTCACTAGCAGAAGGAATTTGTCTGCACAAGCATCATTTAAAGAACATAGAGATGCAAGAATGGGCCGACTAGGCTCTACCTAGCCCATTCTCCTTAGGCCCACGCACGCCGTGGGCTGGGCTGACCCAGCCCATGACTTTTGTGAGCCGGGTCAGTCCATATTAGACTTACCTCAGCCCAGCCCACACCATGGGCCAATTTTACCTGGGCCAAGCTGGGCCGTGCTATGGGTCGGTTCAGGTTGTGCCGTGGGCCTTGAATAGGCTAGCCGATTAGAGCCCATCTACGAGTTAGAATAGGTAGGCCCATTTTGGCCAATCGTAGGTTTAGATGGACCAGTCCATTTAAGCATTCGATTTTTAATTTTTATTTTTTTGAATTTTTAAACAAGTTAAAAAATATAAAAGCTTGAATAGTCAATGGAAATATGAAAAGGGGTATTTTATTTATGATTGCCTTATTAAAAACCTTTCTAAGGAAAACCTAGTAGGACAAAACCTTGGTAAAGAAAAACGAGTACAATCAAGATAATTATACAAAAAATGTTTATAAAATTACAAAAAAACAACAAAAAAATTATAAATGAAAATCGGCCACAATAGGCCTTTAGTCGGCTGGCCCATTGTGGGCCCATATGGGCTTTACATGGGCTGGGATAGGCTGACCCATAATGGGCCTAAAAGTGCTGGCCTGGCCTGGCCTAAACCCGGCCTTGTTCATGATTTTTCATGGGCTGATATATGTTGGTCTAGCTCAGCCCACTAATATTTATGAGTCGAGTCATGCCTTGAACAACGACAGGACGTGCCGACTCGGCCCATCACTATATCAGGACGGGCTTGTGCCAGCCCATAGGTCCCTGCCTATTGTTGCATCTCTAGAAGAACAAACAAAAAAAGGGGTTACTGTTGACGTAGGATAGATGGATGTAGTCTAATGGCTAAAGCTCTATCAGCTTCTTCTAGACCGAACTCTCCACAGGCCCCTACCCATTGTTGCATCTCTAGAAGAATGAACAAAAAAAGGGGTTACTGTTGAGGTAGGATAGATGGATGTAGTCCAATGGCTAAAGCTCTGCCAGCTTCTTGTAGACTGAACTCTCTTTTCTTTAGGCTCCGAGTTGTTTTGGGTAGGATGGTAGAATTTATCTTCGCCACTAGTGGCAACGAAGTTCTTGGTAATTAACAAGCAAGAAAACGTATGCGCTAACAAGCAACGGCTGGCTTTCCCCTTTTTGGTTTCGTGGATAAGTCCGGATTCATGGTCCCACTGGGAGGACCAAGTCGCAATTCAAGGTCTAAAGGCTTTACAGCCTTTCATTTGCTTCTCTTCGATGGAAGTTTTATTTTCCCAGAATGTATCCTATTTTTTGGCCTAATTCTTCTTCTGATGATCGATGGAAGTTTTAAAGGCTAATTTTTGGCCTAATTCTACTCAGTAATCAACAAGCAAGAAAAAGTATGTACTAACAAGCAACGGCTACCTTTCTCCTTTTTGGTTTCGGGGATAAGTCCAAATTCTCGGTCCCACTAGGAGGACCAAGCCGCAGTTCAAGGTATAGAGGCTATAAAAGCCTTTCATTTGCTTCTCTTGGATGGAAGTTTTATTTTCACAGAATGTATTCTAATTTTTGGCCTAATTCTTCTTCTGATGATCGATTCAACCTCTAATAAAAAAGATATACCTTGGTTATATTTCATTTCTTCATGTAATGAGCATAACGGCCCTATTATTCTAATGGAGAGAAGAACCTATGATTAGCTTTTCAGGAAATTTCCAAACGAACAATCTGAACGAAATCTTTCAATTTCTTATTTTACTATGTTCAACTTTATGTATTCCTCTATCCGTAGAGTACATTGAATGTACAGAAATGGCTATAACGGAGTTTCTGTTATTCGTATTAACAGCTACTCTAGGAGGAATGTTTTTATGCGGTGCTAACGATTTAATAACTATCTTTGTAGCTCCAGAATGTTTCAGTTTATGCTCCTACCTATTATCTGGATATACCAAGAAAGATGTACGGTCTAATGAGGCTACTACGAAATATTTACTCACGATGAGGAAGGATCCAAAGGGGCTCTTAATGCCACACACCCGATGAATAGAAACTAATTGTTACTCATATCAAATGGTTCTCTCCACATCATGAGATGGGCTACTGCGTGCTAACAGCTAACAAAAATAGGGCTTTCTTTTATTTTATAAAGAAATATGCCCCGCCGGAATTCCATATTCAAAAAGAGAAGGGCAGCTCGAAGCCAACTAAGTATTTCCCTCCCTACTGGCATGGATATATCAAGCAATCAAGTATAAGTAATCGAGTAAGCTCTATGATTATCAATGATTTACTAAACTTTGACTTTATTTGATAACAAAATTATAAGATATTTCTCCCCTTAAAAAAATTATGAGATATTTCTACAATAGGAATTGAGAAAAAAAGAAAAAAAAGAAAAAAAATTTCGGTCAGTTTTTATTTTTCTGCCATCAAATTTATATACTAGAAAATATTTTCTATTCTTCATACTTTTTTTAAAATAATTTTGACTAGATCTTACAATTAAAGGAACCCAGGTTTAACAACTTGGCCATCCCAAGAAACATTGTGATGAGGCACTAAAGAAGAACCCGGGTTTAATACCTTGGCCATCCCAAGAAACATTGTGATGAGGCAGTAAAGAACATGAATCACGGCCAATATGGAGATGAATATATTCAGCTGCAAAATTCCTTCCCTTGAGATCAGAGAAACCATTCCCTAGAAATCACAAACACCAAAGCTTATTATTATTATTATTATTATTATTATTATTATTATTATTATTATCATTATTATTATTCAAAACAAAATATTTAAATTACATTTGAGAGTTAGAAAAATCACATTCGGATGCTAGTGCAACTAGGGCCGACAATTTTAGACACAACATGATGACATCATACAAGAACGATACGAGATAAATGGGTTTGACATGCACGTATATTAATTGGGTCATAAATGGGTTAGTACAAATAACACGAAAATAAACGTGCCAATACGACATGTTTACCTACACCTTGGGAACACAAGGATACTTTCAAGTTATTAGCCCACCACCCTGCTGATGTGAGTTTGATGTCAAATAAGGGTTTCTAATATATTTATTATGGTTTTGTAGTGTTGACCCAAAAGTCCCACATCGAGAGAAAATGAACTCTTCCTCTCATTCTTCTCTATATAAATGCGGCTTCTTTCTTCTTTCCTGTGTGCGTGGAGGCGTGGAACTATATAGCTTCAATGTATTTTTTCCAATCTTGGCTTTTTAAAATTTAAAAATTAGAAAAAAAAATACGGTTTAAACATTTAATAATAATTAAATATTGATATATTTTAGACATTGTAAAGGCCTTACAGTTAAAATTATAACCAAAAAAACTATTATAGTTAAAATTATAACTAAAAAAAAGTTAAAAACTATTAAAATTATAAGTAAAAAGAATTTATATAGTAAAACAATTTAATTATTTTAAAAATATTGTTATTTAAAATTTTTTAAAAAATAAATGGTATATTTTGTTTTTAATTGTGTTATAATTGTGTTATAATTGTATCAACATGTTATGTTTAATAATTGTGTTAATTGTGTCGTG
Source organism: Artocarpus heterophyllus (assembly GCA_025403435.1). Taxonomy (NCBI): domain Eukaryota; kingdom Viridiplantae; phylum Streptophyta; class Magnoliopsida; order Rosales; family Moraceae; genus Artocarpus; species Artocarpus heterophyllus. Next base: position 14,231,347 of record CM046347.1, on the reverse strand, counting down.
TTACACGTGTTATAGGTATGTAGTATTTGTGTTTGCATTTTAGGTACGCTTATTAATCGTGTTGTGTCTGTGTTCTAATCGTGTCGTGTTGTAATCGTGTTAACACGAATATGATATGTAATATGACTTTGCCAGCCTTAGTGCAACTTGTGTATTATAATATTGGACCACGATAATAATTAAGTTTAATACACTTTTCTTTTTATGGACTTTTTTGCAAATTTAACTCATGGTTGACCACGCAATCAGACTTTGCAGTCAGCTGAAATGATGGCATTAGGCAGGAAAAATTGAACTATTATTATTAATATTATTATTAAGTGTGCATTTCTTACCTTTGATTCGCAGTAAGTTTGATCTTCGTCGGCGATTTCCACCGAAAGACTTGTTGTTGTGTTAGGCTCATGATCGTATTCATCAGAGTCTGGTGAAGAAGAAGAAGATTGTGTGGCATGTTCTGCAGACCCCAAGGGATCCTCGCATGGAAGAAAAGAGTTTGCCACACTATGGCTAACACAGATTTTTGATATCGGCACTTCCGACACCGTCAGAAGCAGTGATATGAATCCCAGCTTCATCATTTCTGAAACCAAATTCAAAACATTTCATATCATAAAGATCATAAACATATATATTTAAGAAAAGACCGTGACATGTAAATATGCATATATACATATATATAGTTTACTAATTACCTGCTTTGGACTTCTCCAAAGCCCTATTGAGAGACTTTCTTTTCCGCCTCCTGAGAAACTGATCATCAAATTAACAAACACAATCAAACCCCATGGCTTCAAAAGATCAAAACTAAACGTTTGTGCGCAAATAAGTGATCAGGCGATAGTACCTTGGTTAGACGATGAAGACCGGCCTCAATCATGAAAGATAGAAGGAAGAAAAACAAAGCAAATATCGAAACAGCCCAAGTTGGCGTATATTCAAGGGAGTTCCCTTTGTCCATATTTCTCTCTTTCTATTCCTGATAATCTGTAGATCTGTTCCAAGTCTAGAATTATTATCTTCTATTCCACATACCTTTTTCTGGGTCCAGTTAGAAATAAGAGGGAGCCATATACTTGTATTTATACGTGCTTTTCAGCAATAAGGCCAGAGGGGTGTGGAACTATATTTGTCAAACGTATCACTTTGTTAATTATTTGTTATCATACGTACAAGTTCGTACGGTGTTTTTTTTTTTTGCAATTTTTAAAAATTTTCCAGCGGCAGCCACGTAGTACTGCGTTCGCTATCAACATGCATATTCAAAGAAAATTACGAAAGGAAACTTAATCACGTGATGAAGAAAAAATGATGCCTCAAATTTAAGCTTAATTTTATTTTAATTTTTTGTTTATGAACGTTGATACTTCTTCGGATCTATTGTCCATTTTCACGTCTTAAGTCGGTTGCTGTTGTGTTAGTGTTTTGAGTATTTAGTTTCTATCCATGTACTTGTGTTATTATAATCATTGAAAAGATATGAAAATATGTAGTATCTGTTAGTATGTAAAATATGTAGTATCTGTTAATATTATACATACATATACAGTGACAGTGACAGAGTTATCAAAGGGGGTTACTATTGTAAAAACAATCGAACATATTGTATATTCAATTTTTTAAGGAGGCTTTTGTACAAGTTTTAATCATATATTATATATCTTTATTTATACATGTATAATCGGAAAAAATTGAGGCCTCCAATGCATTTGCCTCACATATATATGGAAAAATACATATAGATATAGATATATAGGGTGTTTGAGGTTGTGGTTCTAATTATAAAGTTTCAATTCTCAATAATATAAAACTCTCACATATTACAGTATAAAATAAAAATTTGCTATAATGTGTATGATAAAGCTCTCACATGCTACAATGCGTAATTAAAACTTTATGGTTCTAACTCTTTTCCACACACTATAGATATCAAGAGGTGTCCTGCATTTTCTCTTTCTTTTTTCCCCTAAATTTACACCATAAAGATTTTATTTTTAGAAGCGATCAAGTTAAATTGATATTGAAATATATTTTTCAATTTTCCTTTATAGGTAAGTTTATCCTTGATTTTGTTATTTTAAAAAGTATACATAAATTTTGTCAATGTGTAGTGGAAAGCTTTCGGCATAATAATAAAAGAATATTGTTGTAAGTGTGCATAACTCAGCGCATGCATTGTCATATGTCATTATGCAGAATGCCCACAATATTTGGCACATTCTCCGGGACCAAACGAAATAATGTAAAAGTCAAAAGTACTTTTGACGGAAATCTTAAGCCAAAGTCATCATTCTTGTCAAGATATAGCTTTGCTTACTTTATATAGCATTGGATCAGATCAGCCAAAGACCAGCAGAAGGACTATGGAAAAGATATATGCTCCCTTCAACTCGATCGCATATTAGTCAAATTAATTAATGATCAAAAGAAAATGATTATGGGTGTGAATAACTAAGGATGGTTAATAATATACTTCAGTAGATGTTGATTTGAAAAATATTTTGATTATAGAAGGTTGAAACCATTTTAAAAGCATTGACATAAACCATATATATGTTTTTTTTTTTTACATTAAAAGAAAATCAATATTGTCTTCAATATAAAGAGGCCGAAAGCTATTATTAAAAAAAAGTGAATGATTTTTGGGGGGAAAAAAAAGTTAAATGATAATATAAGAAAAATAACTAATTACATAATTATACCTCCTAATTTTAATTATTTTTCAATTCATATCTCTATGTTAAAAAACTACAAATGTATTTCTAGAAATTAAAAAACATATTTTAATTTTATCCCTCGTATATTTTTGGACAAAAAAATACAAAGATAGGACAAAAATACCCTTCATTAGATTGAATTTATTTCTAAAATATATTTTTCTTCTTGAGAAAAAAATTTTAAAAATATTTTTAATATTCAAAAAACCATTAAAACTTAATATCTTTTGTTTTTCTAAAATTTGATGCTTTGTTTTAGAATTTTTTATTTTTTAAATCTATAAGATTTTTTCATAGCCATTTAAAAGTAATTATATCATTTTGCCTAATTTTTTCTTTTATAAGGATGAAATTAAAATAAGTTTTTTAAATTCAAAAAATATCTTTATAATTTCTAAAAACAGAAAAACAAATTGAGAAATAGTTGAAACTAGGAGTTATAATTATTATAATTATGTAATTAAGGGCCCGTTTCGCGCAGCTTCTGCTTGTGTTTTTAGTCAATAGAAGAAGAGAAGTAAAAACTGTAACTTTTCGATAAGTGTTTGAAATCATATTTTTAAAAGAGCTTTAATAGGTCAAAATAGTTTTAATTTTTTTAAGTTACAAAAATATAATATTTTAGTTATAATATATTATTAATACTTCAGTATAAGTTTCAAAGTCTATTTCAGAAGTGTTTTTTTGAGTAGATACGTTTTGTGGCTTACAGAGGAAGAACTTCTGGAGAGTAAAAGCACTTCTGATAGTTTATTCAAACACTTCTAAAAGTAATTTTTGAACTCAAAAAGTCAAAACAGCTTTTAGAAAGCATTTCAAAATAGGCCTTAATCCTGAAGAAAAATGCTTTTTAGTTGGATCAAGAGAGGATGCATGCGCCATGGAACTACGATTATTCCTCAACATTAGTCATTCTTAACAATATCTATTTATATATAAGTATGTATAATACTCTAGGCGGTTCATCCGGGGCTTCTCGGGTCATCCGAGAAGGCTTAACATGCTTTTGCCTACCCTTCTATTTCCTCTACTATAGGTACGTAAGTCTCAATTGTTGCAGATTTGGAGCCAAATCAAGTAGACAACCCAGCAAAAGGAAGGAAAAGGGAGAAAATCGCGTCCTCGAAGGCAGGGAGCAAGCGCCGCGGCTCTGGCAGAAGAGCGCCGCGGCGCTGGGGCGAAGGCGCCTAGGCGCCAGGACAAGAGCGCCTAGGCGCTATGTGGCAAGCGCCTAGGCGCCAAGGGCTAAATGCCTAGGCCGAATGAGGATGGCGCCTAGGCGCCAGGAGAAGAGCGCCTAGGCGCCGCAGGGGAGCGTCGCAACGCTCGTTTCGAGCGCCGCGGCGCTGACGCGCTGTGCTGCGCGATGTGTTTTGAATCAAAGTCGAATTCAAAGGTCCCAAAAATGGGAAACCACTAGGGTTTCCTATTAGTTGCTATTTTTCTCCTCCTTTGGTTATAAATAGACACAAGGTGGCTAGGGTTGGGTGTGTGAAAACTGTGTATGAAAGTTGTGAGTGGCAAAATTTTGTGAGAGGCAAAATTCTTGAAAGCTCCATCCTTGAGAGAGAAAAATTCCCATTGGGTGTTAGATAAAAAGAGAGTTTTGGTAAGCACAGTTTGTGAGTGTGTGAGAAACTGCTCTTGTAATCTGTAATCTCCTTCATCATAGTGGAATCTGCAAGCGGCAGAAACAGGACGTAGTCTCAATTTTGGACGAACCTGTATAAAAATTTGGTGTCTCTTTTTCTTCTTTTCTCCTATTTATTTTCTGCAATTGTTCGTTCTTGCGATCCTTGGAATTAGGAGTCGCCTAATTCCCCAACAACTGGTATCAGAGAGGAGGTTTTGATCAAGAACGATGACTGGAGAAGAAGGTATGGCAGCCGGCATTATCAAATTTGATGGTTCAGATTTTTCCTATTGGAGGATGCAAGTAGAGGACTACCTATACAGCAGGAAACTGCACTTGCCCTTGGGTAATAAGCTCGAAGGCATGAAGGATGAGGAGTGGAGTCTCCTTGATAGACAGGTACTCGGTGTGATCCGTTTGACTTTGTCAAAGAACGTTGCCCACAACGTTGCGAAGGAGACTACTACAGCAGGGATGATGAAGGCTCTGTCAGAGATGTATGAGAAGCCCTCAGCCAATAACAAGGTACATCTCATGAAGAAGCTTTTCAATTTAAAGATGCCTGAAGGTGCCTCGGTGGTAGAGCACCTGAACAGTTTCAACACCGTCCTAAACCAATTGGTCTCGGTAGAGATTAAATTCGATGATGAGATCAATGCTCTAATCCTCTTGGCCTCGTTACCGAATAGCTGGGAACCCATGAGGGTGGCCATTACAAATTCGCTTGGGAATGCCAAATTAAAGTTTGTTGATGTCAGAAATTCTATTCTGGCGGAAGAAGTTCGCAGGAAGGACTCAAGAGAAGCCTCTTCGTCGAACTCGGCCCTTAATGTTGATAATAGGGGCAGGAAACTTGATAGGCAATCCAACAGGGATAATGGCAGGAGAGGCAAGTCGAGGAATGGGAGAAGCAATTCAAGGAATGGAAGGACCATGGAGTGTTGGAACTATGGGAAGACGAGCCACTTGAAAAAGAACTGCAGGGCTCCAAGGAAGAATGAAGACAAGACTAATGACGCAGCCAACGCCGCCACTGAAGAGCAAATGGATGCTTTAATCTTGTCTGTCGACAGTTCTTTTGATTCGTGGGTGATAGACTCAGGAGCATCATTCCACACCACAGCACACCGTCATGTCCTAGAGAACTACGTTGCTGGAAATCATGGTAAGGTTTATCTCGCTGATGGAGAACCTTTGGATATAGTTGGCATTGGAGATGTCAGTTTAAAAATGCCTAATGGGTCGGTATGGAAGATTCATAAGGTGAGACATGTTCCTAAATTAATGCGCAACTTGATTTCGGTGGGGCAACTGGATGATGATGGACATAAAGTAACCTTCAATTGTGGAGGTTGGAAAGTCACGAAAGGAGCGATGGTTATTGCTCGGGGACGCAAGGCTGGAACTCTCTACATGAACTCTAGTTGCAGAGATACCCTATCAGTTGCTGATTCTGCTGCCAATACTGAGCTATGGCATTATAGGCTCGGTCACATGAGTGAGAAGGGTATGAAGGTGCTTCACTGCAAAGGAAAACTGCCGGGTTTGAAAACTGTTGATCACAGTTTGTGTGAAGCCTGCATCTTTGGTAAACAGAAGAGAGTGAGTTTCTCAAAGATGGGTAGAGAGCCTAAGTCCAGGAGATTGGAGCTTGTTCACACAGATGTGTGGGGGCCTGCGCCGGTGACTTCCCTTGGTGGCGCAAACTACTATGTGACGTTCATTGATGACTCAAGCAGGAAGGTATGGGTTTACTTTCTGAAAAAAAAATCTGATGTGTTCGATGCTTTCAAGAGATGGAAAGCCATGGTGGAGAACGAGACAGATTTGAAGGTGAAGTGCTTGCAGTCTGACAATGGGGGAGAGTACCTAGGTGAAGATTTCAGGCGGTACTGTGCTGAGAATGGGATAAAGATGAGGAAGACCATTCCAGGGAAACCACAACAGAATGGGGTAGCTGAGAGGATGAACAGGACTTTAAACGAGCGTGCTAGGAGCATGATGTTAGACATGTATGCTCTAAGGAGTAAAAATGTAATACGTTTTTGGAGACATTTTTATCAATAAAGAATTTATTCATTTATATATACCAAATATTGTCCTCTTTACGTTCATATTTGTTGAATGTATGATAAGCAAACAGTAGTCTGAGACTGTCAGTCTAAACCTTAAGAGTTGGGCATATGATGGGATGATTATGCGGTAGACACGACTCTTAAGGTGATGGTCTAAAATATATGATCCGCAATCGAGGGAATAAAGTTGGGCGCTTTATTCATGTAAAGATTGTTATGTTGTCTATATCCCTTTTGGGAGATGGTTTGTCTTGGCCATCGGAGTTGGACTCCGTGAATAGAAACATTGGCGCGTTGTCATAGGTGACGATGTGTTGGATCGGGACATAAAGTGAATTGATTTGGATTAATAATTCTATCTTGGCAAATCGATTCACTTTAGACAATCATTTGTATTGTATCTTAATCCTGAGATGAATAATGGGCCCGTTGTCTCGATTTGTGTCTTTTGATGTACCAATGGGTGACTCCCACATCTCTATAGTGGCATGCATGCCGGTACGTTAGAGGCATGACTCTTGGTAGCGTAGACTTGTTATTCATAGATATGGAATCCATAGCTCCTCTTTAGGAGTAATGATATCCTCTTATATGCGTTGTCCTGTAATTGGAAAACTGGAGGCGCTCAACCATTTGGATACATAGGTGTAACCGAATGGTATACTATCTTTGGATGGTAAGTTTTCTAATGGTGAGACAATGGAACGTAAGATAAAAATAATCGGGAAGGTAAGACAGAACTTGTCCTTAAGCCGATTATGGATGATCATATGGGGATGCGATACACTATGATATGTCATGGAGACTTAGCTACACGAGCTTCGTAATTCTATAAAGTTCGAGAGTGCAGCTCCAAGCTTTTAGCGGAGTAGCGTTGGAGTTGATAATTGTGAAATGTATATCTGGGATATTGGGTTTCATAATTATCATGAGCTTGAACTTTAAAGGTCCATTTTGGTCCCCTTTGCTAGCTCACAAAATCCTGTAACGACACGGCGTGTTTTTCCAATAATTGGTGACTTATGTCGGATTTATCAGATTGGTTTAAAATTTATAAGAATCAAATAATTCATGTCTGTTTATCGGTTGAATTAATTATGTAAGAAATTAGTTCAAGATAACTTGTTGAATTATGGCGTTCGGATAATTCTTGTCTGTTTATCGGTTGTTTTAATTTTGGACAATTAGAACAAGATAAACTTGTAGAATTATTGTGAATTGATTTATTTTCTTAGAGATAATCTTGATAAAGTTTGTTTTGATCAGATATCTTTTCTATTGGGCTATTTGAATCAAAACTGAGACTTTATCCTTTAGAATCTCGGGTGGAAAATAAAAGATTCGCGGAGATTTTTTCTCGGCAGTTCGGCATGCCAGATGACGTGTTCGGCCTGCCGAACTGGCCAGTTCGGCCTGCCTATCTCACAGTTCGGCATGCCGACCGCGACAGCTAAGATTACGCGTTTTTCACGCGTATCTTATCAGATATTGATCCGAACTTGATTCTGTTTCGATTTTTGAGACCTAATCTGATATGGACTGACCCCAAGGACCAATAGGTATAAAAAGGGAGTGAGTCTAATGATTTACTAAGATCAATTTGAGAGATTAAGAGTGATACTCTTCTAGTGAGCATCTGAAAACTCCCTGAGAGCTTTTGTTCACAAATCACGAACACTAGCTTTGGGTTCTCTCTATTGGTTGGAAGGAGAGTCACCGGTGGAAGAGCTGTACGTGTGAGCCCACACTCACTCCGGTTGTGGATAGAGAATAGCAAAGAAGACCAGTTGGTTGAGGCTCTTCTGGAACGTTACTTCTCTACACAGGTCGCGGAGGTTCTTCAACATACTGAGGTTAGTAAGATCTGTTTAATTTATACATATAACATGTCAAACTTGTGTTTTGGAAATTACTCTGATGAAAAATTTTAAAAATTTCGCTGCGCACTTTGTTTCCAACAATTGGTATCAGAGCCGAGGTTTTTACATAAATTTGCAAGTTTGTGATCATGTTATATGCATAAATTTTGTGATCTTAATCTCTCCAATGCTTGAATTAAATTTTATAGAGAGATGGCACTCTAGGTTTCTATATAATATATATGTTGTCATGGATTATATGGTGAATGTTTATTAATTAATTATGGTTGATTAAATTGTTGTTTAATTATTTATTAATTAATTAATACCGGTTATGGTTCCTTAGAGGTTAGAATGTGTATCTAGGTTTTTCATGTAATTAGATGGCGGACTATCATCTCCGTCTAGGATTTATTATTTAATTTTTAATTTGTAAGAATTTTGTAATTAAATAATTATTCGGAGAAGACGGAACGAGAAGTCAGAACTTAAAGATAGATGATGGCGCCTCCAGGTATTTCCTGAGTCTTTAATTTTATGTTTTTGAATTGTTGAAAATAAAATTGATGAATTGCATTAAAAATTGTATTTTCTGGATTGAGGGTTTTCTGCTCGGTCGGCATGCCGGACCTCACAGTTCGGCAGGCCGAAGGTCACAGATCGGCAGGCCGGACGTACGGTCCGGCAGGCCGACAGTGGGGCAGAAATTTTGGTGCTCTGCCGGCAGGCCGAACCTTCATGTTCGGCAGGCCGAACCACCATGATCGGCAGACCGATCACCCAGATCGGCCTGCCGACCGAGAGCAGCCAGGTGTCCAGAAAAGGTGCAATTTTTCAGTGCAGTTTTAATTTTATTTTTGGGACGATTCTGAGAAACATTAAATTTGGATATGACCGGAAATATGAAGTGTTCGATTCATACGGGATTGAGGACTTGAAGATGGATATTACATGAAGAAGGATACAGCTTGAGGATTCAAGGATGAAGAATCGATAAATGTCTCGATTATTCTCTTGTAATCTTAGTTTTTCTATTCTCTAGGGTGGAACCATAATATTACGGTTATTATTATTATGCTTGTAGCTTTGCTTGATTGCTTTGCTTGTCTGCATTATAATATGATTTACCATGTATATTGATAACATGTCATATAGAATAGGGAGTGCCGCTCATATTAAAATTGTTCATGCATAATTTCAAAATAAAACCTTGACTTCAAAAGATTGAGTGGGAGAAGGTTTTCGAAGAGAGAACCTAAGGCCTCCATCGTTGGTCCATAGGAAGAACATGATGGTCCCAACCCCTAGGAAGGGATTTCTATCATGTACCAGATTGGATCTCTGAAAGGATAAGGTATTTTAGTATGATTTATGGTTGCACACCCCTAGGTGGTGATTATAAATCATGGATAAAATATTAAAACGGTGGTTATACACTCACGTTAATTTTATTATTAACCTCCCCTAGGAGCTCTGTTAATAAAATTAATGGCCAAAGAAACGATTATTAGTATATGCTGGATCATACGGGTCCTGGATGGCATATATTAATCAGGAGGGGATCCGTGTTCCTGATTGAATTTGGCATGACTCCCCTAGGAGCTTGTTGAATTCTGAGTTGGGAATTATCGTTGTAAGGTTGTGATATTTTCAAGGTTTTGACACATAAACACATTTGTATGATTTTACATGATTGTGTTATCTTACTAAATTATTATATATGTTTGGTATATGATTCTTTATTGTAGATTGAAAATGTCTAAAAATGCTTTATCATCGATACTTGACAAAAACCAATTAACCGGTGAGAACTATAATGATTGGAAACGGAACCTGGACATCGTCCTTTCCTTTGAGAAACTGAAATATGTTCTGACAACTCCTTGTCCTCCCGAGCCTACGGGAGACTCAAGTAATGAGCAATTCCAAGCGTACGAACGCTGGAAAGATGCTAATGATCAGGCCCGCTGCTATGTTATGTCTAGCATGAATAACGTGCTGCAGGCTCAACATCAGGATTATGAGACTGCGAAGCAGATCTTGGATAATCTTGAGGACATGTTTGGAGGCCAGGCCATAACAAAGCGGCAAGGGGCGCTTCGAAAACTCTTAAACTGTAGACAGAGACCGGGGACATCTGTAAAGGAGCACATGATGTTGGTCATGGGTTACTTCGTTGAGGCTCAAACCAATGGAGCCGATATCGATGCTGAAACTCAGATGACTATGGTCTTTGAGACTCTGTCTAAGGAATTTATTCCGTTTAGAGCTACTTTTAATCTAAGCAATAGACGGGATATGACCTTGACAGAACTGATGAAACAGTTACAAGAGTTTGAACTGCTGATCAGGGAGTCTTCTGCTGGTGGAGAGGCCAATATGGTAGCTGCTTCTGGTTCCAATCCTAACTCTGGGAATGGAAAGAAGCAATGGGCCAAAAGTGGGAAGTCTTCTATTCCTATTGCTACCAAGAGCAAGAAGAAGAAGAAGAAGAACCCAAAGAAGCTTAAGTGCTTCTTTTGTGGTAAGGTCGGGCATATAAAGAAGCATTGCAAGGACTTCCTTTCCAAGGGAGGTAGGTGCGATCTTCTATATTTAGAAACTTGTTTGGTTGAGGAATCCAGTGACATTTGGGTCATAGATTCCGGTGCAACTAATCATGTTTGTGTTTCTCTGCAGGGATTCAAAGAAACGAGAAGTCTACTTCGTGAAGACTTAACGCTTCGGATGGGCAATGGATCCTTGGTCTCAGCGGAAGCAGTGGGAGATGTCCATCTTTATTTTGATAATTATAGGAGTTTAATTTTGCAAGATTGTTTTTATGTTCCTAAATTTAAAAGGAATTTAATTTCTGTATCTTCTTTATTTAAAGACTCCTACGTGGTATCTTTTAATGAAAAAGTGGTGATTCGTAAAAACAAATCTTTTATCTGTTCTGGATGGATGCAAAATATTCTATATTTTATCAAACCTAAGATGGACCTATTGCTTAATGCTGAGATAAATGATAATGACTCAAAAAGACTTAAAACTTCTCACTCTAATAAGACTTATCTTTGGCATTTGCGCCTTGGCCATATTAACCTAAATAGGATTCAAAGGTTGGTAAGGGATGGACCTTTAAGTCACTTAAAGGTGGAATCTATACCTCAATGTGAGTCTTGTTTGGAGGGTAAAATGACCAAAAGACCATACGGGTCTAAGGGCAATAGGGCCGAAGGGGTTCTAGAACTTGTGCATAGTGATGTTTGCGGACCGATGAACATCCGGGCACGAGGAGGGTATGAGTACTTCGTTACTTTTATTGACGATTACTCAAGATATGGGTATGTGTACCTAATGCACCACAAAAGCGAAACTTATGATAAGTTCAGGGAGTTTCGGGCTGAAGTGGAAAAGCAATTGGGTAGACCCATAAAGGCACTTCGATCAGATCGAGGTGGGGAATACCTTTCTGATGAGTTCTTGGGACACTTGTTAGAGAATGGGATTTTATCCCATTTGACTGCGCCGGGTACTCCGCAGCAGAATGGCGTAGCAGAGAGAAGGAATAGGACTTTGTTGGACATGATTCGGTCCATGATGAGTTATTCATCATTGCCTTTATCCTTTTGGGGATATGCACTACAAACCGCATGTTATCTTTTAAACAATGTGCCTTCAAAATCGGTCCCTAAAACTCCTCACGAGTTGTGGACAAGACGGAAGACATCCTTAAACCAAATTCGCATATGGGGATGTCCAGCTCATGTCCTGTTTAAGGATCCGAATAAGTTGGAAGCACGTTCAGAAGTTTGCGTGTTTGTAGGATATCCAAAAGGGACTAAAGGGGGTTATTTTTATAACCCAAAGGAAAATAAAGTCGTGGTTTCAACAAATGCAACTTTCCTTGAGGAGAGTTACATGAACGACTTTAAACCTCAAAGCAAAGTGGTGCTTGAGGAGTTGAGGGGTAATCCGTTTACTCCGGAGGTTCCGAACGAAACCATTCCGATCGGTGTAGAAAAACCAAACAAACCTGAACAACAACCTCAGGGGCTTCGGCGTAGTGGGAGGATCGGGCGTCAACCTGAGAGGTATATGTTCAATGGGGAGGTCTTTTTGGCTGAACCGGATGAACATGACAGGGATCCTTATACTTACGCAGAAGCTATGGAGGATGTTGATTCAAGACTCTGGACAGAGGCCCTGAACATTGAGATGAAGTCTATGGAGACTAATCGGGTCTAGGAGCTTGTGGATCTTCCCGAAGGGGTAAAACCCATAGGGAGTAAGTGGATCTACAAGAGGAAAAGAGGAGTGGATGGAAAGGTCGAAACCTTTAAGGCTAGACTGGTAGCTAAGGGTTATACGCAAAAGGAAGGAATCGATTATGAGGAAACCTTTTCGCCTGTAGCCATGCTTAAGACCATCCGGATTCTCTTGTCCATAGCTGCCGCTCTCGACTACGAGGTTTGGCAGATGGATGTCAAGACGGCTTTTCTGAATGGCTATCTTGATGAGTCCATTTATATGGAACAACCAGACGGGTTCAAGGTCACGGGTCAAGAGGGTAAGGTTTGTAAGTTGCTAAAGTCTATTTATGGACTTAAGCAGGCTTCTCGTTCTTGGAACATAAGATTTGATCAAGTGATCAAGACTTATGGGTTCTCACAAAATGTGGATGAACCATGTGTTTACAAACACATTAAGAATGGGAAGGTGGTTTTTCTACTACTCTATGTAGATGACATTCTGCTAATTGGCAATGACGTTGGGGCGTTGTCATCGGTCAAATTATGGTTGACCAAGCAGTTTGACATGAAGGACTTGGGTGAGGCTAATTTTGTTCTCGGTATCCAGATCTTTCGGGATAGGAAGAACAAAATGATAGCTTTGTCACAGACCGGCTACATAGATAAAATTCTCAGGAGGTTTGCAATGCAAGATTCCAAGAAAGGTGGGCAACCATCTAGGTCTGGAATTACTCTTTCTAAGAAAGACTCTCCAAAGTCTTATGAAGAAAGAGAATACATGAAGAAGGTGCCTTATGCTTCGGCAGTGGGTAGTCTCATGTATGCCATGCTTTGCACTCGACCGGATATTAGCTATGCGGTCGGGATTGTGAGTCGATTTCAGGCGGATCCAGGACCGAACCATTGGGTTGCGGTAAAGCATATTTTCAAGTACCTGAGAAGGACTCGAGGGTATATGCTTGTGTATTCGGGTGAGGATTTAACTCCTCTAGGATACACTGATTTGGATTTTCAATCCTGCCTGGATTCTAGGAAATCGACATCGGGGTTTGTGTTTACTCTGGGTGGCGGTGCCATCAGTTGGAGAAGTGCGAAGCAAGATTGCACTTCGGATTCAACGATGGAGGCCGAGTATGTGGTGGCTAGTGATGCTTCGAAAGAAGCAGTGTGGCTCCGCAAGTTCCTTGGGGATCTTGAGGTAGTTCCTGGTATGGATAAAGCGGTATCACTATACTGTGATAACAGTGCGGCGGTAGCTAATGCTAAGGAACCAAGATTTCACAAGAAGAGTAAGCATATTGATCGGAAGTATCATGTGATAAAGGACTTCGTTGAGAGCGGGCATGTCACGGTGTGCAAGATCGCGTCAGAGGACAATTTAGCTGATCCATTTACGAAGACACTTTCTGGGAGAGTCTTCGAAAGGCATGTGGAAGCTATGGGGATGCGAAATTTACAACATTTACTTACTTAGTGCAAGTGGGAGATTGTTAGACATGTATGCTCTAAGGAGTAAAAATGTAATACGTTTTTGGAGACATTTTTATCAATAAAGAATTTATTCATTTATATATACCAAATATTGTCCTCTTTACGTTCATATTTGTTGAATGTATGATAAGCAAACAGTAGTCTGAGACTGTCAGTCTAAACCTTAAGAGTTGGGCATATGATGGGATGATTATGCGGTAGACACGACTCTTAAGGTGATGGTCTAAAATATATGATCCGCAATCGAGGGAATAAAGTTGGGCGCTTTATTCATGTAAAGATTGTTATGTTGTCTATATCCCTTTTGGGAGATGGTTTGTCTTGGCCATCGGAGTTGGACTCCGTGAATAGAAACATTGGCGCGTTGTCATAGGTGACGATGTGTTGGATCGGGACATAAAGTGAATTGATTTGGATTAATAATTCTGTCTTGGCAAATCGATTCACTTTAGACAATCATTTGTATTGTATCTTAATCCTGAGATGAATAATGGGCCCGTTGTCTCGATTTGTGTCTTTTGATGTACCAATGGGTGACTCCCACATCTCTATAGTGGCATGCATGCCGGTACGTTGGAGGCATGACTCTTGGTAGCGTAGACTTGTTATTCATAGATATGGAATCCATAGCTCCTCTTTAGGAGTAATGATATCCTCTTATATGCGTTGTCCTGTAATTGGAAAACTGGAGCGCTCAACCATTTGGATACATAGGTGTAACCGAATGGTATACTATCTTTGGATGGTAAGTTTTCTAATGGTGAGACAATGGAACGTAAGATAAAAATAATCGGGAAGGTAAGACAGAACTTGTCCTTAAGCCGATTATGGATGATCATATGGGGATGCGATACACTATGATATGTCATGGAGACTTAGCTACACGAGCTTCGTAATTCTATAAAGTTCGAGAGTGCAGCTCCAAGCTTTTAGTGGAGTAGCGTTGGAGTTGATAATTGTGAAATGTATATCTGGGATATTGAGTTTCATAATTATCATGAGCTTGAACTTTATAGGTCCATTTTGGTCCCCTTTGCTAGCTCACAAAATCCTGTAACGACACGGCGTGTTTTTCCAATAATTGGTGACTTATGTCGGATTTATCAGATTGGTTTAAAATTTATAAGAATCAAATAATTCATGTCTGTTTATCGGTTGAATTAATTATGTAAGAAATTAGTTCAAGATAACTTGTTGAATTATGGCGTTCGGATAATTCTTGTCTGTTTATCGGTTGTTTTAATTTTGGACAATTAGAACAAGATAAACTTGTAGAATTATTGTGAATTGATTTATTTTCTTAGAGATTATCTTGATAAAGTTTGTTTTGATCAGATATCTTTTCTATTGGGCTATTTGAATCAAAACTGAGACTTTATCCTTTAGAATCTCGGGTGGAAAATAAAAGATTCATTGAGATTTTTTCTCGGCAGTTCGGCATGCCGGATGACGTGTTCGACCTGCCGAACTGGCCAGTTTGGCTTGCCTATCTCACAGTTCGGCATGCCGACCGCGACAGTTAAGATTACGCGTTTTTCACGCGTATCTTATCAGATATTGATCTGAACTTGATTCTGTTTCGATTTTTGAGACCTAATCTGATATGGACTGACCCCAAGGACCAATAGGTATAAAAAGGGAGTGAGTCTAATGATTTACTCAGATCAATTTGAGAGATTAAGAGTGATACTCTTCTAGTGAGCATCTGAAAACTCCCTGAGAGCTTTTGTTCACAAATCACGAACACTAGCTTTGGGTTCTCTCTATTGGTTGGAAGGAGAGTCACCGGTGGAAGAGCTGTATGTGTGAGCCCACACTCACTCCGGTTGTGGATAGAGAATAGCAAAGAAGACCAGTTGGTTGAGGCTCTTCTGGAACGTTACTTCTCTACACAGGTCGCGGAGGTTCTTCAACATACTGAGGTTAGTAAGATCTGTTTAATTTATACATATAACATGTCAAACTTGTGTTTTGAAAATTACTCTGATGAAAAATTTTAAAAATTCCGCTGCGCACTTTGTTTCCAACACATGAGGTTGCATGCAGGGCTGCCAAAGATGTTTTGGGCTGAGGCGATTAACACAGCCGCTCATCTGATCACCAGAAGTCCATCCACACCGCTGAAGTTCAAGCTACCGGAAGAAGTCTGGAGCCATAAACAGGTGGATCTCTCTTACTTGAGAGTGTTTGGTTGTGTTTCTTATGCACATATTGATTCTACTGCTAGAAGTAAACTGGATGCCAAGTCAAAGAAGTGTTTTCTGGTTGGTTATGGCAGACTTGAGTTTGGTTATCGTCTCTGGGATGACCAAAGTCGAAAGATTATCAGGAGCAAGGATGTGATCTTCAACGAAGGTGTTCTGTACAAGGACAGAGACAGCACGGACTCCAGGCGTTCAGGTTCTGAAGATAAGAAGCCTGAGGTGATTCCATTGAAGGATCTGCCTGAAGTGGAGGTGCAAAATCCAGAGGTTGAAGACCAGGAAAACATAGCTCCAGAAGAAAACCAGAGGACTCCTGCCACACCAGTCAGGAGGTCTAGCAGGACAATCAGACCACCGCAGAGATACTCCCCTACTCTGCATTACATCTTGTTGACCGACAGAGGTGAGCCAGAGAGCTTTGATGAAGCCGTGGAGGCTGGAGATTTGGTCAAGTGGGAGTTAGCCATGAGGGACGAGTTGGATCGGACATGGCAACTGTCAAAGTTACCACAGAGTAAAAAGTCCTTGCACAACAAGAGGGTATACCGGGTAAAAAATAAAAGTGCTGGCAGCAAACGATATAAGGCAAGGTGGGTGGTAAAAGGATCCAGAGATATGCTCGCCAAGATGGATCCGATTGAGAAACTGAAGTTGTGCGCAACTTCAGTTGGACTTCTCCAAGAGGCGTGAGAAGTCGTTGCCGCTGCAGTGGGAGACATGGTGATTGATTAGTCTCCAAGTGGGAGATTGTTGCAGATATGGAGCCAAATCAAGTAGACAACCCAGCAAAAGGAAGGAAAAGGGAGAAAATCGCGTTCTCGAAGGCAGGGAGCAAGCGCCGCGGCTCTGGCAGAAGAGCGTCGCGGCGCTGGGGCGAAGGCGCCTAGGCGCCAGGTGAAGAGCGCCTAGGCGCCAGGACAAGAGCGCCTAGGCGCTATGTGGCAAGCGCCTAGGCGCCAAGGGCTAAACGCCTAGGCCGAATGAGGATGGCGCCTAGGCGCCAGGAGAAGAGTGCCTAGGCGCCGCAGGGGAGCGTCGCAGCGCTCGTTTCTAGCGCCGCGGCGCTGACGCGCTGTGCTGCGCGATGTGTTTTGAATCAAAGTCGAATTCAAAGGTCCCAAAAATGAGAAACCACTAGGGTTTCCCATTAGTTGCTATTTTCTCCTCCTTTGGTTATAAATAGACACAAGGTGGCTAGGGTTGTGTGTGTGAAAACTGTGTATGAAAGTTGTGAGTGGCAAAATTTTGTGAGAGGCAAAATTCTTGTGAGCTCCATCCTTGAGAGAGAAAAATTCTCATTGGGTGTTAGATAAAAAGAGAGTTTTGGTAAGCACAGTTTGTGAGTGTGTGAGAAACTGCTCTTGTAATCTGTAATCTCCTTCATCATAGTGGAATCTGCAAGCGGCAGAAACAGGACGTAGTCTCAATTTTGGACGAACCTGTATAAAAATTTGGTGTCTCTTTTTCTTCTTTTCTCCTATTTATTTTCT
Organism: Artocarpus heterophyllus; assembly: GCA_025403435.1. Classification (NCBI taxonomy): domain Eukaryota; kingdom Viridiplantae; phylum Streptophyta; class Magnoliopsida; order Rosales; family Moraceae; genus Artocarpus; species Artocarpus heterophyllus. Next base: position 14,213,643 of record CM046347.1, on the reverse strand, counting down.
GCAATTGTTCGTTCTTGCGATCCTTGGAATTAGGAGTCGCCTAATTCCCCAACATCAATAAAGTCCTGCTCAAGTAGTATTCATGTTTGAACCAAAGCAACGAAGTTGCTTTCCCCCCCTTTTTTTTTTTCTTCCCTTCTCTATCTTCTGGTTGCTGCCTATTTTGTTTTTTCCCTTTAAATATTATTTAATTTTAAAAAATACACCTATTTAAATTAACTTTTTCTCAATTGTCCCCATTAATTATTTTATAGAAATTTTTTCTTCATTTAAGTTTTTTTTCCTCTACTTCTAAATATATTAATAATGGTCTTTATAAATTCTTTTTATAATTGTTCTATTATAATAAATTCTCAAATAAGTCCTTACTCTTTTTTTTGCCTTGAAATAAGTCCTTACTTAAATATTATTCTGCTCATCTTTTTCAAATATATTTTTTAAAAATAAATACCATTTCTCTATTTTTTTCCATGTGGAAGTAATTTTTGTCGAATTTATTGTACTTAACGATTTCCTTTTCATCTGCCCCTCTCAATCATTATTTTTTACATGCATACCTCATATTAATTTTCTATATGATTTTTTGTTGTCTTTTTCTTCAAATATGATATACTTGTTAATATAATTTTTCTCAAATGCCACCTTACTTCAATATTTTTTCTTGTGATTTCTAGTACTGGTAAAGGGCGAATGAGGGGCAATAGTTTTATCTCGTTCGATCGCTTCAATGCCTATAATTTGAGAGATAACAGGAAAGATCAAAATGCTAAACATCAATTATAATAAGCCTAGATGGAACTACTTAAAGCCCAGTCGGGCGCATTCCCCATTGAAGTTTTTCAAAAATTTAAATTTACCTTATAATTTGTTTGGTTTTTCATGTCTATCTAAAAAAAAATTCATTAATTTAAATGTAGAATTTAATCAAGATTTAAACAATAAATTTTTTTAGTAAAATTTCATATTTTGTAATTATAAAATTACATGAAAATGAAATTTTATGTGTATTTTGTATGCAAATTTAATGTCTGTAGTCCACCTAGTGTTAGCATTCAACACACAAAGACAATCAGGAAATTAAAGTGAGTAACATAGTAGAATTATACAAGAATGAGTAACCATATAAATAGTGAACTACTGTTGATAGTACTTAAACAATACAGATACACAGTATACTAGGACATTTTTGGACTAACAAAAAATATATCCTTCATACCATAGTGTCAAAACAAGAAAAATACAGTTTAGAATATATTTGTATTGTAAAAGTAAAACCTAGGTATACTAGGTGTATATTGGAATTTGTCACAACAATCGAAATCAAAACTTGTGCAAAATTTTCCCCAATTTCCATAAGATTTCTGGTTTTTCTAGAGGATATAGGAGCAAAATTTTTATTGCAATTTAGTCCATAAATCCAAGTTCTATAAATGCTCAAGAGTCATTTTGAAAATCTCATTTTTCTTCCTCTCGAAGTTTGTTTCATGAAACAAAAATCCTCTCCCATTTTCCTCTCTAATTCTGCACCTCGCCTAGCCTAAGTTCTCTCAATTTTTGGTTAATAAGCCTCCAAATCATTATTAGAGGCAAAACAAGGGTTTTGGTGTAAATCCAAGGAGGTTTTAAGGTAAAAATCTAAAGTTTACTAATGATTTTTTTGGTCAAAGTTTAAAATTTTGGTTAAAAATTGATTATCTATGTTTCCATCTAGAGACAAAGGGTCTGTTAGAGGCTCCTAACACCAAAAGAAAGAGATCCATCACTTGGGATATCTTAGGTAACATCTCTAACACTCTAGTTTATTTAAAGCTTGTGTTTTTATATTTATTATAGGTTATAATAAGCTATTTTGGACTTTGACATGTAAAAGACTTTTGTTCGTATGATTGTCCTATGCAATGTTTATTTATGGATATGTTTCTTAGGCTACGATTAAGATTTTTGCATCAAAAAGCAAGCTTAGTTATTTAAAGTGTTGCAACACACTTTCGAAATATTTTTCAAATATCTAAGTTTTCGAGGCATTTAGAGGCTGAACTAATTTTTAAGCTCAACATGATATTTATTAAAAACATTGACATAAACAACTTTTGTGAAGAAAGTTTCCTCAAATTCTAATTGGATCAAGTTGAAAAGCACAATTTTCAAATATATCTATTTGCAAATATGGCCAAAACTCCCCCCAGATGCTTGATTTCGGAAAGAAATTAAAACATGAAGGTTGTTGATCTTGTTAAAGGTGTTAACTTTCATGAAATAACATTTCTAATAATTCTACATGGATTTTTAGTTATGAATTTTACAAGATTTAATTATAAAATTTTTAAAATAGTAAAAATATGAAAACATTTTGAAACGGTCTGAATTTGTCCATGGACCTTTTGAGAGTGATTTTTAATCCTTACAAAAAAACTATATGTTACAATATAAAATATTTTTCTTTGGTATTAGAGGAAAAAATGTCAAGATTTTTGTATATTAGGCCAAAACTGTAAAAACATTTGAAGTTGGAATTTTTCACTAAACAAGTTGATTTTTGCACTTTATGGATAGCAAGTAATTATAGATTTTATAATTAAAAGATTTTGAAATTTTCTGAGACTTGTTGAGCTTAAAATTGTCATTCTTACAAAACGGTGAAAACTAAACCCGAGCTTACCAAAAAGCTCAAAGTTTTTAAGAAAATAATGAACCACATCGTGTAACACATGGTGGTTTCGACCTATAAGAAGGAATACATCATGTACGAGCTTAAATCTTCAAGGGATACATTGTTGTTGACCCCAAGGTGTCAATTATAAACTATAGATAAAGTAGTTGAAATGATGGTTAAACACTTAAATTAATTTTGTTATTAATCTCCCCTGAGAGTAAAGTTAATGACCAAAAAAAGTGATTAGTAGTATATTTTAGATCAGATAGGTCTTGGATGGTATATACTAATCAGAGTATATCTGTGTTTCTAATTGAATTTGGCAAGTCTACCCTAGGCGACATGTTGAATTTTGAGTTAGGAATTATCGTTGTAAGATTGTGATTTTTTCAAGGTTTTGACATATAAGCACATTGTATGCTTAATTGTTTGTGTTATCTTACTAAATTATTATTGAATGTTTGCTTATGTTTGATATATGAATCTTTATTATAGATCAAAATGCCTAAAAATGCTTTATCTTTGATACTTGATAAAAACACTTTAACTAGCGAGAATGATAATAATTGAAAATGAATTTGAATATCGTCCTATCCTTTGAGAAACTAAAATTATGCTAACCACATCATGTCTTCCCACGCCTACCGACGAATCCACTACTGAAAAAAGTCCAAGCGTATGATTGTTGGAAGGATGTTGATGATCACGTCCGTTGCTATATCATAGCTAGCATGAATAATGTGCCACAGGCTCAACATGAAGATCATTAAATTGCTCGGCAGATCATGGATAACCTTAAAAACATGTTTGGAGGTCAAGCCTTGTGATAAGAACCTCGCCAATATACTGACGAAACTCGTTATCAATAAGAAGGCACTAAGACCGTTTCTACTCAGATTTGGATGGAAGTCACCGCGACCCATTGCTTATATCGAAGCAAGAACCTTGGTATATCGTAGACGCCACAATCAAGGATGGAAAGCTTGATTGATAAGTCAAGGTTGAACGCCCGAATTGATCCGATGAGTTCATGTAGTTCGTCAAAAAACCAAAGAAAGAATTTTCTCTCTTAGAAAAATAAACATTCATCAATTCATTAACCTTGGAAATGCCTATTTATAGGCCAAAATTACAAAGTATTGTCCAAAAAGAAAAGTTGACAAATTCAAACATAATTACTAAGCCTAAAATAAAAACCAAAAGAAAGGAAAGTCTTAATGGCTGATTTTAAGCCATTTACATGCCCAACAATTAAAGGAAAGTGCAATTAATCCTCGTCAACAATTTGCATAAACGATCAACCGCATGAGTGCCAATAATGGGAAAGTTTTCGAAATTCTTCCATTGACTTGATCTTGCAAAATTTGAGCTAATTTCAAGCTTGACTCATTCGGATTCTTCTAGAACTTAGATCAAATTGACGCACCGTTGTGGTTGACGTGGGCCTGGGTCAATGGGCTTGCATAAATTTTCTTGATTCTAGATTTCGTGAATCAGCCCATTTAGTGCTTCCTTGAATTTCTTAGCTTGGGCTCTTGTGACTAGTCCAACAGGAACTTGTATTGGACCAACCACCTTCCATGCATTTGAGCCCCCTAAGTCTCCATCATTCCCCTCCTCTTGAAAAAGGATTTGTCCTCAAATCAAACTCTGCATCAAAAGGACTCAAATCAGAAACATTGAAGGTAGCACTTACATTATACTCACCTTGCAAATCCAACTTGTAAGCATTGTCATTAATTCTTTCAAGGACTTGAAATGGACCATCTCCTCGTGGTAACAACTTTGACTTTCTTTGTTCTGGAAAATGCTCCTTTCTAAAGTGCAACCACACCCAGTCTCCAGGTTTGAAAATCAGCTTGTGTCGCCCCTTGTTGGCTTGCTTTGCATATTGTTTCGTTCTTCGCTCAATGTTGAGTCTTGCTTTCTCATGAATCTATTTAACAAAGTCAGCCTTCCTTTTGCCATCTAAATTAACACGCTCAGAAACAGGTAGTGGTGATAAATCCAACGGTGATAAAGGATTTAGACCATAAACAATTTCAAAAGGTGAATACTTAGTAGCAGAATGGACAGAGCGATTATATGCAAACTCAACATGCGGTAAATAGACTTCCCATGATTTAATGTTCTTACTGATGATTGCTCTTAATAAGGTTGACAAAGTACTATTTACTACCTCAGTTTGACCATCAGTTTGTAGGTGGCAAGTAGTAGAAAACAACAGCTTAGTACCTAACTTACTCCACAAAGTCTTCCAAAAGTAGCTCAAGAACTTAGCATCTCTTTCTGAAACAATTGTCTTAGGCATGCTATGTATTCTCACAATCTCCCTAAAGAACAATTCAGCAACATGCGATACATCATCAGTTTCATGACAGGGAATAAAATGTGCCATCTTAGAAAACCGATCTACAACCACAAACACACTATCCTTCCCACGTTTGGTCCTAGGTAAACCTAACACAAAGTCCATTGAAATATCAGTCCAAGGCTTACTAGGAATTGGCAAAGGTGTGTATAAACCATGGGGTTGCGCTCTCGATTTAGCTTGCCTGCACGTGACACATCTACTACATATCCTTTCAACATCCCTTTTCATGTGTGGCCAAAAGAAGTGTTCCTGCAAAACAGCTAAAGTTTTAGCAATTCCAAAATGCCCCATCAATCCGCCACCATGGGATTCCCTCACTAACAAATCTCTTAAGGAACAATTAGGCACACAAAGCTTATTCTCCCGAAACAAAAATCCATCATGTCTATAAAATTTACCCATTGCGTTTTTCTCACAAGCTCGATACTCCTCATTCAAATCTTGGTCTAAAAGGTATAAATCCTTAATATGCTCAAAACCAAGCAGTTTACGTCAAGTTTAGCGTCAAGGATATAAAGTAATGCGTACCTACGAGAAAGTGCATTCGCAACAACATTCTCCTTACCTTGCTTGTATCAGATGACAAAAGGAAATGTCTCGATGAATTCCACCCAGCGGGCATGCCTCTTGTTCAACTTTTATTGTCCCTTCAAATGTTTCAATGACTCGTGATCAGTGTGAATCACGAATTCCTTGGGCCATAGGTAGTGTTGCTTTTAATCCTCGAACCAACACGTAGGTGGGTTCATATCACCTTGACGAAGTGGCAAAGGGATCTTCAGAAGCTTCTCAGTTGCAAGCAAACATCAAGGACACCTATGAAAGAGCACATGTTGTTGATCATGGGTTATCTCGTTGAGGCTCAAAATCATAGAGTTGACGTTGATGCTGAGTCACAGATGACTATGGTTTTTGAGACTCTATCTAAGGAGTTCATATCGTTTAGATCTTCATATAACTTAAGCAATAGAAAGGATGTGACTTTGACTAAGTTGATGAAGCAGTTGCAGAAGTTTGCAGGAGTTCAGGGAAGCTCTAGTTGGTAGCGAGGCGAACCTGGTGGTTGCATCTAGTTCCAATTCCAACACTAGGAATGGAAAGAAGCAAAAGGCCAAGAACATGAAGTCTTCTATTCCAACAAATGGCAAGGATAAGAAGGAAAAAAAAAGAAAAAAAAAAAGAAGAAGAACCCAAAAGGCTAGTGTTTCTTCTATAGGAAGATCAAGCATATCAAGAAGAATTGCAATCACCATTTAGCTAAAGTAGATATGTGCAAACTTCTGGTTGTTGAGACTTGTTAAGTTGAAGAATCAAGTGACACTTGAATCATAGATTTTGAAGCAACTAACCATGTTTGTGTTTCTCTGCAGGGGGTTCAAGGAAACGAGAAGTCTGCTACATGAGCACTTTATGTTACGGATGGACGATGGATCCTTAGTGTTAACTAAAGCAGTGTGAGATGTCTATCTTTATTTTGATAGTCATAGAGTTTTATTTTTGAGAGATTGTTTTTCTGTTCCTAAACTTAAAAAGAATTTAATTTTTGTCGCTTGTTTATTTAAGGATTCTTATTTAATTTCTTTTAATAATAAAGTTGTGATTCATAAAAATAAATCGTTTATCTGTAGTGGAAGATGCAAAACAACATATATTTTATCAAACCTAAGATAGACTCACTGTTGAACACTAAGATTAACGATCTCTAAAAGACTTAAAACTTCTCACTCTAATACGACTTATCTTTGGCACTTGCGATTAGGTTATATTAGCCTAAATAGGATTCAAAGGTTGGTAAAGGATAGACCTTTATGTCATTTAGAGGTAAAATCTATGCCACAATATCAATCTTGTTGGAGGGCAAAATGACTAAAAGACCATTTGGATCTAAGCGTAATCGGGCAGAAAAAGTTTTAGAACTTATGTATAGCGATGTTTACGGTCCCATGAATATCAAGGTATGAGGAGGGTACGAGTACTTTGTCGGTATTATTGATGATTACTCAAGATATGAGTATGTCTACCTAATACATCATAAGAGCGAAACTTTTGACAAGTTCAAGGAGTTTCGAGCTGAAGCGGAGAAGTAATTAAGTAAACCCATAAAAGCACTTCAATCAGATCGAAATGAAGAGTATCTTTCTGATGAGTTCTTAGGATACGTAGTAAAGAATGAGATTTTATCATATTTGACTACGATTGATACTCTGTAGCATAATGGCATCGCTGAGAGAAGAAATAGGACTTTGTTGAATATGGTTAGATCCATGATGAGTTATTTGACATTGCCTTCATCATTATAGGGATATACACTACGAACCACTTGTTATCTTTTGAACAATGTACCTTCAAAATTGATTCCTAAGACGCCTCACTAGTTGTGGATGAGAAGGATGACATCCTTAAACCATATTCATATATGGGGATGTTTTGTTCATGTTCTAGATAAGGAAGCGAGCAAGTTGGAATCACGTTCAGAGGTGTGCGTGTTTGTAGGATATCCATAAAGGACAAAAAGTGGTTATTTCTATAACTCAAAAGAAAATAAAATCGTAGTTTCTACAAATGCAACTTTCCTTGAGGAAAGTTACATGAATGACTTTAAGCCTTATATTAGAGTGGTACTTGAAGAAATGGCGAGTGATTCGATCACTTTGGTGGTTCTGCTGAAAACTGGTCCAATTAATATGGAAAAACTGGAAAAACAATAATATAGGGATCTTTGGCATAGTGGGAAAATCAATGTCAACTCAGGAGGTGTATGTTCAATAATGAAGCTTACTTGGTTAAACCGGTTGAACATGACAAGGATCCTTATATTTATGAAGAAGCTATGAAGGATATTGATTTAAAGCTCTAGACTGAAGCTATGAATGCTGAGATGAAGTCTATGAAGATTAATTAAGTATAGGAACTTGTGGACTTTCCTAAAAGAGTAAAACCCATAGGGTGTATGTGTAATGCCCCCCTTACGGACGTCACAGATGTCGTTACATTCATACATTACATACTTTTTTTTTTTTGAGATAAACTTTAAGTACAAAACTTATTTGAAACTTTAATTGTAAACGTAGTTAAGGAAAACGTAACCAGGATCCATACATACTTTTTTTACAAAATTTATTCACTTAATCCATACTATTAATAATTCAATTACACATTAAATTGATCATAAACTTCCTTTAATAAAGTAAATATACCAAATAGTAAAATCATAACTTATATCACATCACATCATTTAAAACTATTTGCTCCCTCAGTTCGGCAGGCCGAATTGGAAATCGTCAACCGACAGGCTGGCAGAGGCTCTGCAAAAAAACCAGGTTTAAACATTAATATGATCGGCAGGCCAGAAAGATGGGATCGGCAGGCCGAACATCACATCGGCATACCGACCAGTAATGGTCGGCAGGCCATCCGAGACAAAACAGAAACTTTTAGAAAACTTAATTTTAAGACAAATTCATTTTTCTTTCAAAAATGCAGAAGATCAAATTCTTAAAATGATAAAATAAAATATTAAAACATAGTTCTTGTATTCTTTAAAACTTATCATAAAAATATGTTCAAATAATAAACCATAGCTTAAATCATAAAACTTGCAGCATTGGTGTTCTTCCAGTTACAATTCATCTTCCTTATGCTCACACGCCTTCCCATGTCCTCCGCCTAATCCATGACTTTCTTACCCTTATCTGCAACATGATATAAACTTGAATAAGCTAAAGCTTAGTAAGTACATATAATTCTCACAATTTAAAAACATTTCATAAACATCATCATCATCATCGTCATCATCATCATATCATAATAGTGCATTAAGCACATTTTCATAGAAACATATCTTTCATTACATTGACCATATTAAAACTTATTCCATTTTATCTTAAGGGCCCAAGTGTTGCACCATAATCATCATTGTAGGCGTGCCGTCATGAGAGGAGAAGGGTAGCTAATCTTAAACCAAACATGACATCATAACATATCATATCATACATTGGTGTGCAACACTTATTAGGTGATACATATATACATAACTTTTATGCTTTGAAATTTGCCATAATCAAACATGCATAACTTTAAATCATGAAAATCTTTCTTAAGAAACCCTTTAAGGAAATCATCACAAAATCATCATAAATATCATCATGAACATAGCATCAAACCTTATAAAACATATCATGTTGCAAATAAGAATGTACTTACTTAGAAGCTAGCTTACTTAACCTTATATGTATTGGTGACGACGCCGCGGTCTCGATGTACTCGTTCCTTTGTGTGTTCATGCCATTTATTCATTTAAAGATACAAAATAAAATTAATACTTTTTTTCATAGAATAAAACATCCATTCCATATAACATCACACATACATTCATCTCTTGTAAACATAATTCTTAACATGCATCCATAACCATAATCATCAAAACTATAAAATCATCATCACATAACACTTCACTGACCTACATGGATTCAAGACTTAAAAACTTAACATTCACACAAAATTTAGGCACCATACTTGATAGGGATAAAGTTAATACATAAATATATTACCATGATTTTTCTTTAGTCATAAAAATTACATTAAGTGTCTAAAAACAAACCATAGATTTCAAACATGAAATCTACCAGCAATACTAAGGCAGTGAACAACTTTATTCTTAGGTCCGTTTAACACAATCTAACATCATAGAAAAATCTACAAAAATTAACATATGCAGTAGACATATAGAACCCTAACATATCCAAAAATTGGCTTCAAAAAAAATCGGAGTAAGTCAAAACACACATTTGAAAATCAGTAGTAAAACTAACTTAGGTTTGACAGGCAATGAGTAATCTTTTGAAACATTTTCTAACAATTAAAACACATATATTTTAATTTTAAAATTCATATTAACATCTTATTAACATATATTTAAATATCATAAAATTATTTCATCATCAATAAAATCATTTAAACATATAAAATATCACATAAAACAAAAGTCCAATATTAACATTGTTAAAACAGTTTCTTGACCTAGTCTCAATAAAAATTTCATAACACATAATTCATTTATCAAAACATTACCAAACTTTGCAGTCCATAATATAACATATACATGAACATTCTTACCAAATTTCGTAGCAAACAAAGCACGTTTACCCCTTGAAAGAAAATCACATTTTCATGCATCATAACCAAACAACAATATTTTACTGTGAGTGGTAGAGAATAGAAAATTCATAACTTATCATAGAAAAATCCAATTAAGGTGAAACTTGGAGAAACATCACAAAACTCATACATGAATAACATATTAAAAATTCAGAGCAAACAAAATTTTGTAGAGGAAGATATAGCAGTCGGATGTGAAGAAAGATTCCATTGAAACGAGAATGCACTCTTACCTCAAAATGATTCTTCTCAAATTCCTTCGAATTCAACCAATGAAATTTCAATTTTTCTTTCAATTATTTGCAGAGAATTTTTGAGAGAGAGGAGGAATAGAAAATGTGGAGAAGAGAAGAAGAAGAGATGAAGAAAAGAAACGTCTCAGAAAAAGAGAGAAAGAAGACGTGGGAGGAAGAGAGAGAGAGAGCAATAACGTATAAAAAAAATTTCAATGCCCTCCATTATGTTAGGAATTTTCTGATTATTCTTGGTCCAAAAATCACGTGTAAATGGAGAGTAATTGGGGAAAGTTAAATCATTTAGATAAACTTACCATACTTTATCGATTTTAAAAGGGGAAACCATATCAATAAATACCAATCAATGCAAAGTCAAATATTTCCTTTCCTTAAATGATAAAATTAATTCATAATTATACCAATTAATCACATTAAACCACCCAATTAACGTTATTATCTCATAGCATTCAAGACATCATTAGATCATAATTAAACAGACATTGTAACTAACATAAACACTTGAGCATATCGATTCCTTGCGATCATCACCTGTCATAACACTTAGAATAAATAGTTAGTAACATTAAAATCATAAATCATAACATATATCATAAATTATTAATAAAATTATTTAACGTCGTTACTAACTTAACATGATCCGTTACATAAAAATAGGTGGGTGTTACAGTATGTAGGTCTATAAAAGAAAGGGAGGAGTAGATAGAAAAGTCAAAACCTATAAGGCTAGACTAGTAGTAAAAGGACACACATAAAAGGAAGGAATCGACTATGAGGAAACCTTTTTGCATGTAGCCATACTTAAGTCTATCCACATTCTTTTGTCTATTTTTGCAGCTCTTGATTACGAGATTTGGCAAGTTGATGTTAAGATGGCTTTCTTAAATGGCTATCTTGATGAGACCGTGTATATGGTACAACCAAATGGGTTCAAAACTAAGGGTCAAAAGAATAAACTCTACAAATTGCTAAAGTTTATGGACTTAAGTAAGCTTCCTATTCTTGGAACATAAGATTTGACCAAGTAGTCAAGACTTATAGGTTCGAACAAAATATGGATAAACCATGTGTTTACAAACACATTAAGGATAGAAAAGTAGTTTTTCTACAGCTCTATGTAGATGATATTTTGCTAATTAGCAATGACGTAGGGGTGTTGTCATCGATCAAAATTTGGTTAAGTAGGAAGTTTAACATGAAGGACTTAGGTAAGGCTAATTATGTTATAGGAATCCAAATCTTTCGAGATAGGAAGAAAAAAATGATAGCCTTATCCCAAGCTTCATACATAGGCAAGATTCTCGAGAAGTTTGCAATGCATAATTCTAAGAAAGGTAGGCAACCATCTAGGTCTGGAATTACTCTTTCCAAAAGAGACGGCCCAAAGACCAATAAAGAAAGAGATTATATGAAGAAGGTGCCTTATACTTTGACAGTAGGTAGTCTCATGTATGCTATGCTTTGCCCACGACCTAACATATGTAGCATGTGATAAGGGACTTCATTGAGGATGGATATGTTTATATGTATCAGATTGTATTTGAGGACAATATAGCTGATCCTTCCAGCAAGACGCTATTTTCGATGGCCTTTGAAAAGCATGTAGAGACTATGGGGATGTGTAACATGTCACATTTACTTACTTAGATAAGTGGGAGATTGTTACACTAGGTTCTCTAAGGATTAAATGATGAAATAATTTTGGGAGACATTTAATCAACAAAGAGTTTATTAATTATTTTCATATATCAAATGTTATCCTCTATATGTTCATTTATGTTGAATGTATAATAAGCAAATAAAAGCCTAAGATTGTCAATCTAATGTCACAACCCGCCTTTTCGGGCTGTGATAAAACTCTTTCTTACTTACTTTAGGGCAAAAATTTAGGAATTTTTTTTTAAACGGGAATAAATAATTTGCTTACATTAACTTTGGTAATTCCTAAAATACTTTCACATACTTGTATTTACATAATTAATACTTTTACTTTTACAACATCTTTCTTTTAAACATTTCATTTCAAAATAACTTTAAACATACGTAGCAGAAAACATTACAGCAGCGGACTCCATACCCAATCTGCACACCCTTCACCCCTCCGCCAGCTCACATTTGAACTTATTCAGACCTTCTCATCGGAATACCTACAGCATGAAATACTTAATGAGCTAACGCCCAGTAAGTCCCATAAATCCCACAAGGATATTCACATAAATGCATGAATCAATTATGCTTTCTTATAAACTTTCTTTATACTCATCATTTCTTATCTTTACTAGGGCCCAAGTGTTCGTACCATTGCGCAATTTCATTTAGGTCTACGTAACACCGTGACCGTAACCTATCCTTTAAACTCCCCTTGAGTTAGAAGTCGGTACGACACTTTTCTTAATTTCTAGTGATACATTTACCAGTCCATTTATTATGGTTGACATACCATGCATGAAGTAATAATCACATATTATCCTTGAAACATAAATTCTCTTGCATAGCATAGTACACACAGGTACTTGCTTTTTATACACATTGGTATATATTAATATACGCACAGGTATATAGCATAATGTACTCACAGGTACTTAACATCAAATGTACACACAAATACCAACTTTATACATACTCAAGTATTTATCATTGTACACACAGGTACGAAATCATGATACACATGCTCATTTTCATTATTGTACACACAAATACATAACATATTATACACACAGGTACAAATCATGGTACACATGCTCATTTTCATTATTGTACACACAGGTACGTAACATCTTGTACACACTGGTACACATTAATATGCTCACAATTATTCATACATGACTATACCCCTAGGTATTCATATCATGGCAAACATACAAGTTTACACTTAATTATACGCACAGGTATACATATACATACATTTCTTTCTAAACCTACATTTCATACTGTAGGTGGGAAGGGTACTTACTTGATGCGAATGTCAGGCAACTTAACCTCGATTTCTCTTCTCCTAGACTCCTAGGATCCTGTTGGCCAATTACAAAGCCATTAGCCAAATTCCACTATGTTTCGATACGAAACATCCGTTAGTTAACAAATTGAGTTGTATTACTATGTACAACTCTAAAAACCACTGGTTTTTTTTCTTATTTTTATCTAACTTTACCCTATCGTTTCTAACGAAGGGCGGGAACCCTTTCTAGTCGTTTTCTTATTCCATTGGAAACATTTCAAAACGGTTCAGGTTATTTTGACAAAATTGACGATTTTGCCCGTCGTGGGTCCACTAACCTACCCGAGCTCGATTTCGTTATTTTTATAAAAATAACCATATACTAATTTCAAAATAACACCCTAGTGGGTCAAATCCCTTTATTTCTCAATTATGCCCCATTTTCATAAAACTTAACAGTTTAGTCCCTGAACTAAAAATTTTGATGATTTTACCACCGGGACTAAATTTTACTTCTTTATATCAAAATTTCCTATTTTTCTCAAGGATTATTTTTACTTAAGGTACCATACCTTAAATCATTTTGAAAAATGACTTTTTTACCATTTAACACTTTTTTCACTTTTAACATATTCTTGAAAAAGCAAAAACTCACAAACGATTGAGTTTTTAGGCAAACCGCCCGCGTGGCCTAACATTTTCATTGAGATCTACAACTTTCATGTTTTAACTTTTCCCAAAATCTCACTGTACAGGGGCGTTTTTGACTATTTTTCAAATCTGCCGAGAAGGAACTTTTTCTTTCAATTTAGTCCCTATGGCATTTTTACAAGAAACCGTTTCAAATTTGTAATTTTACCCCTGCATAAACCATTCCATGCCTTAATCAACACAATCTCATGCTCAAACATCACTTTTGCAAAGTCAAACATCAAAATTACAAAAATAAAACTTTTTTCAAAAATTACCGATTTGCACTAAAAACCAAAGTTTCACAACTTAAACTTACCATTCATCACATATACATGAAATTTCATCAAATACATGCTCAAAACCCCTCATGGGTTTGAAAGAATAAAAATCAAAACAAAATTCAAAACTTTAAACTTTAAAACTTACCCAAATAACACTTTTTGGATTTCTAACCTTCAAAGGCTTCTTGAACTTCTTCTTGGACTTCCTTTTCATGGAAAAATACCATGGATTAATTTTTGCCCTTTACCCATGAAAAATCCATTGAAAACTCATTAAAAGGTTTAGGATTTTACCTTAAAACTTGTGGGAAATCCTTATACTTGCTTGTAAAACTTGTTTGGTTCTATTTTTGCAAAGTTTGGGGGCTGAAATTTTTTTAAGAACTCTTGAACATGGCTTCCGGATCTTGGAAGGAAAGGAAAGAAATGAATTTTTGTGATAACTTTGCCTTAAATGCATCCTTATCACATTTGGTGACTCATGGTAACCCATGAGTATACCACTAGGTGTCACAAGGTGATTGGGCCACTTTTCTTGACATGTGGCCCAATAAAAAATCAAGGAGTGTCCACTTTGTGGAGTTAAAAATTTATACTGTGTAATTTTTCACCACACAGTATTTTTCCTATACTGCCGTGGTCAATTCAGTGTACTTTCTATCCTTAGACTGTATAAAAATATTTAACTTACTTTTCGTTTACTTTTGGAGGCCAATCATAACATTTTTCGTATCTGCGTTTTCATTTAGCAGTATTCTTATACTGCTCTGGCCTCCTTTCTACCCCCGGTTAGGGTTAGGACAACCTCTATGTCCTATTTACATTCTAATCATTCATTCGTTTATATCACAATTTCACAATTAATTGTGACATGAAATTCATTTTATGGATATTATGTACAAATCTCTGAGTCATCAAACTCATAAAATTTGTATTTTACAATATCCACTATTGCATTACATATGCCATAAAATTTGCAATCAATGCCGCTCATTCATATTTTATTGTAATTTTTACAAAAATTACTATTTTTACAAAGTTTCATATTTTTAAGAATAAATTCATTAATTAAACCTAATTAAATATTAGGTTTTATTAATGACGTTTCCTCGGTCATTACAATCTACCCCCTTTAAGAATTTTTGTCCTCGAAAATCAAAATAATTCGGGGTAGTCTTTCCTTATTTCATTCTCTTGTTCCTACGTTGCTTCTTCTACTTGTTGGTTGCGCCATAAAACTTTGACCAAAGGTATCTTATTGTTCTTTAATTCCTTCTTTTCTTGCGCCAGAATTTGAACTGTTTTTCTCCATAAGACAGATTCTCCTGTTTGTCAATTTCTTCCAGCTGAAGAACATGTGAAGGGTCTGGCACATACTTTTTTTTTAACATGGACACATGGAATACATTGTGTACCAATGCTAGATTAGAGGGTAAGGCTAACTTATAAACTATACTGCCTATCCGTTTCAAGATCTCAAATGGTCCAATATGCCTTGGACTGAGCTTTCCTTTCTTTCTAAATCTTACAATTTCCTTTCATGGGCATTATCTTCAAAAAGACCAAGTCTCCTATTTGAAACTTCAAAGGTCTCCGTCGTTGATTATCATATCTCTTTTGCCGACTAAAAGCCATTTTCATTTGTTGACAAATTAACTTTACATATTCCGTTGTTCTATGAACAAAATCTTTGGTCGACAACGCCTTTTCTTGGGTTTCATACCAATGTAAAGGTGGTCTACATCTCCTTCCATATAGAGCTTCATATGAAACCATGCCAATGGAGCTTCGATAACTATTGTTGTATACAAATTCGATCAGAGGAAGCTTTTTATCCCATCCTCTCTTAAAATCTAGCACACATGCTCTTAACATATCCTCTAAAGTCTGGATGGTCCTTTTCTGATTGACCGTCCGTTTATGGGTGGAAGGCTGTGCTGAACGTCAGTTTTGTTCTCTTTACTTGATGAACACTTCTCCAAAACTTGGAAGTGAATCTACCATTATGATAAAAATGATAGACTTTGAAACTCAGTGGTAACTAACTATTTGGGTTACATATAGTTCAGCTAGTCGTTCTACAGAACTGCTGAGTTTAATGGGTAGGATATAAGTTGATTTAGTCAATCTATCAACAATTACCCATATAGCATCATGTCCACCCGTAGTTCTAGGTAGCCCAGTTATCAGGTCCATAGTTATCTGATTCTATTTCCACGTTGGGATATCAATCTTTTGTAATTCGCCTGCTGGTCGTTAATGCTCATCTTTCACCTTCTGGCATGTAAGGCATTTGCTGTCGAATCTCGCGACGTCATTCTTCATTCTATTCCACCAATGGTGTTCTTTCAAATCTTGGTACATTTTAGTAGCTCTTAGATGAGCCACATATGGTGCTTCATGAGTTTCTTCTAATACTTGCTTATTTAATCCTTCATCATTGGGAATACATATCCTACTCTTGTAACGAAGGATACTATCTTTTAAAATGCTAAATTCTGTTTCTTTGTTTTCATGAACTTCATTCCTAACTTTAAGTAGCGACGGATCTGCTTCTTGTCGCTCTTTTAAATTCTCCAACATAGTTGGTTGAAAGGATCAATTAGCTAATCTTCCTATGACTAGCTCTATTTCTGCTTTCATCAAGTCCTTTTGTTAAGGTTTTGGTAGCATCTGTACCGTTACTAGCAAGGGCGTTGTTCTACGACTGAGGGCATTGGCTACTCGATTAGCCTTTTTTGGGTGATACAAAATCTCACAGCCGTAGTCTTTGACCAACTCAATCCACCTTCGCTGTCTCATGTTAAACTTTTTCTGCGTGAAGATATACTTTGGACTTTGATGGTCTGTGTAAATCTCACAGCTTGCTCCATACAGGTAATGACATTATATCTTCAACACAAATACAACTGCCGCTAACTCTAAGTCATACGTCAAATAATTCTTTTCATAATCCTTTAACTGTTGGGATGCATAAGCAATCACTTTTCCACTTTGCATCAATATGGCTCCCAATCCTATTTTTGATGCATCACTATAAATCACATAGTTTTCTATGTTCGGATCTGGTATTGCCAGTACCGAGGCACTCGTGAGTCGCCTCTTTAATTCTTTGAAACTTTCTTCGCACTTCTTAGTCCATCCATACTTTGTTGCTTTCCGTGTAAGTGCAGTGAGTGGTTCTGCTAGTCAGGAAAATCCTTCCACAAAACGTCGATAGTAGCCTGCTAAATCGAGGAAACTTCTGATTTTCGACACACTTTTAGGTGTAGGCCACTTATTCACTGCTCAACTTCGGAAGGACCGACAGATACTCCATCTTGTGTCACCACGTGTCCGTGGAATTGAACCTTCTCCAGCTAAAACTCACATTTTGAGAACTTGGCGTACAATTGATGCCTTCTCAATAATTATATTGCAATCCTCAAGTGCTTTTCATGTTCCTCTGGCGTTCTTGAGTATATGAAAATATCATCGATGAAGATAATAATGAACTTATAAAGGTATTCTTCGATTCATGAGATCCATGAGAGCTGCTAAAGCATTGGTCAGTCAAAAAGGCATGACATAGAACTTATAATGCCCATAACGTGTTCGGAACGCCATCTTTGGTATATCTTTTTCCTTAACTCGAAGTTGATGATATCTTGAGCGTAGATCAATCTTTGAGAATACTGACGCTCCTTTAAGTTGGTCAAACAAATCATCGATCCTTGAGAGTGGATACTTGTTCTTAATCGTGACCTTGTTTAGTTCCCGATAATCAATACACATTCGTAACATTCCATCCTTCTTCTTAACAAATAGGACATGTGCTCCTCATGGGGAATAATTTGGTCGGATGACCCCTTGTCCAATATTTCCTTTAGTTGCATCTGAAGTTCCTTGAGTTTCCCTGGAGTCATTTGATATGGCGCCTTAAAAAACGTGGCTGTTTCGGGCGTCAATTCGATTTCAAACGAAATTTTTCATTCTGGTGGTAAGTCTGCAACTCATCCGGAAACACATCAATAAATTCATTTACTATAGGGACCTTCTCTGGTCCTAACTGAGCTTCTTTATCTTTTCTTATTAAATTCACCAGATAACCGGTACATCCATTTTCCAATATCTTCTTTGCCTTTAATGCAGAAGTCAACGCCTTGGGAGCTTTGGGAACTTTCCCTAAATACATAAACTTCTCACTTCCGGAAGGTTGATACATAACCTTGTGGTGTCGATGACTAATCTTAGCCATGTATTTTCTTAGGAAATTCGTTCCTAGGATGACGTTATAATCTTGTATATCGATTATTATCAAATCAATATACAATTCCCTTCCACGTATGACTATCGGTACATGACGTAACCAATAATCAGCACTCAATACCTTCCTATAGGGTAGTGCAATTCTAAAGGTTTGCTCTATCCTATCTCTTTTACTTCCTATTCGTTTCGCAAACTTAAGCGATACAAACGAATATGTTGCTCTAGAATTAAATAAAATATATACATCGGTGTTGGCAACAGAAAACTAACATGTCACCACCGATGAGGTTCCTGCATCTTCTTCCTTCTTCATGTAGACATAAATTCGCGCACTTGGTTCCAGAGCTTCTAGTCGCCCTTGACTGACACTAGGGCCTTCAATTTGTGCCTGAACTTAAACCATACACAATTGGTTTCCTTAAGACCTCTGCTGAGCCTGACTGTTCTGACTTTAGGAATTAGCAAAACAATTCATGACATAATACCCTTCTTTCCCCAGATATAGCACTTGTTCGTGCTAGCCTTGCATTCCTCTACATGTCTTTTCCCGCATTGACTGCAAAGGGGTTTGTTGTTTCCTACATCTTTAATCCTCTTATAGGGTTGACCTTTTGAATTCTTTGAATTATTCACGTTCCATTTCCTCTTGCTGTAGTGCAGTTGCGTCCCGCTTGAACGTTCTAGGACGGCCCTTTACTTGGAACAATTTCTTGTCCTTTTACTTGTACAGCTTGACTTTCCTTGGCCAAAGCTTTCTCCTCCTTCTATGCTTTGAAAACCCTTGCTCTTTCCTCCTTATCACGTGCAATTCTAAACTCAGCTTGGGTCGCCCGTTTGATGCAATCCTCTACATCCTTAGGAGCTTGCCCTCCAATATCGACCAGAAGGGCAATGTCGGTTTTGAACATTCTCATTAATCATCTTATTCGTTCCCGATCAGTGGGTACTAACTTGGGACAAAGCCGTGTTAGCTGATTAAACCTCTTTACAGCGTCAGCTACGGACATATTACCTTGCTTAAAATTATTAAATTCTTCTTGTTGGGCTGCCATGATTTCTACATTAAAATAAGCCCTGTCAAATTCTTCAACAAAATCTGGCTTCGTCATTTTGTCTACATTCTTTTTACTCTCTACCGACTCCCATCGTCTCCTAGCATCTTTAGTGAGAGAAAACAAAGCACATAGGACTTTTTCATGGTCACTAAGTCCCATAAATTTTAGAACCCTTTCTATGCCTGTAAGCCAATCGTCGGCCTCTAAGGGTCTGTAGATCCATCAAATTCTGGGGCCTTCATTCTCCGAAATCTTTCATAAAATTTCAGTAGTGGATACTACCGAAACAGCTGTAGCAGCTGGTATATCAGCCATTGATATCAATCGTTATATATCTATCGTGTATTTTCGTTACTATGTTAGTACATACTATTAACTTAATAGTATCCAATCAATAACTGCATGTATTCAAACAACATAAATACATGCAAACATACACAATTACATGAACTCAATATCTTGCGTCATACATTTCATTTCCTTTACCTTCATACATTTCATTTCCTTTATCT
The DNA here is from genome assembly GCA_025403435.1 of Artocarpus heterophyllus. NCBI lineage: Eukaryota > Viridiplantae > Streptophyta > Magnoliopsida > Rosales > Moraceae > Artocarpus > Artocarpus heterophyllus. The sequence continues at coordinate 14,193,478 of CM046347.1, read as the reverse complement.
TCATACATTTCATTTCATTAGCATTCATACATTTCATTTCATAAACATTCATACATTTCATTTCATAAACATTCATACATTTCATTTCATAAACATTCATACATTTCATTTCATAAGCATTCTTGCATTTCCTTTCATACATTTCATTTCATTTCCTTTCGTACATTTCGTTTCATTTCATTTCATTTCATTCACTTTCATGTATTTCATTTCATAAACCTCTTTCATTTCCTTTTTACATTCTCCATAACATTACATGCATAACTAACATACATACATACATACTTTCCTTTCATACATAACTATTCATATCATCTCCGGGAGCAATTATCACGTCCAGCTACATATACCTTCTTGCCAAGAAGGACACCACTAGCCGAACATACATGCATATACAAAGGCATCAAAGCCCAAAACTGTACTAATATCTCATCTATGTACGTCATAATACACAAAGATTTTCTTATGAATTTTTGTTTGTCGAACTCGACTTTAAACATGTCACTATATTCAGAACCCTCCTTAGGATTCCTCTTCTTTCTCCATATCCGAATCAGTTGACTTATCATCACTTGCGATTATAGGCTCTAGAGGCACAGGCTCTTCATCAATGTTATCATTATTATCATCATCATCATCATCATCATCATCATCATCATCCATACCTACTGGAGGATCTTCTAATGGTGCGGCTACATTCTAGTCTGCATGTAATGCCGCCATAAGAGAATCATGGATACTAAGGTAATTTCCCGGATACTGCATTCGCTGCTGGACCACATTGGGAAGATCTCTCCAAACCAGATCGTAAATGCACCATAAGGGTAATTATGGCGGAATCAGTGGTATCCTAGTACGGTGAAATTTAAGAATGTAATGATCTATCGGTTCGTCTACGTATCTTCCCCATATCGATTCTACTTGCAGGTACAATCGATGTCTCCCGTCCGCCCATAACATCGGAATCACCTAGACTGGAATAACGTTTGCTGGTGGTATGGGTGCAACTTAGCTAGAATTTGTCCTCTAAAACCTTACCAATCCCGTGGTTGCTTGTCAGGTTCAATCCTTAACCATATACTAAGGCTTCCCTCATCAACAATCCTGAGGCCAATAAAACTAGAAGATGCGGTGGCATATGACAAGCGTTAAAAATCACTTCAACTAAGCCATTTGGTCTACACCATTGGTTGTCGACTCCCATAATGCCGCGGTGGCATCTCCTCTTGAAAAGCAATGCTGGCTCTTCGATTAGCTTCCATATCACGATCATGATGCGGCTTCGCCATATACCATATTTATTGTCGTAATTAACATAACAGTGTCATATAAAATAGTACTGAACATTCTTATACTTAAAATCAAACTATCTTACTTGAGCGATGGCAATGGAGCAGACGACGATGTGCAGTAGGATTGCAAGATTTCCGCTTTGATACCAACTGTCACAACCCGCCTTTTCGGGCTGTGATAAAACTCTTTCTTACTTACTTTAGGGCAAAAATTTAGGAATTTTTTTTTTAAAATGGGAATAAATAATTTGCTTATATTAACTTTGGTAATTCCTAAAATACGTTCACAGACTTGTATTTACACAATTAATACTTTTACTTTTACAACATCTTTCTTTTAAACATTTCATTTCAAAATAACTTCAAACGTACGTAGCGGAAAACATTACAGCAGCGGACTCCATACCCAATCTACACACCCTTCACCCCTCCGCCAGCTCACATTTGAACTTATTCAGACCTTCTCATCGGAATACCTACAGCATGAAATACTTAATGAGCTAACGCCCAGTAAGTCCCATAAATCCCACATGGATATTCACATGAATGCATGAATCAATTATGCTTTCTTATAAACTTTCTTTACCCTTATCATTTCTTATCTTTACTAGGGCCCAAGTGTTCGTACCATTGCGCAATTTTATTTAGGTCTACATAACACCGTGACCGTAACATATCCTTTAAACTTCCCTTGAGTTAGGAGTCAGTACGACACTTTTTTATAATTTCTGGTGATACATTTACCAGTCCATTTATTATGGTTGACATACCATGCATGAAGTAATAATCACATATTATCCATGAAACATAAATACTCTTGCATAGCATAGTACACACAGGTACTTACTTTTTATACACACTGGTATACATTAATATACGCACAGGTATACAGCATAATGTACTCACAGGTACTTAACATCAAATGTACACACAAATACCTACTTTATACATACTCAAGTATTTATCATTGTACACACAGGTACGAAATCATGATACACATGCTCATTTTCATTATTGTACACACAAGTACATAACATATTATACACACAGGTACAAAATCATGGTACACATGCTCATTTTCATTATTGTACACACAGGTACATAACATCTTGTACACATTGGTACACATTAATATGCTCACAATTATTCATACATGACTATACCCCTAGGTATTCATATCATGGCAAACATACAAGTTTACACTTAATTATACGCACAGGTATACATATACATACATTTCTTTCTAAACCTACATTTCATACTGTAGGTGGGAAGGGTACTTACTTGATGCGAATGTCAGGCAACTTAACCTCGATTTCCCTTCTCCTAGACTCCTAGGATCCTGTTGGCCAATTACAAAGCCATTAGCCAAATTCCACTATGGTTCGATACGAAACATCCGTTAGTTAACAAATTGAGTTGTATTACTATGCACAACTCTAAAAACCACTGGTTTTTTTTTTATTTTTATCTAACTTTACCCTATCGTTTCTAACGAAGGGCGGGAACCCTTTCTAGTCGTTTTCTTATTCCATTGGAAACATTTCAAAATGGTTCGGGTTATTTTGACAAAACTGACGATTTTGCCCTTCGTGGGTCCACTAACCTACCTGAGCTCGATTTCGTTATTCTTATAAAAATAACCACGTACTAATTTCAAAATAACACCCTAGTAGGTCAAATCCCTTTATTTCTCAATTATGCCCTATTTTCATAAAACTTTGCGGTTTAGTCCCTAAACTAAAATTTTGACGATTTTACCCCCGGGACTAAAATTTACTTCTTTGCATCAAAATTTCCTATTTTTCTCAAGGATCATTTTTACTTAAGGTGTCATACCTTAAATCATTTTGAAAAATGACATTTTTTCCATTTGACACTTTTTTCACTTTTAACATATTCTTGAAAAATCAAAAACTCACAAACGATTAAGTTTTTAGGCAAACCACCCGCTTGGCCTAACAGTTTCAACGAGATCTACAACTTTTATGTTTTAACTTTTTCCAAAATCTCACTGTACATGGGCCTTTTTGACTATTTTTTAAATCTTCCGAGAAGGAACTTTTTCTTTCAATTTAGTCCCTATGGCATTTTTACAAAAATCCATTTCAAACTTGCAATTCGACCCCTGCAGAAACCATTCCATGCCTTAATCAACACATTCTCATGCTCAAACATCACTTTTGCAAAGTCAAACATCAAAATTACAAAAATAACACTTTTTTTAAGAATTATCGGTTTGCACTAAAAACCAAAGTTTCACAACTTAAACTTACCATTCATCATATATACATGAAATTTCATCAAATACATGCTCAAAACCCCTCATGGGTTTGAAAGAATAAAAATCAAAACAAAATTCAAAACTTTAAACTTTAAAACTTATCCAAATAACACTTTTTGGGTTTCTAGCCTTCAAAGGCTTCTTGAACTTCTTCTTGGACTTCCTTTTCATGGAAAAATACCATGGATTAATTTTTGCCCTTTACCCATGAAAAATCCATTGAAAACTCATTAAAAGGTTTAGGATTTTACCTTAAAACTTGTGGGAAATCCTTATACTTGCTTGTAAAACTTGTTTGGTTCTATTTTTGCAAAGTTTGGGGGCTGAAATTTTTTTTAAGAACTCTTGAACATGGCTTCCGGATCTTGGAAGGAAAGGAAAGAAATGAATTTTTGTGATAACTTTGCCTTAAATGCATCCTTATCACATTTGGTGACTCATGGTAACCCATGAGTATACCACTAGGTGTCACAAGGTGATTGGGCCACTTTTCTTGACATGTGGCCCAATAAAAAATCAAGGAGTGTCCACTTTGTGGAGTTAAAAATTTATACTGTGTAATTTTTCACCACACAGTATTTTTCCTATACTGCCGTGGTCAATTCAGTGTACTTTCTATCCTTAGACTGTATAAAAATATTTAACTTACTTTTCGTTTACTTTTGGAGGCCAATCATAACATTTTTCGTATCTGCGTTTTCATTTAGCAGTATTCTTATACTGCTCTGGCCTCCTTTCTACCCCCGGTTAGGGTTAGGACAACCTCTATGTCCTATTTACATTCTAATCATTCATTCGTTTATATCACAATTTCACAATTAATTGTGACATGAAATTCATTTTATGGATATTATGTACAAATCTCTGAGTCATCAAACTCATAAAATTTGTATTTTACAATATCCACTATTGCATTACATATGCCATAAAATTTGCAATCAATGCCGCTCATTCATATTTTATTGTAATTTTTACAAAAATTACTATTTTTACAAAGTTTCATATTCTTAAGAATAAATTTATTAATTAAACCTAATTAAATATTAGGTTTTATTGATGACGTTTCCTCGGTCATTACAATCTACCCCCTTTAAGAATTTTCATCCTCGAAAATCAAAATAATTCGGGGTAGTCTTTCCTTATTTCATTCTCTCGTTCCTACGTTGCTTCTTCTACTTGATGGTTACGCCATAAAACTTTGACGAGAGGTATCTTCTTGTTCCTTAATTCCTTCTCTTCTTGTGCCAGAATTTGAACTGGTTTTTCTCCATAAGACAGATTCTCCTGCTTGTTAATTTCTTCTGGCTGAAGAACATGTGAAGGGTCTGGTACATACTTTTTTTAGCATGGACACATGAAATACATTGTGTACCAATGCTAGATTAGAGGGTAAGGCTAACTTATAAACTATACTGCCTATCAGTTTCAAGATCTCAAATGGTCCAATATACCTTGGACTAAGCTTTCCTTTCTTTCTAAATCTTACAATTTCCTTTCATGGGCATTATCTTCAAAAAGACCAAGTCTCCTACTTGAAACTTTAAAGGTCTCCGTCGTCGATTATCATATCTCTTTTGCCGACTAAAAGCCATTTTCATTTGTTGACAAATTAACTTTACATATTCCGTTGTTCTATGAACAAAATCTTTGGTCGACAACGCCTTTTCTTGGGTTTCATACCAATGTAAAGGTGGTCTACATCTCCTTCCATATAGAGCTTCATATGAAACCATGCCAATGGAGCTTCGATAACTATTGTTGTATACAAATTCGATCAGAGGAAGCTTTTTATCCCATCCTCTCTTAAAATCTAGCACACATGCTCTTAACATATCCTCTAAAGTCTGGATGGTCCTTTTCTGATTGACCGTCCGTTTATGGGTGGAAGGCTGTGCTGAACGTCAGTTTTGTTCTCTTTACTTGATGAACACTTCTCCAAAACTTGGAAGTGAATCTACCATTATGATAAAAATGATAGACTTTGAAACTCAGTGGTAACTAACTATTTGGGTTACATATAGTTCAGCTAGTCGTTCTACAGAACTGCTGAGTTTAATGGGTAGGATATAAGTTGATTTAGTTAATCTATCAACAATTACCCATATAGCATCATGTCCACCCGTAGTTCTGGGTAGCCCAGTTATCAGGTCCATAGTTATCTGATTCTATTTCCACGTTGGGATATCAATCTTTTGTAATTCGCCTGCTGGTTGTTAATGCTCATCTTTCACCTTCTGGCATGTAAGGCATTTGCTGACGAATCTCGCGACGTCATTCTTCATTCCATTCCACCAATGGTGTTCTTTCAAATCTTGGTACATTTTAGTAGCTCTTGGATGAGCCACATATGGTGCTTCATGAGTTTCTTCTAATACTTGCTTATTTAATCCTTCATCATTGGGAGTACATATCCTACTCTTGTAACGAAGGATACTATCTTTTAAAATGCTAAATTCTGTTTCTTTGTTTTCATGAACTTCATTCCTAACTTTAAGTAGCGACGGATCTGCTTCTTGTCGCTCTTTTAAATTCTCCAACATAGTTGGTTGAAAGGATCAATTAGCTAATCTTTCTATGACTAGCTCTATTTCTGCTTCCATCAAGTCCTTTTGTTAAGGTTTTAGTAACATCTGTACCGTTACTAGCAAGGGCGTTGTTCTACGACTAAGGGCATTGGCTACTCGATTAGACTTTTTGGGTGATACAAAATCTCACAGCCGTAGTCTTTGACCAACTCAATCCACCTTCGCTGTCTCATGTTAAACTTTTCTGCGTGAAGATATACTTTGGACTTTGATGGTCTGTGTAAATCTCACAGCTTGCTCCATACAGGTAATGACACTATATCTTCAACACAAATACAACTGCCGCTAACTCTAAGTCATACGCCAGATAATTCTTTTCATAATCCTTTAACTGTTGGGATGCATAAGCAATCACTTTTCCACTTTGCATCAATACGGCTCCCAATCCTATTTTTGATGCATCACTATAAATCACATAGTTTTCTATGTTCGGATCTGGTATTGCCAGTACCGAGGCACTCGTGAGTCGCCTCTTTAATTCTTTGAAACTTTCTTCGCACTTCTTAGTCCATCCATACTTTGTTGCTTTCCGTGTAAGTGCAGTGAGTGGTTCTGCTAGTCAGGAAAATCCTTCCACAAAACGTCGATAGTAGCCTGCTAAATCGAGGAAACTTTTGATTTTCGACACACTTTTCGGTGTACGCCACTTATTCACTGCTCAACTTCGGAAGGACCGACAGATACTCCATCTTGTGTCACCACGTGTCCGTGGAATTGAACCTTCTCTAGCTAAAACTCACATTTTGAGAACTTGGCGTACAATTGATGCCTTCTCAATAATTATAGTGCAATCCTCAAGTGCTTTTCATGTTCCTCTGGCGTTCTTGAGTATATGAAAATATCATCGATGAAGATAATAATGAACTTATCGAGGTATTCTTCGATTCATGAGATCCATGAGAGCTGCTAGAGCATTGGTCAGTCAAAAAGGCATGACGTAGAACTTATAATGCCCATAACGTGTTCGGAACGCCATCTTTGGTATATCTTTTTCCTTAACTCGAAGTTGATGATGCCCTGAGCGTATATCAATCTTTGAGAATACTGACGCTCCTTTAAGTTGGTCAAACAAATCATCGATCCTTGAGAGTGGATACTTGTTCTTAATCGTGACCTTGTTTAGTTCCCGATAATCAATACACATTCGTAACATTCCATCCTTCTTCTTAACAAATAGGACATGTGCTCCTCATGGGGAATAATTTGGTCGGATGAACCCCTTGTCCAATATTTCCTTTAATTGCATCTGAAGTTCCTTGAGTTTCCCTGGAGTCATTTGATATGGCGCCTTAAAAAAAATCGTGGCTGTTTCGGGCGTCAATTCGATTTCAAACGAAATTTTTCATTCTGGTGGTAAGTCTGCAACTCATCCGGAAACACATCAATAAATTCCTTTACTATGGGGACCTTCTCTGGTCCTAACTGAGCTTCTTTATCTTTTCTTACTAAATTCACCAGATAACCGGTACATCCATTTTCCAATATCTTCTTTGCCTTTAATGCAGAAGTCAACGCCTTGGGAGCTTTGGGAACTTTCCCTAAATACATAAACTTCTCACTTCCGGAAGGTTGATACGTAACCTTGCGGTGTCGATGACTAATCTTAGCCATGTATTTTCTTAGGAAATTCGTTCCTAGGATGACGTTATAATCTTGTATATCGATTATTCTCAAATCAATATACAATTCCCTTCCACATATGACTATCGATACATGACGTAACCAATAATCAGCACTTAATACCTCCCTAGAGGGTAGTGCAATTCTAAAGGTTTGCTCTATCCTATCTCTTTTACTTCCTATTCGTTTCGCAAACTTAAGCGATACAAACGAATATGTTGCTCTAGAATCAAATAAAATATATACATTAGTGTTGGCAACATAAAACTAACATGTCACCACCGATGAGGTTCCTGCATCTTCTTCCTTCTTCATGTAGACATAAATTCGTCCACTTGGTTCCAGAGCTTCTAGTCGCCCTTGACTGACACTAGGGCCTTCAATTTGTGCCTGAACTTAAACCATACACAATTGGTTTCCTTAAGACCTCTGCTGAGCCTGACTGTTCTGACTTTAGGAATTAGCAAAACAATTCATGACATAATACCCTTCTTTCCCCAGATATAGCACTTGTTCGTGCTAGCCTTGCATTCCTCTACATGTCTTTTCCCGCATTGACTGCAAAGGGGTTTGTTGTTTCCTACATCTTTAATCCTCTTATAGGGTTGACCTTTTGAATTCTTTGAATTATTCACGTTCCATTTCCTCTTGCTGTAGTGCAGTTGCGTCCCGCTTGAACGTTCTAGGACGACCCTTTACTTGGAACAATTTCTTGTCCTTTTACTTGTACAGCTTGACTTTCCTTGGCCAAAGCTTTCTCCTCCTTCTATGCTTTGAAAACCCTTGCTCTTTCCTCCTTATCACGTGCAATTCTAAACTCAACTTTTGTCGCCCGTTTGATGCAATCCTCTACATCCTTAGAAGTTTGCCCTCCAATATCGACCATAAGGGCAAGGTTGGTTTTGAACATTCTCATTAATCATCTTATTCATTCCTGATCAGTGGGTACTAACTTGGGACAAAGCTGTGCTAGCTGATTAAACCTCTTTACAGTGTCAGCTACGGACATATTGCCTTGCTTAAAATTATTAAATTCTTCTTGTTGGGCTGCTATGGTTTCTACATTAAAATAAGCCCTGCCAAATTCTTCAACAAAATCTGGCTTCGTCATTTTGTCTACATTCTTTTTACTCTCTACCGACTCCCACTGTCTCCTAGCATCTTTAGTGAGAGAAAACAAAGCACATAGGACTTTTTCATGGTCACTAAGTCCCATAAATTTCAGAACCCTTTCTATGCCTGTAAGCCAATCGTCGGCCTCTAAGGGTCTGTAGATCCATCAAATTCTGGGGCCTTCATTCTCCAGAATCTTTCATAAAATTTCAGTAGTGGATACTACCGGAACAGCTGTAGCAGCTGGTATATCAGCCATTGATATCAATCGTTATATATCTATTGTGTATTTTCATTACTATGTTAGTACATACTATTAACTTAATAGTATCCAATCAATAACTGCATGTATTCAAATAACATAAATACATGCAAACATACACAATTACATGAACTCAATATCTTGTGTCATACATTTCATTTCCTTTACCTTCATACATTTCATTTCATTAGCATTCATACATTTCATTTCATAAACATTCATACATTTCATTTCATAAACATTCATACATTTCATTTCATAAGCATTCTTACATTTCATTTCATAAACATTCTTACATTTCATTTCATAAGCATTCTTACATTTCATTTCCTTTCGTACATTTCATTTCATTTCCTTTCGTACATTTCGTTTCATTTCATTTCATGTCATTCACTTTCATGTATTTCATTTCATAAACCTCTTTCATTTCCTTTTTACATTCTCCATAACATTACATGCATAACTAACATACATACATACATACTTTCCTTTCATACATAACTATTCATATCATCTCCGGGAGCAATTATCACGTCCAGCTACATATACCTTCTTGCCAAGAAGGACACCACTAGCCAAACATACATGCATATACAAAGGCATCAAAGCCCAAAACTGTACTAATATCTCATCTATGTACGTCATAATACACAAAGATTTTCTTATGAATTTTTGTTTGTCGAACTCGACTTTAAACATGTCACTATATTCAGAACCCTCCTTAGGATTCCTCTTCTTCCTCCATATCCGAATCAGTCGACTTATCATCACTTGCGATTATAGGCTCTAGAGGCACATGCTCTTCATCAATGTTATCATTATTATCATCATCATCATCATCATCATCATCATCATCATCCATACCTATTGGAGGATCTTCTAATGGTGCGGCTACATTCTAGTCTGCATGTAATGCCGCCATAAGAGAATCATGGATACTAAGGTAATTTCCCGGATACTGCATTCGCTGCTGGACCACATTGGGAAGATCTCTCCAAACCAGATCGTAAATGCACCATAAGGGTAATTGTGGCGGAATCAGTGGTATCTTAGTATGGTGAAATTTAAGAATGTAATGATCTATCGGTTCGCCTACGTATCTTCCCCATATCGATTCTACTTGCAGGTACAATCGATGTCTCCCGTCCGCCCATAACATCGGAATCACCTAGACTGGAATAACGTTTGCTGGTGGTATGGGTGCAACTTAGCTAGAATTTGTCCTCTAAAACCTTACCAATCCCGTGGTTGCTTGTCAGGTTCAATCCTTAACCATATACTAAGGCTTCCCTCATCAACAATCCTGAGGCCAATAAAACTAGAAGATGCGGTGGCATATGACAAGCGTTAAAAATCACTTCAACTAAGCCATTCGGTCTACACCATTGGCTGCCGACTCCCATAATGCCGCGGTGGCATCTCCTCTTGAAAAGCAATGCTGGCTCTTCGATTAGCTTCCATATCACGATCATGATGCGGCTTCGCCATATACCATATTTATTGTCGTAATTAACATAACAGTGTCATATAAAATAATACTGAACATTCTTATACTTAAAATCAAACTATCTTACTTGAGCGATGGCAATGGAGCAGACGACGATGTGCAGTAGGATGGCAAGATTTCTGCTCTGATACCAACTGTCACAACCCGCCTTTTCGGGCTGTGATAAAACTCTTTCTTACTTACTTTAGGGCAAAAATTTAGGAATTTTTTTTTTAAAATGGGAATAAATAATTTGCTTATATTAACTTTGGTAATTCCTAAAATACGTTCACAGACTTGTATTTACACAATTAATACTTTTACTTTTACAACATCTTTCTTTTAAACATTTCATTTCAAAATAACTTTAAACGTACGTAGCGGAAAACATTACAGCAGCGGACTCCATACCCAATCTGCACACCCTTCACCCCTCCGCCAGCTCACATTTGAACTTATTCAGACCTTCTCATCGGAATACCTACAGCATGAAATACTTAATGAGCTAACGCCCAGTAAGTCCCATAAATCCCACATGGATATTCACATGAATGCATGAATCAATTATGCTTTCTTATAAACTTTCTTTATCCTCATCATTTCTTATCTTTACTAGGGCCCAAGTGTTCGTACCATTGCGCAATTTTATTTAGGTCTATGTAACACCGTGACCGTAACATATCCTTTAAACTTCCCTTGAGTTAGGAGTCAGTACGACACTTTTTTATAATTTCTGGTGATACATTTACCAGTCCATTTATTATGGTTGACATACCATGCATGAAGTAATAATCACATATTATCCATGAAACATAAATACTCTTGCATAGCATAGTACACACAGGTACTTACTTTTTATACACACTGGTATACATTAATATACGCACAGGTATACAGCATAATGTACTCACAGGTACTTAACATCAAATGTACACACAAATACCTACTTTATACATACTCAAGTATTTATCATTGTACACACAGGTACGAAATCATGATACACATGCTCATTTTCATTATTGTACACACAAGTACATAACATATTATACACACAGGTACAAAATCATGGTACACATGCTCATTTTCATTATTGTACACACAGGTACGTAACATCTTGTACACACTGGTACACATTAATATGCTCACAATTATTCATACATGACTATACCCCTAGGTATTCATATCATGGCAAACATACAAGTTTACACTTAATTATACGCACAGGTATACATATACATACATTTCTTTCTAAACCTACATTTCATACTATAGGTGGGAAGGGTACTTACTTGATGCGAATGTCAGGCAACTTAACCTCGATTTACCTTCTCCTAGACTCCTAGGATCCGGTTGGCCAATTACAAAGCCATTAGCCAAATTCCACTATGTTTCGATACGAAACATCCGTTAGTTAACAAATTGAGTTGTATTACTATGCACAACTCTAAAAACCACTGGTTTTTTTCTTATTTTTATCTAACTTTACCCTATCGTTTCTAACGAAGGGCGGGAACCCTTTCTAGTCATTTTCTTATTCCATTGGAAACATTTCAAAATGGTTCGGGTTATTTAGACAAAACTGACGATTTTGCCTTTCGTGGATCCACTAACCTACCTGAGCTCGATTTCGTTATTCTTATAAAAATAACCACGTACTAATTTCAAAATAACACCCTAGTAGGTCAAATCCCTTTATTTCTCAATTATGCCCTATTTTCATAAAACTTTGCGGTTTAGTCCCTAAACTAAAATTTTGACGATTTTACCCCCGGGACTAAAATTTACTTCTTTGCATCAAAATTTCCTATTTTTCTCAAGGATTATTTTTACTTAAGGTACCATACCTTAAATCATTTTGAAAAATGACTTTTTTGCCATTTAACACTTTTTTCACTTTTAACATATTCTTGAAAAATCAAAAACTCACAAACGATTGAGTTTTTAGGCAAACCGCCCTTTTAGCCTAACAGTTTCATCGAGATCTACAACTTTCATGTTTTAACTTTTCCCAAAATCTCACTGTACAGGGGCGTTTTTGACTATTTTTCAAATCTACCGAGAAGGAACTTTTTCTTTCAATTTAGTCCCTATGGCATTTTTACAAAAATCCATTTCAAACTTGCAATTCTATCCTTGCAGAAACTATTCCATGCCTTAATCAACACATTCTCATGCTCAAACATCACTTTTGCAAAGTCAAACATCAAAATTACAAAAATAATACTTTTTTCAAAAATTACCGGTTTGCACTAAAACCAAAGTTTCACAACTTAAACTTACCATTCATCACATATACATGAAATTTCATCAAATACATGCTCAAAACCCCTCATGGGTTTGAAAGAATAAAAATCAAAACAAAATTCAAAACTTTAAACTTTAAACTTTAAAACTTACCCAAATAACACTTTTTGGATTTCTAGCCTTCAAAGGCTTCTTGAACTTCTTCTTGGACGTCCTTTTCATGCAAAAACACCATGGATTAATTTTTGCCCTTTAACCATGAAAAATCCCTTGAAAACTCATTAAAAGGTTTAGGATTTTACCTTAAAACTTATAGGAAATCCTTGTACTTGCTTGTAAAACTTGTTTGGTGGTATTTTTGCAAAGTTTGGGGGCTGAGAAATTTTTTTAGAACTCTTGAACATGGCTGCCGGATCTTGGAAGGAAAGGAAAGAAATGAATTTTTGTGATAACTTTGCCTTAAATGCATCCTTATCACATTTGGTGACTCATGGTAACCCATGAGTATTCCACTAGGTGTCACAAGGTGATTGGGCCACTTTTCTTGACATGTGGCCCAATAAAAAATCAAGGAGTGTCCACTTTGTGGAATTAAAAGTTTATACTATGTAATTTTTCACCACATAGTATTTTTCCTATACTGTCGTCGTCAATTCAGTGTACTTTCTATCCTTAGATTGTGTAAAAATATTTAACTTACTTTTCGTTTACTTTTGGAGGCCAATCATAACATTTTTTATATCTGCGTTTTCATTTGGCAGTATTCTTATACTGCTCTGGCCTCCTTTCTACCCTCGGTTAGGGTTAGGACAACCTCTATGTCCTATTTACATTCTAATCATTCATTTGTTTATATCATAATTTCACAATTAGTTGTGACATGAAATTCATTTTATGGATATTATGTACAAATCTTCGAGTCATCAAACTCATAAAATTTGTATTTTACAATATCCACCATTGCATTACATATGCCATAAAATTTACAATCAATGCCGTTCATTCATATTTTATTGTAATTTTCACAAAAATTACTATTTTTACAAAGTTTCATATTTTTAAGAATAAATTCATTAATTAAACCTAATTAAATATTAGGTTTTATTGATGACGTTTCCTCGGTTATTACATCTAAACCTTTAAGATCGTGCATATGATGGATAGATTATGCGAAAGACATGCGTCTAAAAGGTGATAATCTAAATGATAAGGTCTGTAATCAAGGGAATAAAGTTGGGCGCTTTATTCATATCAAGCTTGTTATGTTGTCTACATCCATAAATAGAGATGACTTGTCTTGGTCATTGAAGTTGGAATCCATGAGTAAAAACATTAGTACATTGTCATAGATAACCATATATTGGATTAGGACTAAAGATGAATTGATTTAATTAATAATTTTATTTGTGTAAATCATTTCATTTTAGACAATCATATATGTTACATCTTAATCTTGAAATGAATTAATGAGTCTATATGCTTGACTTGTGTACATCCTAAATTATATAAAGGTACACGTTTTTGCACATTGGAGACATGACTCTTGATTGAGGTGAACTCATTATTCACAGATATGGAATCTATAGCTCTTTTCTAGAGTTAATGATATTTTGTTATAGGCATTATCCTACAATTGGAAACTGGAGTGCTCAATCATTTGATACATATGTGTAACCGAATGATATACTATTTGTATTAGTTATGAATAGTAAGTATTTAATTGTAAGATAATGAAACATAAGATAAAAATAATTAGGAAGATAAAATGGAATTTATCTTTTAGTTGATTGTGAATATCCTATGGGAATGTTACACATAATGATATATCATGGATGATAAACTTATTAGAGTTTCGTAATTTATATATAGTTTAAAAGTGTAGCTCAAAGCTTTTAGTGGAATAGCTTTAGAATAGATAATTTTAAAACATACTTGTCGAGGATATTTTATTTTATAATTATAGTAGGTTAAGCTATATATGTGTTGGGGAATTAGGCGACTCCTAATTCCAATGATCGCAAGAACGAACAATTGCAGAAAATAAATAGGAGAAAAGAAGAAAAAGAGACACCAAATTTTTATACAGGTTCGTCCAAATTTGAGACTACGTCCTGTTTCTGCCGCTTGCAGATTCCACTATGATGAAGGAGATTACAGATTACAAGAGCAGTTTCTCACACTCTCAAATTGTGCTTACCAAAACTCTCTTCTATCTAACACCCAATGGGAATTTTTCTCTCTCAAGGATGAAGCTCTCAAGAATTTTGCCTCTCACAAAATTATGCCACTCACACTTTTCACACACTTTTCACACACAGTTTTCACACACTACCCTAGCCACCTTGTGTCTATTTATAACCAAAGGAGGAGAAAATAGCAACTAATGGGAAACCCTAGTGGTTTCCCGTGTTTGGGACCTTTGAATTCGACTTTGATTCAAAACACATCGCGCAGCACAGCGCGTCAGCGCCGCGGCGCTCGAAACGAGCGCTGCGGCGCTCCCCTGCGGCGCCTAGGCGCTCTTCACCTGGCGCCTAGGCGCCATCCCCACGATGCCTAGGCTTAAAGCCCTTGGCGCCTAGGCGCTTGCCACATTGCGCCTAGGCGCAATTCACCTGGCGCCTAGGCGCTCTCCACATGGCGCCTAGGTGCCCTCATCCCAGCGCCGCAGCGCTCTTCTGCCAGAGCCGCGGCGCTTGCTCCCTGCCTTCGAGGACACGATTTTCTCCCTTTTCCTTCCTTTTGCTGGGTTGTCAACTTGATTTGGCTCCACATCTGCAACAATCTCCCACTTGGAGACTAATCAATCACCATGTCTCCAACTGCAGCGGCAACGACTTCTCACGCCTCATGGAGAAGTCCAACTGAAGTTGCGCACAACTTCAGTTTCTCAATCGGATCCATCTTGGTGAGCATATCTCTGGATCCTTTTACCACCCACCTTGCCTTATACCGCTTGCTGCCAGCACTTTTATCTTTTGCCCGGTATACCCTCTTGTTGTGCAAGGATTTTTTACTCTGTGGTAACTTTGCCAGTTGCCATGTCCGATCCAACTCGTCCCTCATGGCTAACTCCCACTTGACCGAATCTCCAGCCTCCACGGCTTCATCTAAGCTCTCTGGCTTACCTTTGTCAGTCAACAAGATGTAATGCAGAGTAGGGGAGTATCTCTGCGGCGGTCTAATGGTCCTGCTAGACCTCCTGACTGGTGTGGCAGGAGTCCTCTGGTTTTCTTCTGGAGCTATGTTTTCCTGGTCTTCAACCTCTGGATTTTGCACCTCCACTTCAGGCAGATCCTTCAATGGAATCACCTCAGGCTTCTTATCTTCAGAACCTGAACCCTTGGAGTCAGTGCTGTCTCTGTCCTTGTACAGAACACCTTCATTGAAGATCACATCCTTGCTCCTGATAATCTTCCGACTTTGGTCATCCCAGAGACGATAACCAAACTCAAGTCCGCCATAGCCAACCAGAAAACACTTCTTTGACTTGGCATCCAGTTTACTTCTAGCAGCAGAATCAATGTGTGCATAGGAAACACAACCAAACACTCTCAAGTAAGAGAGATCCACCTGTTTATGGCTCCAGACTTCTTCCGGTAGCTTGAACTTCAGCGGTGTGGATGGACTTCTGTTGATCAGATGAGCGGCTGTGTTAATTGCCTCAGCCCAAAACATCTTTGGCAGCCCTGCATGCAACCTCATGCTTCTAGCACGCTCGTTTAAAGTCCTGTTCATCCTCTCAGCTACCCCATTTTGTTGTGGTTTTCCTGGAATGGTCTTCCTCATCTTTATCCCATTCTCAGCACAGTACCGCATGAACTCTTCACCTAGGTACTCTCCCCCATTGTCAGACTGCAAGCACTTCACCTTCAAATCTGTCTCGTTCTCCACCATGGCTTTCCATCTCTTGAAAGCATCGAACACATCAGATTTGTTTTTCAGAAAGTAAACCCATACCTTCCTGCTTGAGTCATCAATGAACGTCACATAGTAGTTTGCGCCACCAAGGGAAGTCACCGGCGCAGGCCTCCACACATCAGTGTGAACAAGCTCTAATTTCCTGGACTTAGGCTCTCTACCCATCTTTGAGAAACTCACTCTCTTCTGTTTACCAAAGATGCAGGCTTCACACAAACTGTGATCAATAGTTTTCAAACCTGGCAGTTTTCCTTTGCAGTGAAGCACCTTCATACCCTTTTCACTCATATGACCGAGTCTATAATGTCATAGCTCGGTATTGGCAGCAGAATCAGCTACTGCTATGGTATCTCTGCAGCTCGAGTTCATGTAGAGAGTTCCAGCCTTGCGTCCCCGAGCAATAACCATCGCTCCTTTAGTGACTTTCCAACCTCCACAATTGAAGGTTACTTTATGTCTTGCATCATCCAGTTGCCCCACCGAAATCAAGTTGCGCATTAGTTTAGGAACATGTCTCACCTTATGAATCTTCCACACCGACCCATTAGGCATTTTTAAACTGACATCTCCAATGCCAACTATATCCAAAGGTTCTCCATCAGCAAGATAAACCTTACCATGATTTCCAGCAACGTAGTTCTCTAGGACATGACGGTGTGCAGTGGTGTGGAATGATGCTCCTGAATCCATCACCCACGAATCAAAAGAACTGTCGACAGACAAGATTAAGGCATCCTGTTGCTCTTCAGTGGCGGCGTTAGCTTCATCATTAGTCTTGTCTTCGTTCTTCCTTGGAGCCCTGCAGTTCTTTTTCAAGTGGCTCGTCTTCCCACAGTTCCAACACTCCATGGTCCTACCGTTCCTAGAATTGCTTCTCCCATTCCTCGACTTGCCTCTCCTGCCATTATCCCTGTTGGATTGCCTGTCAGGTTTCCTGCCCCTATTATCAACATTAAGGGCCGAGTTCGACGAAGAGGCTTCTCCTGAGTCCTTCCTGCGAACTTCTTCCGCCAGAATAGAATTTCTGACATCAACAAACTTTAATTTGGCATTCCCAAGCGAATTTGTAATGGCCACCCTCATAGGTTCCTAACTATTTGGCAACGAGGCCAAGAGGATTAGAGCATTGATCTCATCATCGAATATAATCTCTACCGAGACTAATTGGTTTAGGACGGTGTTGAAACAGTTCAGATGCTCTACCACCGAGGCACCTTCAGACATCTTTAAATTAAAGAGCTTCTTCATGAGATGTACCTTGTAATTGGCTGAGGGCTTCTCATACATCTCTGACAGAGCCTTCATCATCCCTGCTGTAGTGGTCTCCTTCGCAACGTTGTGGGCAACGTTCTTTGACAAAGTCAAACGGATCACACCGAGTACCTGTCTATCAAGGAGACTCCACTCCTCATCCTTCATGCCTTCGGGCTTATTACCCAAGGGCAAGTGCAGTTTCCTGCTGTATAAGTAGTCTTCTATTTGCATCCTCTAATAGGAAAAATCTGAACCATCGAATTTGGTGATACCGGCTGCCATACCTTCTTCTCCAGTCATCGTTCTTGATCAAAACCTCCTCTCTGATACCAGTTGTTGGGGAATTAGGCGACTCCTAATTCCAAGGATCGCAAGAACGAACAATTACAGAAAATAAATAGGAGAAAAGAAGAAAAAGAGACACCAAATTTTTATACAGGTTCGTCCAAATTTGAGACTACGTCCTGTTTCTGCCGCTTGCAGATTCCACTATGATGAAGGAGATTACAGATTACAAGAGCAGTTTCTCACACTCACAAACTGTGCTTACCAAAACTCTCTTCTATCTAACACCCAATGGGAATTTTTCTCTCTCAAGGATGAAGCTCTCAAGAATTTTGCCTCTCACAAAATTATGCCACTCACACTTTTCACACACTTTTCACACACAGTTTTCACACACACAACTCTAGCCACCTTGTGTCTATTTATAACCAAAGGAGGAGAAAATAGCAACTAATGGGAAACCCTAGTGGTTTCCCGTTTTTGGGACCTTTGAATTCGACTTTGATTCAAAACACATCGTGCAGCACAGCGCGTCAGCGCCGCGGCGCTCGAAACGAGCGCTGCGGCGCTCCCCTGCGGCGCCTAGGCGCTCTTCACCTGGCGCCTAGGCGCCATCCCCACGATGCCTAGGCTTAAAGCCCTTGGCGCCTAGGCGCTTGCCACATTGCGCCTAGGCGCAATTCACCTGGCGCCTAGGCGCTCTCCACATGGCGCCTAGGCGCCCTCATCCCAGCGCCGCGGCGCTTGCTCTCTGCCTTCGAGGACGCGATTTTCTCCCTTTTCCTTCCTTTTGCTGGGTTGTCAACTTGATTTGGCTCCACATCTGCAACAATATGGCGATCGGGTCCCCTTTGCTAGCTCATAATATTTTCTATAACGACACAACATGTTTTTCCTACAGATTGATAACTTACTTTATTTATTAGATTGGCTAAAATTCAATTATAATAACTCATGTTAGTTTATTGGTTGAATTAATTTTATAAATTAATTCCAAATAAACATGTTGGATTATTTGAAAAGGACTTTATTTGCATGGGATTATTTGTATATGACTGTTTTAATCATATAACTTCTCTATTGGGTTATTTGAATTAAAATTGAGGCTCTATAAAGGATACCCGGGTCAAATAAGATAGGATTTATCCAATTAGTTCAAATTGTGATAATCAGATAAGTTTAAGAAGCTAGAAAAACGCATCTACTAGGTCAGCCTTGACGATGCGGTTGACAGCCATACACAAGGTGCCATTAACTATGCCTGCTTTTTTTAGCATACGCGTTTCATGTATTTTTAGCTCAGGATTTGACTATAATTTGAATTTTGGGGCCAAATCTAATAAGGACTAGCCTCAATCTGACCTCTATATAAAGGGAACAATCTCTTATTATTTCTTAGATCACTTGAGAGATTTAGAGAAGAGTATTTTATTGGAAAAACTCTAGAACTCTCATAGAGCTATTGTTTAACATCTCGAGCCTTAGCTCTTGGTTTTCTAAAGTAATTGGAAAGAGAGGTCACTTGAGGAAAGATTGAACGACATGCGACCACCCACACTCCGATCGTAGAAAGAGAATAGTAAAAAGACTCATTGGTTGAGACTCTTCTGGTAGAATTCTCTCATAGCATTTCTTATAGTTTTTTTGGTCTACTAAGAGGTGCAAAGATCTTTTATTAATTTATATATATAGCATGTCTAATTTGTTTTTGAAAAATGTTTTAACTAAAAATTTTGTAAAATTTGCTACGTACTCATTTTCCAAAAATTGGTGTTAGAGCCATAGTTTTACAAAGTTTTTACAGGTTTGTGATCATGCGATGTACATAAATTACGTGATCTTAATCTCTCTTATGCTTGAATTATATTTTTAGAAAGTTGGCACTTTAGGGTTTCTATATAATTATATATTGTCATGAGAGTTGGCAAGTTTTGGAATGGAACCTAGTAGGTTCCAAAACGAAACTAGTGGACTCCAAGAAGGAATTTTAGTAGGTCCAAAAAAATATATTGGAATCCGGTAGTTTCTAAGTTGGAACTGGCAAGTTATAACTCGACATCTACGCCTATGACCAGAGGGGTTGGCGCTTCTTTGTTTCAAAAAATATATATGTTAGAATCTCAAAGGTTTTAAGTTGGAACTTAGTAGGTTACAATCCAACACCTGTGCCGGCGACCGAATGTGATCGGCACTTTTTTGTTTAAAAAAATCTATTGAAATATGGTAGCTTCCAAGTTGGAACATGGCAGGTTCCAATCCAGCACCCTGTTTTGGCGATCGAAGGTAGGTTTTGATGGGTTCTAAGACAGAACCTGATAGGTTCCATGATGAAACCTGATAGGTTCCGACGGGTTTTGGGAAGAAGCCTAGTAGGATCCATTTCTAAAAGAAAGGTAAATTGGTCTTTTAATAAATCTACAATTTTTAATAAAGATGTAGTTTTAATAAGTGGTTTGTTCGAATGCATTTTTAATAAAGTGGTATATTTAGGAGGCATTCTTTATAAGTTGCTCTAAAGCAATTGCAACAAAACTTTGTTCGGGCCACAATATGGAAGAATAACCCATCCTTTTTTTAGGAGAAACTACGTTGTATTGCAGATTTTTAAAACTTTAGTAATAGTAGTAAATAACAATTTAATTTAAGACGTTTGCAATTTTTCCTTTTTATCCTTAACTAATTTGTTAAAGATTTGTGTTTGGTCTTGAATTTTTGTCTCTCTTAGATTAATTTTCCCTCTTTATCTCTTACATGATTTCTTTCTCTCATATCTCTCTCTTCTACCAATCATTCTTCTTCATTCTCATATATCAGTCGAAGGTTTTGATACCAAGAACGAAAATATCGATATCGACACAAATGTTACGAAAATATCGATATCGGTGAAAATTAATATAAAATGTAGAAAATCATCTTCAATCATTTTTTTTTAATGAGACTTTAAGGAACTCTAAAATTGTTAATAATACTTAGTTTAAATGAATTTTTCAACCAAATTACTAAGAATGTGATAAATATGAATGAAAAAAAGTAATTGTAATATGATAAATTATAATCATACAATCTCAAATTGAGTAAATTAGTTAAATTCAACTAGCATAAGTACTTTACATCTTTAGTTTATATAAGATAAGAGAATATCAATACCAAAAAGAGCTTTTAGGAGGTTTTAGGAAAAAGAATAAAGCTGGTAAAATTACACAAAAAGAAGAAATAGTACAAAAGAAACTTTAAAGGTTGCTATCAAAAGAAATTAAAGGTCTATCATTATCGCTAGTGACTTTAAGATTGGAGTTGATATTTTAAATCACATGTTATAAATTAAAAATTGGATTTATAGTATTGAAAAGTAAATTTATGAAAGACTATATAAAAAGTGAATAAAAATCTTCAATTTTATATTTCAAAGTAATTTAAAAAAATTATATATATAGTTCGAATATTTTGTCGATTTTTTGTTGATATTTCTATGCAAATTTCCTTAAAATTTTTGGATATTTTGTTATTTTATACTATAGTTTTCAAAAAAATAGATTCTTCCATCAAAATATTGATATCTGTGGTAATTTCAATGGAAATTTCTAGATATTTTATGGAATAGATACAACACTCTTATTACTATATCAATGCTTCAAAAATATAGAAATATTGACAGAAATACCAAGAAAATGTCGATTTTTCAATCATTGTCTGATAAAAAGAAAAAGAAACTCGTAGAAAGGGCATTCTCTCATTGAACATGAAAACAATGAGGGGAAATCAAATAGGTCTTGAGCTAAAATTCCCTTCATCTATTACTCTGATGAAAATGATCTTTTAGATCTCTAGATTTCAAAAGCAGAATCGAAGTATAAGAAGCTATCAGCAACTTTTTAAGTCACAACATTGAGAATCTAGGAAATCACCATACTATTTTAACAAATCCAACAGCAGGAAGGAGGTTCATCAATCGCCGGTTGGGTGATGTTGCCGTCGATGAAGCCAACCTTGTTCATGGAGGCAAGAGCCATAATCATGGCTCGACTCCAAGTATTGTAACTAGAACCAGTTAAGAGGTGAAAAACTATAGTAAGACATGGGTGATCTCCACTGTGTAGGAAGAAAGGACTATTAGAATCTTCCATGGATGATGAAGCAACAGTTGTTATTGCATCGAGCCATCAGACAACAAGGAATGAGAGAGTACGGTGGAGCAAAATTTGCTCCAATACCATATTTGAACAAGGAAGAAGAAACTTGCAGAAAGGGCATTCTCTCATTAAACATAAAAATAGTGAGGAAAATTAAATGGGCCTCGACCTAAGAACCCTTGGTCCATTACTCTGATGAAAACGATCTTTTAGATCCCCTCAAATTTCAAAATAAGAATCAAAGTATAACAAGCTATCAACAATTTCTTAAGCCACGATATCAAGAATCTAGAAAATCACCGTGCCATTGTAGCGAAACCAGGCGCAGGAAAGAGAGTCATCAATGGGCGATTGGGTGATGTTGTTGCCGATGAAGCCAACCTTGTTCTTGTTGGGTTTGGTGCCCTAAAAGCTATGACATTGTACATATTGTTAATAAATAAATAAAATGACATTTATTATTTTGGTTGATTATATGTATTATGAATACATTTATAAACATCAAGAAAATTCCATGATTATTTATGTGACTATAAATTTAGCATATAAGTGTTATTTGCTTGGGGATAAAATTTATAATAATAATCTAAATAGTCCGTAATAATTAATTAAAGTTTGGGATCTTTAATTAAAAATTACAAGTACGGTCCAATCTCATCTAAAATGAAATAGTCATTACCCGGACTATTAATGTAGAGACATTGAATTGGAGGTACTTTATATAATGAGATTATATAGGACTGGACCAGGTAAATTATGAATCTTTAATAATCATCTGTTACAAATAGAGTATTCAAATTTATCACTATGATGATCATATATTTGACAGTCTTAATCCTGAGTATTTATTCGACTCCTATTTATTACATTATGTTTTTTGACTTGCATGGTAAGATCTGTCTAAGCACAGATTGTAACTTAGCATCTTGGAAACATAAAGTAATAAATGGCTGGAAATAATATTATACAGATATGGAATCCATTCCTTCCCTATGGAAGTTAGAAAAATAGTTCTCTTGAGTGATAATTCAAGGTTTGAACATTAGAGCGCTCGTTCATAATAAGATTATGAATTAACTATTCATTAGAGGATTATTGGAACTCAATGATAAAGAAGTAATAAGAGAGGTGAACAGAAATTGAACTTAGCTCTTATTATGAACTATTTATGGAGGACTGACTTATATGTAATGATTATATCAATGGACTACTCGCTAATTTTCTTTAAGTAATTTTACTATAATCTCATGAGTACAGTTTCAGGTTTTTAGTTGAGTAACACTGAAAATAATAAATTTGGCACATTGATTAAAGAGTTTGATTAATTGTCAAATTTATTGGAGCTTGAGTCATAGGTCTATAGGTCCCCAATACCACCTCTATAACACTATAATGGATTTTGCATAGAATGAATCATACATGTTTAATTTAGAATTTTTAAATTCTGAATTAATTTTTCACACTTGAATTATTAACGTGACATAGAAAAATGTTCTCTGTGACACATAATGTAATGTGATAAATGTTATCACATTTAACTGAGCATTAGTTAATTAATTGATTATCGTTAAAATCTATTCTTAAATAAATGTGATTTATTTTTGAATTGAGTTTTATATATATATATGGTTTTGAACCAAATCTTTTTATATATATAAAAGATTTTATAATATATTAATATATATATATATTAATATAATATTATAAAAAAAAAAAGGGGAAAGACGTGAACTCAGTTTCACGCTTTACCACACACACACACACATATATATATGACCGAATCTTGTTGAAAAAAAAAAGAAAAGGCAAGTTTCTTCTTTTCACGGCAACTTAAATATACATATGCATGTGTGTGTGTGTTGACCGCATAAACAATTCGGGTAACAAGTAAAACGGAAAAGAAAAGAAGAAAAAGGAAAGGAAAAGAAAGGGGAAAGAGAAATTACTAATAGCTCAGTTATAAAAAGGGAGAGATAACAGTTATCTCAGTAATTTTTGATTCACATAATTTTTAGAGAAAAAAACTGAGAGTTCTTCTCTAAAGAAAAAGGTATGCTATCTCATGTGTTGAGTACATAGCAGATTCAGAAAAGTGTGAGGAAAATTCATTCTTGCAGTTTGACGCCCACTCGTCTTTCCATTGGTGTAGAGGCCTGGTTTGGAAGATCGTGGTGTCAAAGAGAAAAGCTAGGATACGCTGATAGTCTTCAAAAGGTTAGTAAAAAAATTCCTAAAGCTTTCTGTAATTAAAATTATATATCAATTCTCGATGAACAAAGTTTTTACAAAATTTTTGTTTGTCAATGATCTGTTCCTTCCGCTGCGTTTCATATTTTAATTTCAACAAATGGTATCAGAGCGGGTTATAGCATATATAATTTTAATTAAACATGATTTTATTTTGATGATATCATGTTTTTGATGCATGCTTGTGGGCACTTTGCATCTTTGTTAATTTTTATTCATGTGATGAATGGTTGTTTAATGAAAGGATTTTTTGTCGTTAATTATATGGTCCTTTTGGATTAATAATTTTATTTTCAGTTTGATTAGATCAATCTGTGTAAACCCATAAAGGGGTATAGGCTTTTTGTAATTTATTTTTTTTCTTCTCTCCTCTCTTTCACTTGCTACACATGGAGCGATGAAGAAAAAGATGTCTATTGGATTTTTTGGCCCAGTTGAGAACTGTGGGCCTATCAGATTTCAAAGGTAATCCAGCAAATTGTTGCACAATAAACCACTTGATGAAGACTGCAAAATTGGAGCAGGGAATTATGTGTAAATTACAAGAAGACCCCTGTAATTTTATTTTATTTTATTTTTATTTTTTGGGTTGTAATTTTAATTATCCAAAAGGACCCGGTCAAAAATTCATTGTTTATTTTCATTTTTATTTTCATGTGATGATTGTGATAACATGTTCATGCATGATAACATGTCATCTAGGAAAGTGCCCACTTATAGTTATTGTAACATGACATGCATACGCTTAGCATATTATTTTTATAAAGGAGTTTATAAAATGATTTAATATGTGTTAGCATTAATTTAATGAGATTAAATTAATTGGGTTGGTTTTATAGAATCTTAATTTATTAATCAACCAAATAATGTGAATTTAGTTTTAACAGTTAAGACTTGGTAAAATTAAGATTAATTCTAAGTTATCTAATTTTAAATTGTTTAATTTTTGGTAACTTAGACAATTCATAATAAATTTAGATTTTTTTTTAGAAAATCTGGTAATTTATTTAAGTGTAAATAGAATGAGATTCTATTAACACATAATATAATCTAGTAATTAAAAATTATTTTTATCTACTAGAGTTATGAAACATATGATGTTTTATAAGATAAAACACATCTTTTAAAATAATGAGTGGGAGAAGGTAATATGACAATATAACCTGCGGTCTCCACTATTAGTATAACACCGTGAGATTTAGGTGGTGCCTTGCGACGCTTTAATTTCGTCCTCCCCATGGAGGGTGTCTATTTAAATCAATATCAAGGTTGGCTTCCTTGAGATAGGATTTTATAATGTATTTCAAAATTGACCTACCATATGGCGGCAATTTTGAGTTAAGTTATTAAAATCCAAAATAGTGGGTTACACTCATAAAGACATAATTAAATTGTTAATTATATCTTGACCAAAATAAACGGTTATTAATAAATATAGAAAATATGAGATATTTTGAATATATTTATTAATTGAGAATGTCTCAATTCAATTCATAAATAATTTGACCTACCCTACGGCGGCACTTTATTTATTAAAATTGAATAATCGTGGAATTAGTAAAATATTTTTTGTGTTTTTCATATGCATCATGCATCACGTTTACTATTCCAAAACATATATTTATGATGTTTATGCAACCATTTTAATTTATGCTATTTTATTTATTTATTAACAGCAACAATGTCTAATCCAATCATCGCAATTCTCTCAAATGAAAAATTAACCGGAGATAATTTTGTCAAGTGGAAGAGTATCATGAACATTGTACTAATTTGCGAAAGTTACAAGTTTGTCCTGACGGAGGAATGTCCTCCAGAGCCTGCTTCCAAGGCTCCTCGTAATGTACGAGAAGCATATGATCGTTGGATCGAGGCGAATAATGAGGCCCGCTGTTTTCTTTTGCCTGGGATGTCTGACGTGCTTAGGATGAAGCACGAAAGCATGGAGACCGCTTATGAGATAATGCAGTCTCCGCAAGACATGTTTGGTAAACCTTCTGAAAAGGCACGCCACGAAGCCGTTAAGGCAGTAATGAATGCAAAAATGAAGGCAGTGATTTCGGTCAGAGAACATGTTCTCAACATGGTTAACTATCTCCATGAGGCCGAGGTCAACGGGGCTATGATAGATAAAGCCACACAGGTGGGGATGATTTTAGAAACCCTCTCCCCTACGTTCCTTCAGTTCAAAAGCAACTATTTCATGAATAAGCTGAAATATAACATGACTGAGTTGCTTAATGAGCTTCAAACCTTCGAGTCTATTTCGAAAGAAAAGACTAAAGAAGCTGAGGCAAATGTTGCAGAAGCTCAACCCTCCTCTTCTGCCCAAAAGAATAAGAAGAGAAAGGGGACTGAAGGAAGTGGTAAGTCTAAGAATGGAGGGCAACCTAAGAAGAACAAAAGCAACAACAACAAAAAGAGCTCCAACCAAAAGAAGCCTAAAGGAAAATGTTTCCACTGCGGCGTAGTTGGGCACTGGAAGAGAAACTGCAAGAAGTATCTTCAGGAGCTCAAAGAAAAGAAGAACAACGGTAAATCATATTTACTCGTTTTAGAAGCTTGTTTAGTTGAAGATGATACTTCACCTTGGATAATTGATTCAGGGGCAACTAACCATGTTTGTTCTTCTTTGCAGATGCTTAGTTCTTCAAAGGAGCTTGCCGACGGGGAACAAACGATGAGAGTGGGAACGGGAGAGGTTGTTTCGGCAAGAGCAGTGGGAGTTGTTAAACTTTATTTTAGAAATAAGTTTTTAATTTTGGACAATGTTTATTACATTCCTAGATTTTGTAAAAATTTGATTTCTGTTTCTAGGTTGTTTGAACAAATGTTTAATGTTTCTTTTAGTAATAATTATGTTAATATTTCTAGAAATGGTTCGGATATTTGTTCTGCGCATCTGGAATATGGGCTTTACACCTTAAGGCCCAACGAAAAAGCACTGCTCAATACCGAAATGTTCAAAGTTGAACAACCTAAACCCAAGAAGCAAAAGATTTCTTCTAATAATGAAACATACCTATGGCACCTTAGATTAGGTCACATCAACCTTGACAGAATTAACAGACTGGTAAAGGAAGGTCTTTTAAAAGAGCTAAAAGTTAGTTTTCTACCAGTTTGTGAATCTTGTCTTGAAGGTAAAATGACTAAGAGGCCTTTCTCTGCAAAAGGCGAAAGGGCCAAGGAACCACTTGAGCTAATACATTCAGACGTATGTGGTCCAATGAATGTATAAGCCTGTGGTGGTTACAAATATTTCGTCACATTTTTTGACGATTATTCAAGGTATAGTTACATATACCTAATGCAAAGGAAATCTGAAACTTTTGGAAAGTTCAAAGAATTCCAAGCGGAAGCTGAAAAGCAATTAGGAAAGATGGTGAAGAGTCTTCGATCTGATCGAGGAGGAGAATACCTTGATACTGAATTCAAGGATTATATGATAGAACATGGTATTCTATCACAAGTCACCGCACCTAGAACACCACAACAAAATGGTGTTGCAGAGAGAAGAAATAGAACGTTGCTTGATATGGTGAGATCCATACTTAGCTACTCATCATTACCCACTTCATTTTGGGGATATGCACTACAAACTGCAGTATATCTTCTAAACATAGTTCCATCTAAGTCTATTTCAAAAACACCTCTAGAGTTATGGAATGGTCGCAAACCTAGTATGCGACATATCCGTATATGGGGGTGTCCAGCACATGTGCTGAAAGGTAAGACTGGGAAGTTGGAACCACGTTCTGAAGTATGCTTATTTGTGGGATACCCAAAGGGAACGAGGGGAGGTTTGTTTTATAGTCCATAGGATAAGAAAGTATTTGTATCGACAAATGCCACTTTTCTCGAGAATGATTATATGACAAACTATAAACCTCGTAGCAAAATTGTACTTGAAGAGTTACTTTCTGATCAGATCAGACCGCAACCGACAACTGTTGTCGAAGGAAAAAATGAGGAGGCCACATCTTCCTATCAGAATGTTATACCACCTCGACGTAGTGGGAGGGTTGTGAGACCACCTGCTCGCTATAGGGAACTTGGAGAAGCAAATGTTGCTATCTCTGATAATGGTGAAGATGATCCATTGACATATCGTGATGCAATGGAAGTTTCTGAGAAGGAAAAATGGCTGGAAGCTATGAACCTTGAAATAGAGTCCATGTACTCCAATTCAGTCTGGGATCTTGTAGACCTACCTGAAGGGATAAAACCCATAGGGTGCAAATGGATTTACAAGAAGAAAAGAGGAGTGGATGGGAAAGTTGAGACTTTCAAAGCTAGGCTTGTGGCAAAGGGTTATACCCAAAAGGAGGGAGTTGACTATGAAGAAACTTTCTCGCCTGTAGCTATGCTTAAATCCATTCGGATTCTTTTATCCATTGTTGCTTGTCTTGATTATGAGATATGGCAAATGGATGTCAAGACTGCCTTTTTGAATGGCTATCTTGAGGAAAGCATCTATATGGTGCAACCAGAAGGGTTTGTAGTTAAAGGTCAAGAGCAAAAAGTTTGCAAGTTGCAGAGGTCCATCTATGGACTCAAGCAAGCTTCAAGATCTTGGAACTTGAGATTTGATGAAGCGATCAAATCTTATGGTTTCGATCAAAATATTGATGAACCTACTCATTGGTTCTTTATGTAGATGATATCCTACTCATTGGGAATGATGTAGGCGTATTATATGATGTAAAGAAATGGCTCGCCAGCAATTTCCAAATGAAAGATTTAGGAGAAGCAAGTTATGTTCTTGGAATCCAACTCATAAGAGATCGCAAGAACAAACTGTTGGCGCTGTCTCAGGCATCGTATATCGATAAGGTGCTTATCAGATTTTCGATGCAAAACTCCAAGAAAGGTAATTTGCCTACACGTCATGGAGTTTATCTTTCAAAAGAGCAGTGTCCTAAGACACCTCAAGAGGAAGAAAATATGAGACGGGTACCCTATGCATCTGCAGTAGGAAGTCTAATGTATGCCATGTTGTGTACAAGACCTGACATTTGCTATGCGGTGGGTATAGTCAGTCGGTATCAATCCAACCCAGGATTAGATCATTGGGTAGCGGTTAAACATATTCTCAAGTATCTTAGGAGAACGAGAAACTATATGCTAGCTTATTCTGGTGAGAATTTGATTCCCATTGGATACACTGATTCTGATTTTCAATCAGGCAAAGAGCTTTGAAGGACACTTGGAAGGCTTAGGTCTTAGAGAAATGTCTCACTTGCTTTAGGGCAAGTGGAAGATTGTTGGGTTTGGTGCCCTAAAAGCTGTGACATTGTACATATTGTTAATAAATAAATAAATGACATTTATTATTTTGGTTGATTATATGTATTATGAATACATTTATAAACATCAAGAAAATTCCATGATTATTTATGTGACTATAAATTTAGCATATAAGTGTTATTTGCTTGGGGATAAAATTTATAGATAATAATCTAAATAGTCTGTAATAATTAATTAAAGTTTGGGATCTTTAATTAAAAATTACAAGGACGGTCCAATCTCATCTAAAATGAAATAGTCATTATCCGGACTATTAATGTAGAGACATTGGATTGGAGGTACTTTATATAATGAGATTATATAGGACTGGACCAGGTAAATTATGAATCTCTAATAATCATCCGTTACAAATAGAGTATTCAAATTTATCACTATGATGATCATATATTTGACAGTCTTAATCCTGAGTATTTATTAGACTCCTATTTATTACATTATGTTTTTTGACTTGCATGGTAAGATCTGTCTAAGCACAGATTGTAACTTAGCATCTTGGAAACATAAAGTAATAAATGGCTGGGAATAATATTATACAGATATGGAATCCATTCCTTCCCTATGGAAGTTAGAAAAATAGTTCTCTTGAGTGATAATTCAAGGTTTGAACAATAGAGCGCTCGTTCATAATAAGATTATGAATTAATTGTTCATTAGAGAATTATTGGAAATCAAGGATAAAGATGTAATAAGAGAGGTGAACGAAAATTGAACCTAGCTCTTATTATGAACTATTTATGGAGGACTGACTTATATGTAATGATTATATCAATGGACTACTCGCTAATTTTCTTTGAGTAATTTTACTATAATCTCAAGAGTTCAGTTTCAGGTTTTTAGTGGAGTAACACTGAAACTAATAAATTTGGCACATTAATTAAAGAGTTTGATTAAATGTCAAATTTATTGGAGCTTGGGTTATAAGTCCATAGGTCCCCAATACCACCTTTGTAACACTATATTGGATTTTGCATAGAATGAATCATACATGTTTAATTTAGAATTTTTGAATTCTGAATTAATTTTTCACACTTGAATTATTAACGTGACACAGAAAAATGTTCTCTGTGACACATAATGTAATGTGATAAATGTTATCACATTTAACTGAGCATTAGTTAATTAATTGATTATTGTTAAAATCTATTCTTAAATAAATGTGATTTATTTTTGAATTGAGTTTTATATATATATATGGTTTTGAACCAAATCTTTTTATATATATAAAAGATTTTATAATATATTAATATATATATATATTAATATAATATTATAAAAAAAAAAAAAGGGAAAGACGTGAACTCAGTTTCACGCTTTCCCCACACACACACACATATATATATGACCGAATCAAGATTCGGTCAAAGTTAATTAAAAAAAAAAAAAGAAGGCAAGTTTCTTCTTTTCACGGCAACTTAAATATACATATGCATGTGTGTGTGTTGACCGCATAAACAATTCGGGTAACAAGTAAAACGGAAAAGAAAAGAAGAAAAAGGAAAGGAAAAGAAAAGGGAAAGAAAAATTACTAATAGCTCAGTTATAAAAAGTGAGAGATAACAGTTATCTCAGTAATTTTTGATTCACATAATTTTTAGAGAGAAAAACTGAGAGTTCTTCTCTAAAGAAAAAAGTCTGTTATCTCATGTGTTGAGTACATAGCAGATTCAGAAAAGTGTGAGAAAATTCATTCTTGCAGTTTGACGCCCACTCGTCTTTCCATTGGTGTGGAGGCCTGATTTGGAAGATCGTGGTGTCAAAGAGGAAAGCTAGGATACCCTGATAGTCTTCAAAAGGTTAGTAAAAAAATTCCTAAAGCTTTCTGTAATTAAAATTATATATCTATTCCCGATGAACAAAGTTTTCAAAAAATTTTTGTTTGTCGACGATCCGTTCCTTCCGCTGCGTTTCATGTTTTAATTCCAACAGTTCTTGGTCACAAGAGCCATGGTCATAGCTAGACTCCAAGTATTGAAATTAGAACTAGTAAAGAGGTGAGAAACCAGAGTGAGACCTGGGTGATCTCTATTGTGTAGGACGAAAGGACTACTAAAATCTTCCATGGGTGATGAAGCAATAAACTGACAATTTTTATTACTTCAAGCCATCAGACAATAGGGAAGGAATGAAAGAGTACGATACAGCAAAATTGCTCTGATGCCATATTATAAAAAGGAAAAACATATTACAAAAAGGCCATTCTCACATTGAACATGAAGATGGTGAGGAAAACAAATATTGTAATGGCTAGTGACAAAGATCTGTAACAAACTTCTAGCCCATTAATAAATACAAAAATAAAAGTAAAATACAAAAAAACTAATTATTTACAAAATATTCTCATTATTAAAATACCCTTATTAATTCTAATAGTTCTCCCCTCTCTCACAAAAAAGGGAAAGTAAAATGGGACCTACATTTATAGAACGACAAATGAATAGAAGGACATGAAATGGGAGACCATAAGAATTAGCAAAATGACATTAACAATAACAATCAGATAAAAACAGAGACTATTAAAGTATTAAACAAAAAAAACCTAAAAGAAGAATCAAAAGAGAATGAAAAAAGATCTAAAAGAAAAAAATAAATAATAATAACAAAACGACAACAACTTGAAAACAACATGCAGTAAAAACGACAGCAACTAGACTAATAGATATGATGTAGTAAATGACAACCACCTAGACGAATGGCAATTCTGTGGTGCTAGCATTCTGATAACTCAGGAAGTTGAAAAATTGCACAAATTTACTCAACACGACTTTAGTAGACTCAAAGCTTTTGACAACCTTTAAAGAAGCCATCGGAAAGATTATAATATATATATATATATATTAATATATATATATTAGATAATGAAAGGCCATGAGTCCCATATAAAAAGGGAAATAAATGATGTATTTGAGTGTTTTCTCTAGTGCTCAGCGTTGCAGGCATGAAGAGTTGGAGCTGAAGAGTTGCATAGTCGTGGCAGAACTTCGCACCGTGGTCTCAATTGTCAGAGCCACAACACCGGGACAATTATTAGGATTCCATGAAAATAAAACTTCAGTGCCATATGTTAGAGCTAAATATATACAATAACGTTAAGCATATAAAATCATAAGTAGAAGCGTGAAATGGGTTACCTCCCGCCATTGATGTCGTAGAGCAATCCGAGCTTGTCCATGGCTGCCTCTCTCCGGTTGAAGCTTGTCATTCCTCTGTTTGAGAGCTTCTTAGCCCTCATATTCTCTAATAAGATGGTGTAGAAAACTCAAGACACAAAATGGACCAAGGGACCCGAACCAAAATCGTCTGTAAGTTCTGCACTCTCTAATCATCGTCAAGTGCATTCCCTGAATGTGAGCTATATATAGCAGGCATAATGAGATGTAAACATCATTCTTGAAAATGTTGAGAAAAAATGGACCAAAAGACATGTTCCATAAACATAAAACTTTGTTTCCCGTGTTTTATAGGATTTAACATTCTTCCATTTGGTCTATATATTTTATCATTTATCATAGTAAGAGATAAACTACATGAATCATGGCGATAAGTCCTCTTAAGAATAAGTATTATTTTCTATATATTACAATGTATTATGTCTCTTAATACTTAATGAATAAACCTTATATTTGTTCTAGATCCAAACTTAATGATATTTCTCAATTAAACAAAATGAATGTCTATACAAATGAAATGTGAGAAAATATCATAGCTGCAATAAAGTTTCATAAATTCATTCTTACAAAGAAAATTACACAAAGGAACCTAGTCCTATACTATATACATGATCCTTAAATTGGAACGATGGCATGCCTTTAGTTAAATGATCAGTTATCATCAATTTAGTGTTAACATGTTCAATGACCACTGTTTTGTTTTTAACATGTTCTTTTATGGTTAAATACTTAATATCGATATGCTTGATTCGACTACCACTTTTATTGTTTTTAACCTTAAAAACTATAACTAAATTGTCATAGTATATTCTCAATGGCCTAAAAATTGAATCCACAATCCTAAGCCCAAAAATAAAACTCTCTATCAATACACCATGCGAAGTAGTCTTAATACAAGATATGAACTCAGCCTCTATAATGGAAGTAGTAGTCAAAGTCTGCTTTGTGCTTCTCTAAGGTACAGTTCCATCGACAAACATAAAAATGCTTCCAAATGTTGATTTTTGTAAATCAACTCAGCTAGCGAAATCTAAATCAGAGTAACCAATCACTTCAAAATTTTTAGTTTGTCTATACATAAACACATAGTCTTTGGTTCCATAAAGGTACCTCATCACTTTATTTGCATCTTTCTAGTGGTCCATACCTAGATTACTCTAATTTCTTCATATTATTCCCCGGCAACGGCGCCAAAAACTTGTTGCAAAAAATCTGCAAGTGCACAGAATCGTAGACAAGTAATAAAGAGTGAGTAAAGTATCGTTCCCACGAGGATTGCGTTAATCTAGCTAAGTACCGAAATTGGTTAACCCTACAATTATTTGAACAATCAAATATAAAATAGCAAAATAACAAACAAAAAAAATATAAGTAAAATCTAAATAATAAAAGACTAGGGCATCCGATTTCACTTAAATTAATCATATTCAAATTATCTAATTTAATCAATTGATGTTTACACCTATGCCGATAACGAATTTCTCTTAGGTAGTCATTAATCTTTCTCAAGCATTAATAATTTATCCTCATTAGTAAATTTCTTACATCTCTGTGGAAACTCTAAACTTACCAAGATTCATTAAGAACAAGAAATTCATAGTGTTACACAAGTCTCATAGATATCTCTATCCTATGATGATCTCATGGCATTCAATCATGGTCTAATTTAATTATCGCTTCTCAGCCTCAAATTAAATCACAAATCATACAAAAGGTGCGCAAACTTTTACAAGCATTAAGATTAGATTAAATACTCAGCATAGATAATGAATAAACATGGAATTGAATTAAATTAAACAAAGTGAACATTCATAATTCGGCTACATCGTAGCCCTAGAATAGAGAAAATTAGTTCCTAATGAAACTAAAAACAATCCTAAATAATATCTTAAACATGATGAGTGAAGGAAAAGAACTGTGTTTGGATGCGAAGATGATTTTCGTCTCTGGGTTGCACCGTTCTTCTTCTCCAAAGGAATGAGTTCTTCCCTCTTGTCTGTAGTTTTTCCCTCCTTAGAATTCGTGTTTCAACCCTCTATAATGTTCTATTTATAGGCTAGGGTTTGAAAGGGTAATTTTGGAACGAAATTACACTAAAATTTGAACTGGGATCGCAATGGTGCCTAGGCTCGATTTTCTGGTGCCTAGGCTTCATTACGGTGCCTAGGCGCCATGATTGTAGCGCCTAGGAGCTATATTTGCCCGTGGATGCTTTTCTGAATTGGCGCCTAGGCTTCATGAATATGGCGCCTAGGCTTCATGAATATGGCGCCTAAGCTTCAAAGTAACGCCTAGGCGCCAAGATTGTAGCGCCTAGACGCTACATTGATTCTTCCAAATGGCGCCTAGGTGCCCAAATTGTGGCACCTAGGCGCTATGC
Source organism: Artocarpus heterophyllus (assembly GCA_025403435.1). Lineage (NCBI taxonomy): Eukaryota > Viridiplantae > Streptophyta > Magnoliopsida > Rosales > Moraceae > Artocarpus > Artocarpus heterophyllus. The sequence goes on along the minus strand of CM046347.1, from coordinate 14,157,901 downwards.
TCTCGGGTTTTCTGTGTGAGGCGTCATCTACAAGAGCGCCTAGGTGCCCATAAGCTGGCGTCTAGGCTCCATTTTGTCCCGAGTCCAGTTTCACTCATTTTTTGGTCCGTTTTGTCTTGCACTTTGCCAATATGCATCTTTTTTCCTCAAAACCTACAAAAGAACATAAAATATCATCAAATTCTTATAAATTGCTCAAAACTAACAAAAATATTAAGTGAAAATCATTTAATTTATTAGTCTAAAACTAACTTATCAAACACCCCCAAACTTAAGATTTTGCTAGTCCTCGAGCAAAAGACAAAAACGAAAAACAAAGAACATGACAAAAGGAAGGGATTGACACTAACGCACGACATAGTTCAAGCATCAATTTAATTTTTCATCATACTTGGCCTCAAAGATTGCAAAAAGTTTATGACTCGAAGGAAACTCTAACCATTGTGATCATGTAAAAAAAAATCAATTTAAATCTTAGGTTTACCATACTCATAATTCCTTGAGTGTGTGTGTGTGATGCCTGTAGCACTTATGTACCTACACTCAGATTAGTTTATGTCAACAAGCTTATTTTGAAAGATCTCTAAATTAGTGAAATTTGTGAACTCCATAGGCCTATTTTTCAAACCCACTCTCCACTAATGTAGACTATCACAACATCAAAGTACATTAGGACTTTATTCGGCTTGTAATGTGTGGCTAAGGTAAAAAGGTGAGATAAAGGATATAATGTGGCTCAAAATTCACCCATAAACACACAATTTGTCTTAGGACCTCATAAGAACATCATTTCTTCTTTTTAAGTACACCCCAAACTTATGTTGCACTCCCTTTGACATTCACATTTATTTGATGTTTCTTTTTCTCTTTTTTTTTTAATTTTTTTCTTTTTCTTTTTTTTTCTTTTTTTTTTTTTACAGTGAATAAACATGAATACATAATCCCTTGATAACAATACTCAAAACTCCACCCATGATTGAATGATAGGAAAACATATTTCCTCGATAAGTTCTTCAAAACTCCACCCATCCTCCCATAATGCCTACTACCTTCAAATAATTTCCTGGACAAACTAATCATGCTTATGAGTGAGGGACTAAGTAGGATAAAATTATTCAAATGCTAGGTTGATTATGTGGGTAACAAAGAAAATGGTTAATAAGGCTCAACGAGGTAACTAGTGATTAAATGATGTCAATGGTAGGCTTGAAAGGCTCAAACGGTCCAAAAATAGCCTAAATCATGTCCTTAATGATGTGTAGCCTAGGATTTCGCCTCGAGTGGTTATCAAATAGGTTCTAGCATTCATTTGAGATCAAAATATCACTTAATCAACATAAAAGTCCTCTAAGTGTAGAATATTTAGGTGATCAAGGCGTGAGTGCTCAAAGAATCACAGCATGGCAAAAAAATCACAAGAAAAACAAGGATAGACCAACAATAATTATTATCCCCTAAAAGCCATATTCAATTTCAACCATTGTCTTATCATTGGCCTCCTATGATTCAAGTTAAACAGTGCTCAAACGACACAACTTTACTATCCTAATTACTATCAAATGCAAAGAAAAAAAAAACTAAACTAAAACCTAATTAAACCATAATGACTAATTGACACAAAAAAAAAATAATAAAGCAACACACCACCCCCAAACTTGAACAATATATTGTCCTCAATGTAAAAAGAAAACAAAAATAAGAAAGGAAAGAACACTCCCTAAACTGAAGGTTGCGGCAACCTATTCCTCCTCATCCTCATTCTCTTCATTATCTTCATTGAAAGCAAAGACTATGGGAAAATTGTCCAAGTTCATGTTCAGATGCATGGCCATGTGGTTCATCATCTGTGCCAGGTTGCCGATATGGTGTCAATTTTTGAATTTTTTTTTTTAGCAAGCTGAGCACCTTGATGTCCCCCGAAAACCTGACTCTCAAAGAAGCGCTTGTCAAAGAGAGGCTTTCGCCCATAGTTAGTGTCAAACGGCACCACATATGGGTCTTGGTTATAGATGCCCTCAAGCTTGGCAAGATTTAGAAGTGATTCGCACGTTGCACCAACAACAAACGTCTTTAAATGATGTGCTTTTGATGGGAACTTCATTATTGGCTCGAGCTTGAACATGGTGAGATGTGATGGTTGTGATGTCCATGGCCAACATGAATTAGTTGGTGATCTATATGTTGGAACCATTGATGAGCTCAAATCAACAGTCTTATGTGCTTCTATATCCTCCAACGACCCTCGTGGCTTCTCCTCATATAGAAATTCCTCTAATAACCCTTCTATTTGCTCTTCGCTTTCCTTTTGGCTATCCATTAGCATGCTCGTGATTTGTTCTTCATAAAAGTCATAGTTTTGGATAGTCTCCTCTTGATTTAGCAAGTGTAAATCATTGTTGATCGAACAAGATCCCAACTCAGCAAATGGTTGAGCTAACACAACTTCAAAGGGTTCTTGTTCTTCATCTTGAGGTTCTATTTCCTCTAGAGGCTCAAATTCCTTAAGGTTTCACACAATCGTCATCAAACAAAATCACATCCTTTATCGTTTTATGGTTACCACAAGGATTTGATGTTATAATTTCCTCCTCTAGACGGACTCTCTAAAATTGTACTCTTTAAATGGATTTGTTCATCAAGATATCGCCTAAAGTTGGAAATTTCATGACTTCCTTCAAGAGTGGCCTTTAGACGGTCTAAAGCAACTTCCAAAGCTGTCTTCTCTTCTTGATATTGGCTACAGGATTGTTCCATCATGTTGTGGTGGATATTCCATGAAAGATTTTGGTGCCTCTCCCACCAAGAATTATGCATTGAAGAATTCAAATACCAATGATAATTAAAGGCTGCTATATCCTCCAATAAGTAGTAAGCTTCCTCAACGGTTCTTGAAAAGAAAGAATGACCGTCAAAAACTGCACCTTTTTCCACCCAATCTCTAGCTTCAAAATGCAATCATTCAATAAATATTTGAAGAAGAGCCCACTTTGGCAAGTTGTGATGTGGGTACCGCTCAAGCATATCTTTAAATCGCTCCCAAGCCGCATAAAATGGTTCCCTATCTTGTTGGACAAAACTTGCAAGGATATTCTGATGCAACATCATGAAGTTCCTTGGGAAACAAATGACTTAAAAGAAAAAAAATTAGAACAAATAAAAACAAAATAAAACAAATAAAAAAATTTAAAGTAATTCTAGAGCTAATTGGTATCGATATTAACTAAATTAAACAACAATCCCTGGCAACGGCGCCAAAAACTTGTTGTGGATTTTCTAACGCAAGTGCACGTATCGTTAACAAGTAATAAACAGTAAGTAAAGTATCGTTCCCACGAGGATTGCGTTAATCTAGCTAAGTACCGAAATTGGTTAACCCTACAATTATTTGAACAATCAAATGTAAAATAGAAAAATAACAAAACAAAAAAATATAAATGAAAATCTAAATAATAAAGACTAGGGCATCCGATTTCACTTAAATTAATCATATTCAAATTATCTAATTTAATCAATTGATGTTTACTCCTATGCCGAATAACGAATTTCTCTTAGGTAGTCATTAATCTTTCTCAAGCATTAATAATTTATCCTCGTTAGCAAATTTCTTACATCTCTGTGGAAACTCTAAACTTACCAAGATTCATTAAGAACAAGAAATTCATAGTGTTACACAAGTCTCATAGATACCTCTAGTCCTATGATGATCTCATGGCATTCAATCATGGTCTAATTTAATTATCGCTTCTCAGCCTCAAATAAAATCACAAATCATGCAAAAGGTGCGCAAACTTTTACAAGCATTAAGATTAGATTAAATACTCAGCATAGATAATGAATAAACATGGAATTGAATTAAATTAAACAAAGTGAACATTCATAATTCGGCTACATCGTAGCCCTAGAATAGAGAAAATTAGTTCCTAATGAAACTAAAAACAATCCTAAATAATATCTTAAACATGATGAGTGAAGGAAAAGAACTGTGTTTGGATGCGAAGATGATTTTCGTCTCTGGGTTGCACCGTTCTTCTTCTCCAAAGCAATGAGTTCTTCCCTCTTGTCTATAGTTTTTCCCTCCTAGAATTCGTCTTTCAACCCTCTATAATGTTCTATTTATAGGCTAGGGTTTGAAAGGGTAATTTTGGAACGAAATTACACTAAAATTTGAACTGGGATCGCAATGGTGCCTAGGCTCGATTTTCTGGCGCCTAGGCTTCATTACGGCGCCTAGGCGCCATGATTGTAGCGCCTAGGTGCTATACTTGTCCGTGGATGCTTTTCTAAATTGGCGCCTAGGCTTCATGAATATAGCGCCTAGGCTTCAAAGTAACGCCTAGGCGCCAAGATTGTAGCGCCTAGGCGCTACACTGATTCTTCCAAATGGCACCTAGGCACCCAAATTGTGGCACCTAGGCGCTATGCTCTCGGGTTTTCTGTGTGAGGCTTCATCTGTAAGAGCGCCTAGGCACCCATAAGTTGGCGTCTAGGCTCCATTTTGTCCCGAGTCCAGTTTCACTCATTTTTTGGTCTGTTTTGTCTCATACTTTGCCAATATGCATCTTTTTTCCTCAAAACCTACAAAAGAACATAAAACATTATCAAATTCTTATAAATTGCTCAAAACTAACAAAAATATTAAGTGAAAATCATTTAATAATTAGCCTAAAACTAACTTATCAAGCATACATAGGGCTTCCAATAACTAAAGCATATGGGATGTTCTTTGTTTGTTCCATTTCAAAATCATTTTGGGGCACTAGTCCAAATTAAATTTATCACTCTTCACAATAGGAGCTATACTTGTTGAACAATCTTTCATCCGAAACCTCTTTAAAACCTTATTGATATAGGTTTCTTTTGACAGACCTAAAATTCCTTTATATGTGTCTATATAGATCTTTATGCCAATTATATACGATGCATCATCTATATCTTTCACATCAAAATTTGTAGAGAGAAATTGTTTCACCTGATGTAGGAATCCCTTATCATTGGTTGCAAGTAAAATATCATTTAAATATAGAATAAGGAAATAAATTTTGTTCCCATTGACCTTCTATGATATAGATTAATGCATAATGTTCTCTACAAATCCAAATGAAGAAATATAGTTATGAAACTTCAAATACCACTGATGGGATGCTTGTTTTAATCAATATATGGATTTCTTAGGCTTACATATCAAATGCTCACCATCATTAGAGGAAAATCCTTCTATTTGTTTCTGTAAACCTTTTCCCTTAGATCTCTATTTAGAAAGGTCGTTTTCACATCCATTTATTGTAACTCTAATCCATTGATTGTAACTCTAAGTTAAAATGTATAACTAATGCCATAATAATACAAAAAGAATCTTTCTTAAATACAGGCGAAAAACTCCCCTTGTAGTCGATTCCTTCCTTTTGAGTGAATCCTTAGCAATGAGTCTTGCCTTATATCTTTCAATGTTACATAATGAGTCTTTATTTTTCTTGAAGACCCATTTACAACCTATGGCTTGTACACCATTAGGCAACTTGACAAGATACCAGACTCCATTAGATGCCATAGAATTCATCTTATCTTTCACGGTGTCGAACTACAAATTTGATTCTTTTCAATGCATGGCTTGTGAAAAACATTTCAAGATCACTTTTGGTTCCAATATTATAGTCTGACTCTTGTTGATACACAACATAATCACTAAGAATTGTTGCTTTCTTTATTCTAGTAGATCTTCTTAATGTTGTATCAACATTTTCCTGAAGAACATGTTATTCAACTGGTTGTTTAATAATTTCAGGCATTTCCTAAACAATTTGATATACTGAATTATTATCAGCAACTTGTGGAACTTTAATGATTGGTTGTCCAACACTTATTTCAACTTGAGGAGTATTGTGAACAACAACTAATATGTCACTTGAGTAGGAAGATTAAGCATTAAAATGATCTTTCCAAGAAACAATGTTCTATGATAGATCACTCCTGCTGATCAAGTCAATCTCAACATTTTTTGCATTTCTTGATTCTATAATCTTAGTGCTGTGAGATGGACAATAGAATCTATATCTTTGGACCTTTTGGTATATCCAATGAAATACCCACTAATGGTCCTTAGATCCACTTTTTTTTCTTGTGGATTACAAATTCTTGCTTTAGATGGGCATCCTTAAATGCATATATGTCGCAAACTTCCCATAATTTAAACGGTGTCTTCGGGAGAGCCTTAGTTAAAACTCAGTTTAATATATGCACAGCTATTTTAAAAGCTTCACTCCATAAAGATTTATGAAGTTTAAAGTGATTATGCATACTCTTCACCATATCCATTAAAGTTCAATTTCTTCTTTCTGCTACACCATTTTGGTCTGGAGAACCAGCATGGTGTATTAGGCAATTATCTCATATTCTTGAAGAAACTTTGCAAATGGATCAGGCGCTTATCCATTCTCAGTGTATCTACTATAACATTCTCCACCTTTGTCCATTCTCATGATCTTAATTTGATTTTCACATTGTTTCTCTACTTCAGCTTTAAAAATTTTAAAAGCATCTAATGCTTCGCTCTTGTTATAAAGCAAGTAGAGATAAATAAATCGTGAGTAATCATCTGTGAAAAAGATGAAGTATTTTGGACTATATGAGTCCATGTCTAGACAACAAATGTCAGAATGTATGATTTCTAATTTGTATGTACTACTCTCTATGCCAATCTGAAGCTTGTTGTTTTGCTTTCCCTTAATGCAGTTCATACAAGTGTTAAAATTAGTAAAATCTAAAGTACTAAGTACTTCATCATTTAATAATCTCTTAATCCTCTTTATGAAGATATGTTCCAATCTCTAGTGCCACAATATAGAGGAATCTTCATTCATGACACAACATTTCATACTAGTGTGAACATGCATAGTGTTATAAGTAGTATCATTTTGCAAAAGTTAATAGAGAAAAGATAATCAGACAATGAACTATTCCCAACAAGATTAGTTTTATAAAACAAACTGAAAGATGTTCTTTGAAAAATAAAGGAATATCTCAAGGGTATAAGTCTTGAAACTAAAATTAAATTCCTAGAGAAACTCGGAATATAAATGGTCTTTTCCAAATTCAAAATTAAACCACTTCTTAAAATTAAAGTGCATGTCCTAATTGCCTCCACATGTGAACACATCTTGTTTTCTAAATAAATGCCTTGTTCACCTCCCACTGGCATCCCTAGCTTTCGTATACCTTATAAGGTTTTTGAAATATGGATTATAGAGCCAAATTCAATCCACCATGTGCTATGATTAATACCAAACATATTAGATTCATAACAAATAAATGATATTGGATTACTATTTTTTCAAGCCATTTATGGAATTTAGTGCAATCCTTCTTCATATGTCCCTTCCTTTCACAAAAAAAAACACTTAGATTCCTTTTTAATTCCACTCTGAATAGGTATTTTACCTTTCTTTTTCTGTTTGGCTTTTTTTTTTTTTATTCTTTTCACTCATTTCTATTGTCAATCTCCCTTCTTCCTGAACACACATGATCATAAGTTTATTAATTGATCATTTATCCTTATGTATATTGTAAGATATTTTGAAGAGCCCTTATTGCTTTGAAAGAGTGTTTAATATATATAGTGCACAAAGAAAGATTCGGATATATCAACCTCAAGTTTCTTTAATTGAGTCGTAGTGTCCTTCATCTTCATGATGTGTTCACGCATACCTTTAACATCGATGAGTCTCAAGGATGAAAATTTTTATAAGGGTGTTGGCAAGTGCTTTATCTAATGTTGCAAATTGCTCATTAATTGCTTTCAGCAATGCCTTTACATTCTTATGCTAATCAACAGAACCTCTAATACTAGCTGAAATAATGGTCTTTATGAACATCATATTGAGACGATTAGATCGCTCCTAAGACCCTTGTCATCTACAGTGCTAGTGTTAGTAATAATAGGTTCATCTTTTCTAATAGCATAATCTATGTCTACTCACCCAAGATGAAAAATTCTCTCCTTCCATGTTTTATAATTGCCCCTTTAAGTTTGGGATTTCACATTTATTGTCAAAGTAATTCATAGGTTGCAAGGCTACATTAATAATTACACACTTACATTGCTTAATTTTTTAGACTAATAAACTTAAATCATATTTTACCAATGTAAATCATGCTAGAAAATTATAAATCTATGACATAAAACTTGCCAGTAGGCTAAAGTTCTAATTCAATTAGATTCACTTAACTTTATGATAAACTATCAAATTATGTTCCTTTTCTTAAGTCCTGTGAGTAAATTAAGAAATATAATTTGCTATTCCATCCTCATTGACCATAGAAATACAATAAAAATTCCTGTGGGATAAAATTTATTATATCAATTATGATTAATTACAACAAATGTCATTTTCTATATGTGAGCCTAAATTACTTAATATATAATTTTGTATAATTAAAGTTGTTGTGTCTAAACTCTAATTAATTAAAATTATATGGATCACTAGACATTTTATTCTAAAATTTTGTTTATAAATAAATTGCGTCTAACTTAAAGCAATATAAATACATATGAACAAAAAACCAATAATTTATATACTAATATTCTTTATGCATAAATTAAAATTATACATACAAATAGAATAATCTAGCACATAATTATACAAAATTTTAATTTACTAAATTATACAATTTAATATTGTATGCATAATTAAAATCACAAATTATACATAATGAATAATATATGCACATAAATATACAAAATTATATCTACACAAAAATATATAATATCCATAACAAATACAAAAAATTATGAATATTCAAAATTATGAATCTTTTCATGAGTTATACTTAAATATAAAAAATTCATAAAAATATCAAAATTGTAGATATGTTATGAAAATTTCATAAAATATTAAAAATTGTAAATTTTATAAATATTTTCCTAAAAATATTCAAATAATAAATCTAGAAAAACATACCCATAATTTTTTTTTTTACTTTGGAGTTTTTTTTTTTGAATTTTCCGCCCAACCTGAAACAACATGTCATTTTGGACATTAAGGCCCCAAAACGCTGTCATTTCTAGGTTAAGATAGAAATAAGAGGGAACCACATACTTGTATTTATATGTGCTATTCAGCTATAAGGCCAAAGGACCAGGTGACTACATTTGTCAAATATATCACTTTCTTTATTTTTTGTTACCATGCGTACAAGAACGTACTGTAGTTTCTTTTGTTTACTGTGGTATTCAAAAGAGATTTACATAAAAGCTTTAATGGCATACTAGTAAGATAGGTTTACACATGATTTATTTATGAATGTAGTTGTATGTTGTGCTTTAGTTTTAATTGTCCTTATGCACGCCTTAGGATCAAGGGAGTATGGAGCTAACGTTAATTGATTCCAGGATTAAAAGATTGTTGATAAGCTTGAAAGGTAGGGATTCTATTACTTATCTTTTGTGAGGTTTTTGGTAAATTAAATTTGATTGTTTTATGTTGTAAAATATGTATATTGTATAGCGATAAATATAATGATTTGACATATGTTATAAATTGAGAAGCATGGTTAGGAAATTGACTCTATAAATATAAATTGAATACAAAGGAATAGTGAGATGTAAAAAGGGCGACGGTTACGTCCTTGGGCACGAATACCCTAAAAGGAAAAATAGGGGGAAGGTGATGATGCTTCCTTGGGTTGAAAGTCCCAGAACACACTGTATAGGAATCGATTTGGTGAGGACTCGGGGCTTGATTTCCCCTCACCGGAACACCCTTGGAATGTTATAGGGTGATCAAGTGCGCCCAATTGGGTTTTGATGAGTTGAGTGATACTCTATTTAACATGGATACCTAAGAACAATGATGATTGGTAATATTTATATAATTGTGTAATTATGAAACTTGGTAATGATTAACTATGGTATCCATTTGATGTGATCATAATAAACCTCATAATCTGGAATATGATGTAACCTACTAACCATGCAGGTTTTAATGTGGTAATGATAAAAACCTAAATGTGAGTAATGGTTTTCTCTACTGAGCATAGTGTCGCTCATTCCCTTATATTTTTATCTTTTCAGGATTCATTAAGTGTGAGGTGGTTACGAGAAAAATAGTTGAGGAAGTGATGTAGCTATATTACTTTAGGACTGCTTCAATTGTTGAGAATGTTCTTCATGATAATGTAAGCATAAATTGTTACTTTCTGTGACTGTATTACAATGCGTTAAGGGTTAAAATGATAATGACGACAGTTTATAATATTAAATTTAAGGTACTACATTAATCTGTGGATTATTTGTCGATTATATTTTTATTTTTGATATTAAGAGTTTTTATTTAAGCCCTGGGCAACTTTATTTTTAAGGTTTTACTTTTTATTTTATTTTTATTTTTATTTTATCTCATTAAAAACTATTAACCCCCATATAGGGGCGTTACAGGTAGCCAATTGAGTGTTACTATCAACCTTGATCACTCGACCAATCTTCTGTCCTAGCTTCCTTTTGTTAAAGTACTCCATTGGAATACCTGGTAATCTTGCCCAAACAATCAACTTGTCAACTTTGGCCTCATCAGGAAAAAAATTCGCATGCCATTTCCTCATAGCCAGGTAATGGTCATCAATAATCCAGGGGCCTTCCTCTAGAACACATTCAAAATCCACTCTATGATTGAATTTGACGATGTAGAAACCATTGCCAACGTCAATAACATCCATTAATCCAATCGGCCACCACATCGAATCCAATCTTTTGGCAAGGTAGTGAAAGCCAACGTTCAACCCAACCACTTTCATAACAACAGACCTTTTCCAAGGCCTCCTCGTCAGCTTTTTCTCTTCCCGTGAAAGGGTGATTGTTGATGCTTACCTGAGTTAGGCGGCGGATCAACACCACGTGTGGCTGCGCACGGTGCTCAGCTCTTCCCTGTTCGTCTCTGCCTATTTGGGTAGGCCTGCGATAAGAGGAAGGACGCTTCGGAGGCAAGGAAAGGGCAGGTCAGTCAACAGACAATGGCTTTCCGATGCTCAAGGCAGGGGTTGCTTGGTAGAGAACGGAAACTCGTTAGGTGGGAAGGAGCATGCCTCCCAGGATGCAATAAATGCATCATATTTATAGGCTACTACTTGGGCTGAGTGTTAGGTGGGTTTTGCTCATAACCCGAGTGTCACATCAAGGTGTGTTAGGTGGCAAGAGACAAGTGTCACGCCCCTCCGTCGGTGGATTGCTTTCCATCCGAAGGTGAGTTTTTTTTCATCTGTTGGCCACTGATGGCGAGTAACAGCCCACTTATACAAGTGAAAAGAATCCGACCTGAGTTGGTATTCAATCTGAGGAGGCAACCCGTTGAGTTGCGACCCAAGAGACCCTGAAAAGCACCTTGGACAAGAGATCCATGCTCATCGAGATCAGTAGTAACCTCTCCCGTAGCTTTGTCGAGCTGTTTGGCTGACCACTAGAGTACAGCTCCTCGACGGTGACGCCGAGCTCACCCTCAACAATAGCCCCCCAGTTCACCTAGTTGATGCTCGACTGGGTGGACTATGCCGAGTGGGTGAGGTCGGCTTAGGATGGAAGTCCAAGTTGTGTCCCGAGGTAGTGTGAGACGAAAGGTCAGGCGACGAAACCTGGAGGTACACGTGTCGCAACACGAACGAGTGTTTTCCTAACAGGCGTAATCATCGCGCCTCTTCATTTTTCATGCCTGGGTTTCCTACCTAATATGGCTCTAAATAAGACCTTCATTCTTGTTATTTTCACATGCGATCAAGGCTACGCTTCACTACCCTTGAGTTTTAACTACCGAACTGTAGTTGCCAACCCAAGAACTTTTCGTTCCCAAGCTTCCACCATCCGAATAGGTAATTTCCTGAGGAATGCAAAAAATGAGTGACCTATCAAACTCCCAAAACATTAATGTTTCCTAGTCAAAAAGTAGTCTTGAGACCGAGTCAACTTTCATAAAGGTCGACATAAAATGAATGTCCTCAAAACAAGATGGGGCTGACCGGCTGGCAGAAATACTGAAGGTCTATGCTAAGATCGTCCTCGAGCAGGAGTTCCTTAACTTGCTGGATGGGGAGCGCCCAGTGAGACCTTGCAGAGGCAAGAATCCCTACATCAAGGCGGCCACCGTCAGCACATCCCAAGTTACGACTCAAGAGCTGGCCGAGTTGGAGGCAGCCAGCGATGTACCAAGCACCTCCGTTTGATAATCTAGGGCCCTTGTCCAAGTCGTAGGCAGGGTGACTGTGGACATATCCGATGAGGAAGCTGCTGAAGAGACCAAGTCGGTAATGAGTGCCATCGAAGAGGAGGACGAAAGGATCCAAGTCACTCGAGTCCATGGAGTGACCGCTTATCGAGTAACCCGGCCCTGGTAGACTTCAACAGCAGCCTACTCTAGCACAATGACTGAGTCTCGGCTCGAGGATTTATGCGTCGAGTTCAACATCTCAGATGATGTCATCCTCATCATGCCTGAGGAGAGTGACTCACCCCTGACTCCACCCAAGGGATGTATAACATTATACGCAGAGTTTTTCAGGGCTGGGCTGTGCCTGCAGTTCCATCCATTCCTGCGTCAAGCACTAAATGACCTGAATGTGTGCCCGGCTTAGCTTAACCTGAATAGTTACAGGTCGCGGATCGGGATGTACATCCTATGAAGGTACCACCAGGCTACCGAGATGCTATGGGAGGCATTTAAACAGGTTTTTAAAATGAAGAAGCTTCCCCAGCCATCCGACTTGTACTACATCACCGACTTTAGGAAGGACTTCATTTTGGGCAACCCTGACTCGGACAAACTCTAGAAATACGAGTAGTTTTACATCGGGGGTAATTATTTAGCCTGAGCCAGCGAGGCCGTCTCTATAGATTTGCGTATCCCTAGGACATTTGAACAAGGGCACGTGTGATCTAAGAGGCCGTGGGCGTCGAGCCATATTATCAAGGCGGTCGAAGACCTATTTGAGAAGCCGAAGCCGACAAGACAATAGTCATTCCTACTCGAGAATGAGACCCTCTCCCGTTATGGCTGGTTCGAAGAGCCCAGTAAAAGCAATCCCCTATCCAACATCGAACCTATTCGGTCAGCCAAGCAGGTGACAATCGCAAGGCCAAGTGCCGTGGACATCCTGGGGCCAAGTACTTCCAGATCCGGGTGGCCGGCGAGGGAGCCATCATCGTCCAACACTAAGGACTCATCGAGTGGTTCCTTCGATGCAGGGCCACCCATGGCAGATGAGGACCTCAAGGACGTGATTCGGTTCCTATGCCTGTCTAGCTAGCTACGGATCGGAGGTTAGTTCTGAGATTTTTTTTTTTAGTTGAGCTTGCCTTAACTTGGATTTTGATTTCGTAGAGATGTCTTCCCGACCAAGGAACGTAGAAGAGAGATGAGCCATTATGGAGAGCCTCCGCAAACTGAAAGGGAAGGCTGTGGCGGTCGAGAAGAAAAGGAAAAGGACTCCGAGACCAGAAGTGTCAGCGCAATCCGACTGACAATCCAGTTCAGTCCAAGTGCCCCCACCCCCGTCGACGAGGACTTGGGCTTAGTCGGGTGAGACCTAACCTCCCACTGTCACTACAACCGTGGTGCCCCCCTCGGGAGACCCTTTGAGGAGGAAAGTGAACTACCGTCGGTATATCCTCAATCACTTCGGGGATGCGATTCTCGATGAATCTTTCCTGCAGAACCTCCAAGGACAAGATTTTGAGGGCTTATCTAGCGTTGCCTTCCACTCTGCCGCCAAGGTGAGTGACTATCTTGCTCCGAGCTTCATTTGACTTCTCATTTTTCACATGCTAATCTCTGCTTTCTCAAGCATGCGCCTTCTTGGACTTGGCCTATATGGCTGGGCTAAAAGAATTCAACCTAGAGAAGGAGAAGCACAAAAAGACTACCCTCGAAAAGGATGAGGCTGAGAAAGAGCTCGGTGCTAGGAATATCGAGCTAGAATAAATCAAGGAAGCTTTTTCCTATGCCGAGGAGGAGGCTAGAAAGGCCCAAAGAAGAGGTCAACCAGGCCAAGGCGTCTGTGCAGGAGGCGAGGAGAATGGCTGAACAGGCAAGGGATGAGGTTGCTCTGCTCAGGGACCAGCTGAAAGCTTCACAGGCCAAGCACCAACGTTTCTAAGAGGAACTGCCTGGCCAACTCGCCCAAGCTGTGGAGGAATTCAAGGCGTCCCCGGAGTACTCTGACGATTACTACTTTGGCATGACGGATCTCAAAGACTATGTGATTTGAAAGCATCCCGACGTTGAGGGCTTCGACTGGTTGCATATAGTCGAGTTAGAGCAAAGCTCAGCACAACAACCGGAACAAGACGAGGTCATCGAAGGGGATAGCAAGGACGACAAGGATGAACAAGGCAGAGATGGTGATGCCAGGGAAGGGGCCCAGGCTTAGTTTTATTTTTTTACCCTCTTTTTGTTTATCCAGGCTTTGGAGGTGGCCGATTATTTGTACCTCCCCATTACTTTAATGAAAATTTTTATCTTGCAAGTTCATCACTTCTTAGAGTTTTTATTTATTTCGTTTTTGAAATTTTCCAAGTGCGATTATTCTCAGATAGATATTTTCATACTTTGGGTGAGGAGTTCCTCGGTAACGAAGTTTGACCTTCGCGTCACCGAGTTAACTTAGAGCTCAGGGGGAATTGAATTGGGAGCTTTTTGGAGTTAGGTGCTCCTCGGAGGAAGCATTCTTGAACCATAGAATTCTGAGCCCATGTCTTGCAACTCACTCCTTGCCAAGTTCAATGTCTCGATGACAAAGCGTCTTACTTTCCCAAAGGAAACTTCCTGGGAAAGGTGATCGCCAAGTTTAGCCGAGTAGGGAAAGCCAATTTCTCAGTAGGGTAGAGCACAATGGTGTGTGGTACCCTGTACCCTGTCACCCCTTGACTTGTTTAAGTTTATAAAATCTTTTACAAGTCTAATGTTAGTTGGGCATAGTCATGCTAGGACGACTATGTCTGGGTGGTCCATATGGCAACAGACTAATGGTCGTCGAATTCCCGATTAGCTCGAACAAGGCAGAGACAGCGAAGACGATGATGCCAGGGAAGGATCCCAGGCTTAGCTTTGTTTTTTTACCCTCTTTTTGTTTATCCAGGCTCGGGAGGTGCCCAGTTATTTGTACCTCCCCATTACTCTAATGAAAATTTTTATCTTCCAAGTTCATTACTTCTCGGAGTTTTTATTTATTTCGTTTTTAAAATTTTTCAAGTGCAATTATTCTCGAAAAGATATTTTCATACTTTGGGTGAGGAGTTCCTCGGTAACGAAGTTTGACGTTTACATCGCCGAATTAACTTAGAGCTTGGGGGGAATTAAATTGGGAGTTTCTTAGAGTTAGGTGCTCCTTGGGGGAAGCATTCATGAACCATAGAATTTCGAGCCCATGTCTTGCAACTCACTCTTTGGCGAGTTCAATGTCTCAATGACAAAGCATCTTACTTTCCCAAAGGAAACTTCCTGGGAAGGGTGATCACCGAGTTTAGCCGATCAGGAAAGCCCATTTCTCGGTCGGGCAGAGCACAACGGCTTATGGTACCCTGTACCCTGTCGCCCCCTTTACTTGTTTAAGTTCATGAAAACTTTTACAAGTCTAATGTTGGTCAGGCATAATCATGCTAGGGTGACTCTGTTTGGGTGGTCCATACGGCGACAAACTAATGGTCGGTGAATTGCCAATTAGCCCCCCCCCCCCCCCCCCGGTTCGGTTAGTCGGGACGACCCTCCCTCTTTAGGAGTTATGGTCTGGTCTCTTGGGTTGGAGTTAGGGCATCCCTCTTCGGGATTTGTTTCTTCCTTAAACATATGTTGCTTGATGGAATAGTGTAGGAATTCATATTTCATTGAAGTATAATATTTACATTCCAGCCCTATTTAGTAGGCCTAGTTACAAAAAGAATATAGCCAGAGGTCAAAAAAGATTTCTGGCGTTGATTAACAAAAGAATCTCTTTAGGAGTTCGACGTTCTAAGGATAACTAAGCAAGTTGCCCTTCATGTTGGATAATCTGTAGGTGCTTGGCTAGACGATTTCGACGATTTTGTATGGCCCGTCTCACTTCAGACCGAAGGACCCTAACTGGGCTATTGAACTGTGACCTTTTTAAGCACTAAATTTTCAACCTTAAAGCTCCTCGATTGGACTTGCTTTTTATAGTATCGAGCAAGGACTTGGTTCCAAGTTGCGTTGCGAATCGCTGCCCAGTTCCTTTTCGCCTTAAGCAAATCCAGCTCGGACATCATGACCTTAGTATTTCAAATTTCTTCATAACGTTCGACCTTGAAGCTTAGTAGTCCCGCCTCCGTCGGGATGACTGCCTCTGCTTCGTACACGAGTGAGAATGGGGTCTCTCCGATAGAGGTTCGGGCAGTTGTTTGGTATGCCCAAAGCACTTTTAAGAGCTCGTTGATTCATACTCGCTTAAGGCCCTCGAGCTTTTTCTTCAAGTTGTCCTTGATTGTCTTATTAACAGCCTCGACCTGCCCATTGCTTTGAGGGTAGCCTGGAGAGGAGAAAACTTTCTTGATGCCTAGCTGTTCGCACAAGCGGAGGAGACTTGAGGACTCGAACTACTTTGCATTGTCCATCACGATGGTATACAGGATTCTGAACCGGTAAATTATGTTTTTCCAAACAAAGTTAGTACACTTTGCCTCGGTCATGTTGGTGCATGGCTCTACCTCGACCTATTTGGTGAGGTAGTCAATAACCATAATGTAGTACTTAAATTAGGATCGAACTTGAGGAATGGGCCCGACAAATCAATGGCCCACTTGGCAAATGGCCACGCTGACATTACTGAGGTGAGTGGCTTGGCATGGTGTTTGAGTACCCTTGCAAATTGCTGGCATTTGAGGCATCTCTGCGCAAAGTCCTTATAGTCCTGCTCCATGGTCGGCCAGTAGTAGTCCTACTGAAGACACTTCTAGGCCAAGGATCGCCCCCTGGAGTGATTACCACATAGGCCTTCGTGGATTTCTTTCATTAAATATTCGGCTTCTTTGGGCCCAATGCACTTCAGACATGGCGTAGTGTAGCCTCGTTGATATAATTTTCCACCCATCATCGAATACCAGGCCGAGCTGTTGCTTATTCAGCGTGCCTCTTCTCGATCACCGAGCAATTTGGCTGTGGTCAAGTATCGGATGATCAGATCCTCCATGTAGTCTTGTGCTTTGCGGCTACACTCGCTATTTCTTTGTTAATGCTCAGCTCGGCTAATCTTTCAATGGGGACTGAAGTTAGATCACTATCACCCAGACCCGAGGCGATTCGAGCAAGCGCATCACCCTTTGAGTTTTTTGATCTAGGGATCTGCTTGAATGAGTAAAATTTAAACTATCCGAGCAGTGTCTTAACCTCTTGTAAATATGCGGCCATTGATTATGTTCGGGCTTGAAATACCCCAGTGACTTGCTGGACGACGAGCATTAAGTCGCTATGAATGACTATGTAGTCAACCCTAAGATCCTTAACTATTCGGAGTCTAGCGAGGAGTGCTTTATATTCTGCCTCATTGTTAGATGCCTTAAGTCGAATCGAAGTGCATAGATTGCTTGTATCCATCTGGGCTTGTCAATACCAGCCCAGTTCCTGAACCTTCCACGCAGGAAGATCCATCGATAAAAAGTTTTCGCTCCAGTTTTGATGTTGTGTGACCTTCAGTACAGCCAGGGGCGTCTAGTACTTCAACGGGTGCCTTCTTGGCCAGTGGTGTACCTTGCTCGGTATCGGTATACTTAGCGATAAAATCAACAAAGGCCTATGCCTTGATTGCCGTCCTCGGTACAAAATTAATGTCATACTGACCAAGCTCGACTGACCATTTGGCCATCTGTCTCAATATCTCTGGACTCTGAAAAACTTACCGAAGAGGGAACTTTGTCGGGACCCGTATTGTGTGGCCTTGAAAGTAGGGTCGCAATTTTCGAGTAGAGGTGACTAAAGTGAATGCTAATTTCTCTAAGGGGGGTATCGCTCCTTGGAACCCTGGCATGTGTGACTCTTGTAGTAGACGGGCTTCTAAACTCTGTCTTCTTCTTGGACGAGGGCTGAGCTGACAGCCTTCTCGGACACAACAAGGTATGTGTGCAATATTTCTCCTGGTAAAGGTTTGGATAGGAGCAGGGGTGTTGCTAAGTATCTCTTCAAATTCTGGAAGGCTTCTTCACACTCTCTACTTCACTCAAACCTCCCCTTGAATGCATTAAAAAATGGGTGGCACTTATTGGTAGACCGGGAGACAAATATGAAGAGAGCTGCTACCATGCTGGTAAGTTTTTGTACCTCTTTTACTATCTGAGGTGAATGCATATCGATAATTGCTTGAGCCTTAGCTGGGTTAACCTCTATACCTCGTTGGTTAACTAAAAATCTGAGAAACTTGCCTAAGTTAACCCCAAACGTACATTTCACTGGGTTGAGTTTCATCCCATACTTTCAGAGAATGTCAAAGCTCGCTCAGAGATCAGCCATGTGATCTGCTGCTTGGACAGATTTGACTAGCATATCGTCCATATAGACCTCCATTGTTTTGTCGATCAATCGAGCAAACATCTTGTTTACTAGGCGTTGGTAGGTTGTCTCGGTATTTTTTAGCTCGAAGGCCATTACTACCTAGCAATATAGCCCCTGGTCGGTAACGAAAGCTGTTTTTATTTGGTCTTCCTTGGGCATCCTTATCTGGTTATATCTAAAATAAGCGTCCATGAAGCTGAGCAGCTCGTGCCCGGCCGTTGCATCAACGAGCTGGTCTATTCGGGGTAATGGAAGGCAATCCTTCAAGCAGGCCTTATTCAGGTTAGTGTGGTATATACAAACCCGCCATTTTCTATTCGCCTTCTTGACGAGGACTACATTTGCCAACCATTCTAGATACTTAACCTCTCAGACGAATCTTGCTTTTAGAAGCTTCTAGACCTCTTTATTTATTGCAGCGTATCTTTCTAGATTAAAAGGCCCTTCTCTTCTGTATCACCAATTTATGATCGGGTCAGACGTTGAGCCGGTGACAAATTACACTTGGATCGATGCAGAACATGTCTTCATGCGACCATGATAACACATCCCGATACTCCGTAAGGAGCCGCTTAAGGTCGGCCTGGATCTCTGGTTACAGCTGAGATCCAAGTTGGACAGTACAGTTAGGGTGTGCTGGGTCAACGTCGAACGGCACCAGGTCCTCGACTAGGGTAGCCCTCACCTCTTCCTCTAAAATTTGAGGGTTGAGATCAGAGAGCATCTTTGGCACAGGCTCGGCTGGGAGCTCTATTTCGTCGACCTTGTAAATGGCCTAGACGTTTAATTGCCAAGCTAACGTCTCTATTACAGCATTGGCATAACAGGCTCACGAGTCTTTCTGAGACTACCAGATTACTCCAACCCCATCCTTTGTTGGAAACTTCATTGCTAGGTGGTAAGTGGAGACTACGATCTTCAATGCGTTTAGTGTTAAACGGCCGATAATGATATTATATTGGGAGGGTTTGTTGACGACTAGAAAGTCAACGACGCGTGTGACCCGAGTAGCACCCTCGTTGAAGGTCACTAGTAGGTCGATCTTTTCCACTACTCGGATGCATTCGCCCGTGAAGCCGTCAAGTGGCGTCTGCACTAGAGTAAAGGTAGCATTGTTGATCTTTAGTTTCTCGTAAGCCCGCTTGAATAGGATGTCAGCTGAGCTACTGTTGTCAATTAGCACACGTTGTATTATGTTGTTGGCGATGTGCAGCTTGTACACGAGAGCATCATTGTGCGGATGAATTAACCTATTTGCCTCCTCCTCGATAAAGGTGGTCGGTGTGTCTTACTAGCGGCAGATCTTATTACCATGCTTGGATATGTTGATGAGTTCACCTCTTTCGACTAGCCAAGCTTCTCGGACGTAAGCCCGTCGCCCACTTGATGTGTCCCCGGTGACAGGCCCCCCAAAAATTATGTGAACAATGTTCGGGGGTTCTAGGGCGTTCCCTCAGTCGTTACGTAGGTAGTTTGGCGCATCTCGACCTGGCTGGTTGTTTCTTTCGGCTGTGGAGCCCGGAGTTACTACTCACTCAACAAATTCCCTCAAGTGTTTGTCTCAGACCAGTCTCTCAATCTGGTCCTTCAACTAAATACAGTCGCAGGTATTATGCCCCACGTCCTTGTGGAACTTGCAATATCTAGTTTGATCCCACTTTGCTTTACTGCCCTTAAGCTTGGGCGGGGCTACCAGCAGGTTTCTTTCGCTCACCTGGGTGAGCACTTCATCAATGCTTGCTACTAAAGGCATGTAGCATTGAAACTTCCTAGTCGACGTCTTGGACTTTTTGGCTTTCTTTTCTTTCTTTTGTTTCTTCTGTTTCTTGTTCGGCTCGGCATTGGTCTACTCTGGTGCCTTCTTCTGCTTCTCTTTTTTTGTCCCATTGCTGCTTCCCTATTCTCTGTAGCTCTTCATGTATTCAGTCGCGTCGGCGTACCTTTACGCATAGCCGAGCATCTGGGAAAACGTGCTTGGCTGCTTGAATGCCAACAACTAGGTCAGCTTCTCGTCTCGGAGACCCCTGATGAAAGCATGCTTCAGGGTCTCGTCTTCGACGTGCTTAACCTCAAGCGCGGCTCAGGTAAACAGGTTTATGTAGTCTTAGACATTGTTGTTTCCTTACTTTACTGCATACAGGTAGGTAATCTCCTTTTTTCCTTGTTTTTTTTTGTGGAGAAAGCTGTCGAGAAGGCATCAGAAAACTGTATGAAAGAAGTGATAGAAGCTAGCTCTAGTCGCTGGAACCATTGTCGAGCTGGTTTGGTCAGAGTTAACGAAAAGGTCTTGCACATTGTCGCATCGCTAGAGTTTTGAAAGAGCATGTGTCCTCGGTATAACTCAACATGCTCATCTGCATCTGCGGTCCTCTTAGAGGCCTTAATTTACAGGACCTTAAATTTGGGCGGCATAGGGGCTCGTAAAATAATGTCCGTGAACAGCGGGTCTAGGGCACCTATGTCATCCAAGCTAAAACGATTGTTGCGAATCTCGTCTATTTGGCATTGTAACTCCAAAAACTAGCGGCTGCTTGTATCCTCGGGCAGTTTGACCCTATAGGGTGCTTCGCCCTCCACGCGGCCACCTGCCTCGGGCTGGCGACCCTGTTGTGCTTTTCCCCGACGTCCGAGCTGGTCAAATACGGATGCTCGCGAACCTTGTGGTGATGGAACCCTTGCTCCCTGTGGGTCAAGTTGACCTTCTTGGACGAGCCTGTTGTTAGCCGAGACGCCATGTGCTAAGCCTCTTGAGCGCTCAAAATTAGCTTTGTCGGGGTCGACGGCACCCCGTCCTGCTCGACCTCTAGCTTGGTCAGCCAGGGCTGGGGGTGGGAGGCCAGGTGCCACCTGGCGCTGTGCTTGCTGTGCGAGCTGCTGGGTAAGTATCCATACAGCATTTTTTAGTTCACAAATTGGGTCTTGGCTGACTGAGTCCTACACTTGTTCGGACATGGCCGTGCTTCCTTGTCCCCCGGATTGGGATCTTGTAGCCTAGGGGCGGCCCTTAGGTCTAGCCAGGTTTTGGTGCCGGTTTCAAGCATCTCTCGACCCTTCCTGTCAGGCAGCGTCGTCTCGGGCATTACCTCGAGTAACCATCTCAGCTCTGAGGTTAAGGTTGTGGCTGGTGATTCTGAGTGAAGGTGTAGGTGCCCTCCTTCTAGCGCCAAAATGTTGATGTTTACCTAAGTTAGGCGGATCAACACCACGTGCGGCTGCGCACGGTGCTCAGCTCCCTGTTCGTCTCTACCTGATCGGGTAGGCCTACGACAAGAGGAGGGATGCTTCGAAGGCAAGGAAAGGACAGGCTAGTCAATAGACAAGGGCTCTCCGATGCTCAAGGCAAGGGTTGCTTGGCAGAGAACGACAACTCGCTAGGTGGGAAGGTGCATGCCTCCTAGGATGCAATAAATGCATCTTATTTATAGACTACCACTTGGCCCGGGTGTTAGGTGGGTTTTGCCTACAACCTGGTGTCACATCAAGGCATGTCAGGTGGCAAGAGACAAGTGTCACACCCCTCTGCAACCCGTTAAGGTGTGGCCCATGAAACCCTGAAAAGCATCTCGGACAAGAGATCCAAGCTCATCGGGATCAATAGTAACCTCCCCCATAGCTTTGCCAAGCTATTTGCCCGACCACCTGAAGTACGGCTCCTCGACGGTGGCGCTGAGCTCACCCTCAACAGTGATCGTTGGGCAAGTTATTTCTTCTTTAGGGCTTTGGATTGACTCATCTTCATCACTATCCTCATCAGAGGAAAAGGCTTCTGAATTGTAATCATGCTTCCCTTCCTCATCCACATGCTCTTCCTAATCCTTATCCATGCAATCAACATTGAATCTTTCAGATATAGGAGGATCGCCCACGCCCCCCACCCCCGAAAGTGCAGATGCAAAGGAATGTGCCTGAATTCTGGGGCTTAGAGCCATGGTAGCCCTGTGGGAATCCAAAACTTCCATGAATTTGTTTCCCTCCACTGGGGATCCCCTTCCTCTCTTAATCTTTTTAGTGCTACATTGAATCTGATCTCTTTCCTCTATGGAAATCCCATCTCGGCCTCTAGAGTTCTAATGATCGCCAAAGCTCTCCCTCACACTCGCCATTTTTCTATTGCACTTGACCAGAGTTTAAATCACAATATTTAATCCCAAGATTTTCTACATGTTCTCGATCATTACTATAACTGCACAAGTTTCATAATATTTGTAATGCTAGGTCTTTGATTTTATTAACATGAAACTCTCTCTAAACTGAGTGAGGACTAATAAATCTCATTTAACTACATTAGAGTGTTTATTTATATCCTACTAATGTAGTATTATAATAGATCTTATCTATTAAATTTCAAGTTTTTTTTTTTTTGCTAATAAACTCCATTCATTTTAACTTGAGATAGAAGGTCTCTAATTTTGAACTGAATTTTAGTAGCTTCTCATAATATTTGGCGACATTGTATACCTCTAAATTTGTACTAGTTATAGAATTGTGGAATTTAAACTATAATTTTACAAAGCTTTATTTATAAATAAATGTTTGGGTTTCAATAAAACCTAAACTTAAATACTTAAATTCTCTCATACTTAATCGATCGAGTATTTAATTATCAGGTCGCAACTCTGCTCAAACTATTAAAAATATATTGACTTATCTATAGTCAAATATTTTCTTAGATCTCTATACATTGTCATAATTGTTCATCAACATCTACTTTTACAGTCCACTGTTAATCCATCTGTCTAATAGCTACAGTTATTCTTAAACTTGTTCAACATACACAGTAAGACTAAGCTCGTCATACTATTATTTTTATTCTCGTAAGTCTTTCAGAAACTTACACATATATGTTCTAAACTTATTTGTTCTTAAGAACTTAATGGCGTAATGGAAAAATATCTTTCGTTAATTATGCTTATTAATTACTGGATTTTCTTGCGCACTACACAACACCCCCACCTTTCAGCAAAGAAAAGTGCCAGCCAAGAGCCTCAAAAAAACCTTAGGGTTAACCACCTCCCATCGCACCAACCACACACCCCTCTGGTTGCATTGTGCTAGATCTGGCCACAACAATTGTGGTGGCCACACCCCAGGGCGAGCGTCCGTCATTGTCCAAAACCCCAAACTTGAACCGTAGACGTCAGCGCCCCTCACATCATAGCTGATGTTGCCCATGCACACCATGACCATGATGAGAGCCAAGGGCTAATGCTAGAATCCAGCTCCATTGAAGAGGGGGTGATGCTGAAGCAAATAGAATAAAACCCTAGCAAAGTGCTAGAGAGAAATGAGCACAGAAGGATTTTTTATTTTTTCATTTTTTTTTGGTTAAACACGATAATTCAAAAAAAAAAAAAGATAATGTACTGTGACTTCTTCGTGAGCCTAATTAATTCCTAGAACCCTATTGACATTCTCTCTCAAAATCTTTGTAATCTCTTTAAAACAAAACTCCGATGTTGAAAATGGCATGCATAAACAATAGTCTAGTCTCCCAAAAGGAACATGTACCACACAGAATTGTTTTGCTGGGTACCCAGACAGACAAAATTAAAACTTGATCTGAGATGTCAATTTGTTTCTCGTAATTATTGAACAAGTGTTGCGAGAATAATGGATGCTTCAGGACCACAAGTTGTCCAAAGTTATGTCTTCAAGGAACCCATGTAAGCAATTTCACCACGTCACGACTCAGTACCAGATAAATCCAAACATCAAAATATTTTCCTTTTTCTTTTTGTTTTTATTTAGGTCCTTCAATCTTACGTCGTAGTTTTTGGCAATAAATATGCAAAAAAAAAAATGAAAACAAAAATGAGACTAACCAAAATAACCCAGAGCCCTCACTGGGTTACCGGTCCTGTCCTTTCACCCTTTTTCTTTTCTTCGCGTCCTCTTTTTTGCCACTTCTGAGATCCCCAAAATCTCTCTCTCTTGCAAAGGACGAAGAAATTTCACGAAAAGAGAGAAAGGGAACAAGAACACGAAAGGGAAAAAAAAAGAAGGAAAGAAAGAACAAAAGCAAGTATAGTGGTGGATGGCTAAAACTAACAAGTACACCTCCATAAACTTCAACCACATCTATGAGAAAAACCTCCCTCCCAATTCCACCTCTCCCGATTCAAACCCAAAACTTAAAACCCCTTCTTCTTCTTCTTCATCAACTTCTTTCTCATACTCCGCCATCTCCTCCGCCGCCAACAAGACCCATGGCGGTCGTATGCTCGTCCTGACCCGACCCGCTCCAAAACCCATTTCCATCCCCCAACCTCAGCCCCAGCCACAAGCTCCGGTTCGAGATCCGGTCCGATCGGAGCCCTGTTCGGAGGCGATTTCGCTTCGCCCGTTGGGGACGACGGGCGGCGGATCGCTGGTTTTTAACCAGAAGAGGGAGAAGGAAGCTCCGCTAATAGTAGCGCCGCCGCCGAAGCCGGACAAGTTTGTGCCTCCGCATCTCAGGCCGGGCTTCGTGGGCCGAGAGGAGAGGCCCGGCCCGGAGGTGATCCGGGCCCGGGAGATGGGCCAGAGGCATTTCGGGTCGCCGGGACGGTACGGGGAAGAGGGTCGGCCCAAGTCGGGTGGTGGGCATGAGAGGATGAGGGGGGGCGGCGGTCATTCGGATCTGGCGATCATGAATCGGCCGAGATCGAGTGGGAAGCGGCCGAGTTCTAGCTGATGGTAACTTTTTTATTCACTTTTTTGTTTTTTTTGTCTCTTCTATTCTTCTTTTTAAACAATCTGATAATTTTAGATTCGTATTTTTCATTTTAGTGACGGTTATGAATTTTTTAAGTTTTGGTGTGGAATGGGGTTCGATTTGATTGTGTCTATTGGAAGAGTCAATTGTTTGATAAAAATTTTCTTTTTGGTTGTAAATTCAAGGGGAAGAAGTTGGGGAAGTATGAACAAGAATGAGGCCAGCCAGAGTGAGTTTTAGTTGTGGTTGTGAATTGTAATCGGTTTGGTTAGGAAGCACAGAAGCACTGTGCGGCTAATTACTTCTGGTGAAGATACAAGGGATCTTTTTATATGATTAAGGAGTTAGTATCAGAGGGATTTAAAAAAAAAATGATTATATGAAAAAAAAAGTAAACAAGTTTTACGTTTTCTTTTTTGGAAACCACTCCGGTTGCTAACCCAACTGATCTTTTTACCTCTTATCTGTATACAAGCACCTATACATCTTGAGCAGCTTTACAATATTACTGTCTGATAAGAAAACCATATAGTATGATATAATGTCTTTGACATGTGAGAAGTGAGAATCATCTATGGTATAGCATAAGCTGTCAATGAGGTTCTATACTGGCTTCTGTACTTTCTTCATCATCAGTATGCTTGCATTACTATATGTTTAACGAAATATTTTCCATGGCTGAAGTGCTCCGCCTTCGTGTTTTTAGCTGCATTTATTTAAAAGGTAAAAACATCGTTGAATGGTGATCCAAATATTTATTGTTTTAGACTATTTGGTGGTTGATAAGAAGTGTTCAATCTGTTCCTTTGAGAAGTAGATTTTTTCACGTATTTTGTGAGTGAATTAATATGTGATTATTGTTTCTGTTAGTATGATCTTTTATGCTTAATAGTTAATATGCATTAGGAAGTTGGAAGAGACAGCGGTTGGGAACATTTATTCCTCTTTTACAGTGCAACGCATACTTGTTCCTTTTCTTAGAGAGTATTTGATGTAGGATCAATCAAGGGTAAAGAAAGAGAGGAGGAGGAGGAAATACGGATAAAAAGCTGAAATAAAAAAGCAAATACTAGAAATATGAATATACAATAATAAGCATCTAGGTCTGAAATAAAAAGTCAAATACCAGGTCTATTTATAGATGCATAAAAAGCTAATAATAAGATAACCACAACCAAGTAATAAAACAAACTTAAATAATCCTGGATGATCCTAGTAGATGAAATTATATTTTTAATATCTAATTATTTGTTTCTTGTTATTCATCGTTCTCCTCGAGTTGGAGAACTCAACTTCAGTGAGTTAAAACTTCAAAGACTCATGAAGTAATAATGTAAACTCAAGAAATCTTCAATATCAACGCTTGATTCTTTAAGAAGCCGTGAATGCTTGGATTTTTTGGTAGAAGCCGTGAAAGCTTGATTTATGCTTATAGAAATATTGCCCCTGCAGAGAAAGTATAGAAAACACACGAGGCTTCTGATTACCATTGTTAGTGAAAGTTCTACCTCATTGAAAACCAATTTTTAATAGAAAATTCAAGTAAGCATGAGGAAAAAAAAAAAAAAAAAAAAAAAAGGGAAAGTTACAAAGATTATTGTCCGTTGGTTAAGAAATAGGATTGGTAGAGAAAATTGTGTCGTTTGGCAAGAATCATTTAAGTTTCTATGATGAGCAGCTTGCCCAAGGTTTTGCTTCACTCAAAACTCGTCTATTTTTTTTTGCCTTCCACTTTACGATTTCTGGAATCCCTCAAAACATGACTAGTGTTTGACAGAAGTTGACTTATCTGGTTCAAGTGGGTTTTGATATTGGTCACGTTGGACTAGTGATTGGTGACAATGGTGGTGAGGTTTGGACGCTCTTTAAGGGTGAGGCAAGATTGTCCCAACTCATCAAGTGTCATGTTGACCTTAGGTATATTTCCCATCATAATCCTTTGTATCTTTTTCCTTCATTATGAATTTTAGATTGATGATCACGATAAATAATTTATTGTTCAAAATAACCAGCACGAGATTGGTTAATTGGAAGTTCATCAGAGGGATGGTGGTAGTGGTAATGAGTTGGTCATGCTTTTGATAAGTTGTGGTGATACTTTTAGTCTAATCAATGAGTCATGTTTAAGTGGATCCAACCACACATATGATGTGTTTGGTTCATAGGTTTGAGCAAAAAGTTCTGGTTCAAATTCAAATTTTTGCAAGAGAAAACGTTTTCGATTCCCTGAAAAAAAAAAAAAAGAAACATTGTAGATTGAAAGTTTGAATTGTGCCTTTTAAAAAAAAAGGTTTGAATTGTGGTTCAAACCTGTGGTTTATACATATGCTTCATTGCAAAACTATAACATAACTTTTAAGTAGTGTAAAAGTTACCCAGCTGAAGAGGAAGAAGCCTAAAACAACAAAGGAAATGGTCTTAAACAGAAGGAAGCGTTCAGAAGAGACCAGATATGCACTCGCTGTTGTGTAGAGTGCGTGCACATTCTCCGGTCGTTAGCAGCAGGCGATGTCTGGAGGATAGGGAGTTTGATGGATTCTGAGAATGGCAGGACAACTTGTCTGAGCTTGGGCCTGGATAGCACGGAATGAGGATGACAATGGATGAATGCAGCCTCTGAGCAAGGAGGCAATTCTAGCGATGGTGAGGGACAGAGACATTGGGTTCATGTGTTAGGGTCCTCTGAAGCGATTTGACGCTGGAAGTGGACAACAAATTTGTGCCTAATGGAGGCGCACAAAGGAGGCTGTTGTGGGTACAGAGTGGCATGTGGCAGCTGTTCCAGTGGTTTCATCAACGAAGACCATTAGGTTGTGTAGATTGTTCTTTTTGAAGTAGGGGCATGGGTGATGTCAATGGTGGGTGGTGCGGCGTGGTGGTGAGTGGTGACATGGTGGCTGTTGGGCTCTTTCTTGGTATTTTTACGCAGAAAAAAAAGAAATATTTTTTGGTCGGGGAAATCATTGTGTTTCGATACAAATTGATGTACGACTAAGATAGATCAAAGGAAGAGAGGAAAAGATAGTGAAAAAGAGAAGAAGAAGACGATGCATTTTGAGAGAAGAGAAAGCAGTAGAGAGAAATTTGCATTTAGTAATAGTCATCAAAATTCTAAAGTGAAAAATGCAAATATTTGGTCTCTTTATAGATTGGTAAAAACATGATAATAAGATAAACATAACCAGAAACATGAAGTAAACTTAAATAGTTCTAATAGATAAACTCATGTTTTAAATTCCAAATTATTCATATTTGTTCCTCATCAATGTAATTGTACTTGAAAAGTACACTGCCTCTGGTGAGAGCTTAGGAAATGCAAGAGAACATAGATTTCTGCAGGTCAATACTGTCGTTGGTATGAGCTATAACCGTGATCTGTGTAGGTTTCATGGTTCAAAGCTTTTGGTAGGTCAAGAATGTTATCGGTAAACATGGAGACCAAGATCAACGCAATCGCAAACTTTTTGTGACGGCGGTATATATGGCTGCGTTTATTTTATCAAAACTAGTATAGGTGTCTTTTTTTTCCTAGGCTATGAAAAACCGTCAAGATGGGTGAATTAGTTTGTCTTGAGAATAGAAGCTTTAAACAAAAGGCTCAGATTGAGCACCCTCTCGCTGAGTAACCTATTCATTTGCAACCCTTGTTACCTTTAGGTAGATATGGATTCTTTATTGGAAGTTGCTTTCTGATTCTTTTGTTTGGTCACATTAACACACTTTCAGTTAAAGATGACTTGAATAAGAAGACCCATGTTTGCCTGGGATTCGCATGACGCCAACTGTACTTGTGTAATTGCATGGCACTAGGAAACTAAAAGTTTCACGTGTTTTACCTCATGAGTGTTATTCTTCCGACCCGCCCCTAAGAATTTCTTACGACTCTAGGTCCATTAGATATCTAATCACCATTTCTATGAAAAGATTCATTCAACTTAACTTTCCTTTTAGAATTTGGTTTTCAGCAGATCACCACTGCACTAATTATATCTAATCTCTCAACAATGCCGTTGTTTCAGATCCTTTTACGAGGTCGAACTCTTTCCCAAGGACAAAGATGGATACTCTCTTCATGCCTCAAGATGGAATCTCTACGACGACGAGCTGCTATTTTTGTTCCTTTGGAATGTGCGCCAAGATTCTGAAGAATCTTCGAAGTTTCAGATTAAGGAAAGTTGAATCCAAATAGGTTACAGTTTTGCACCTCTTTGGCTCTCAACAACAGCATTTATATAAATCCAGGGTTTGAAATGTTGTATGAGACAGGGAAGGCTTTTGATACCCAAGCCCTTCTTTTCGTTTGGTAGTTGTTAGCTCTATTTCACCATTAAAGAAAGAAGTAACCCGGGTGTTTTATAAACTATCGGAAGTCAAGTAAATCATCTCACATCCCACTAAAGCAAACAACAAAACAAGAAGAAAGTAAAAGAAGCGGTGGAAACTGCAAAGAGAGTAACTTCCTATTCTTTAAATATCAAGAGAGAGAATTTCATTTATTCTAGAAAACATAAGGCGACTGCAATAGAATCCAAAAATCCTTGCCACAAAAACAATTACTGAAAGGACAAATATTGATTGGGGAATCTTAATATACTTCAGGTTGTTATTTCCTCCAACGCTTAGATAAAGACCATGAAGGTCACCAGGTCTGGGTTTCGTGCAAAAATATTCTAGTTTTAGTCTGCAGAAAGATGAGGTGTGTCACTGGAAAGTTGATTATTTGACAAGTTTAGTAAGTTGAGCTTGAAGTTTTGCAACTCCATGAGAATTTTGTCAAAGATGCCACTCTGACATCGGATCTGTCGGCAAGAGGCGACGACAACGTAGATGAAGGGGTTTCCTCTGCCATTGTAGAGCATGGGAGAGAAGAAAGAGAGGCTGGGTTGTGTTGCATCTGGTGTGGAAGGGTCAGTTTTAATTTGGTACTTCTCTATTTTATCTACCGTTGGATTTTGATTCAATGGCCATTGAGCATTCTCCCCGAATGGACAATTTTAACATTCTCCACCATAGATTCGTCCCTTTTTTAAATAAATTCCTAGTTTATTATATCAAAATTAAAAGAAACAATACTTTGTATATGTGTGTAATATCGTAAGTTGCAATCATGTATGGCGTTGAAATAAAATTCTACAATCCACATTAGTGAACAATACAACGATTCATTCTTACTCCTTTATTCTCCTTTATTCCAATAAAAGGCAAATTTGATCTTGTTCGTAATAAAAGGCACGATTGCAAGGTATAGCAAGAACTACATGATACAGTTAGAAAGACGGCAGCAGCCGTTATCTTCCACAATTCTCGTACACATAAAAAAAAATATCTTAGATCACCACATAGTTATGAGAAAAAGTTTCTAAGGGTAAAGCTTTGATTATCTAATATTGTATATTTTGTTCTAGAAGAGGATATATACCATATCCTTGACGTTGAGACATCAAATTAACAAAGTATGAAAGATTTAAAATAGCCATTTAAAAAAAAAAAAATTGTAACTCTGTTTAGGAAACATATATTGAAAGATTCAGTCTAAACACAAATTGGTGTTTGACAACGTTAAAAGAAAAAAATCAGTTTGAACAATTAAGAATATGGTATATATATCCTCTTCTAGAACAAAATATATGGTTTCTGAACGGAGTCGTAATGTTTCTTCAAAAAAAAAAAAAGAAGAAGAAAAGCATGGCTATTTCAATTCTTCCACACTTTTTTTATTTGACGCTTCCATATTAAAGATATGGTATATATATTTTCCTAGAACAAAATATATGACAACATTGAATGATCAAAATTTGATGTTATATTTAATATAACACACTGTTATTATCTTATAAAAAAATGTTACGTTGTTCGGACGGTCTGAAAGTCCGGACCATATCCATTCCCGATTATCTAATACTACATATAGATTTATGCAAAGGAAAAACTTAGTTATAACGCAAAATTAAATAATTACATGTTACAAAAATATTTATACCTTGAGTAAAATTGCATCTGCAGGAGGCTTTGCATTGGAAAACATGTTTCCACCAATAAAACCTAAGTTGTCTGTTCCCTGCAAATTACAAACAACATGTGGGAGATCAAAGAATTTCATGTGTTGGAACGTGTTGGCTATGGCCTGCTACATCGAACATGGACTTCAAACCGTCAAACACGCTTTTATATTCTGAATTTAGGATGACCTTTGCAAATTAGCCGGGATGTACTAGCCATTGCCTCGTTAAAGCTGTTATTAAGGTCTAGATCATGATCTAGCTGATCCCACAAGTTCGTCCCGCATGCGGTCTCAGATAGAGAGTGATCGCTCTTCTTTAACCAAGTGCTCAGGGAATGCCATTGGTCCATTGATTGAGGAAGAAGGGGGTTAAGGTAAGATGTCTTCATTTTCATGTAAGGCCGGAGCGTCAATTAAGAGAAGGCGGGAAACGTTCGTGAGAGAGTATGCTTCTTCTTCTTGCTCAATGGTTCTATGGGTTACAAAAAAGCCAGAGAGGACAATCGAGGAGCCGCATAATGCGGGAAATGCAACGAGTTTTGGAAGGGTGGACAGGAAGTTTTTCAATGATTTCTGAGAAAGTGATGGCTGGTTGGCCGTGGTTGTGGATGATGTCAGGGATGTCTAATTCAATGGCACATTTTAGTGACATGGACGTTGTTGAGGTGTTGAGATCCTCGACCGGAGTTTAGCGGGCATCTCGAACGTATTGCCGGAGAGGTAGCTCGGCTTGATCCTGGGTTTCTAGGCTGAGTTAAATCCTAGCCGAGCTCCCAGGGAAGTCGGGAGCCCCACTCGGATTTGTCTCCAGTGAAGGAGCGCGTCTCCTAAGAGTTGAACCCGTGTCCTCTTGAATAAGATGGTCCTTCCAATTGGTTAGATTGGTACCCAGGGGACACCCTAAGACCCTCTTATTCAAGAGGACACGAGTTTAACTCCTGGGGGACGCGCTCTTTCACTGGAGGCAAATCCATATGGGAGCTTCCGACCTCCCTGGGACTTAACTAGGGCCCGGCTCAGACCAGGGATCTCAACACCTCAGCAGACGTTATGTAACTTACCGAGCAATTCCAGGAGAGAGAAAAGGATTGAAGCAGCTCACTAGAGCTCATCACTTCCTTAGAATCACTAGCAGCCATTTTACTTTTCAGCTAAAATAAAGTGCTCTAGTCTTCAATTCATGTAAATTCCGAAACATGTGGATCTCAATTTATAGAAGTTCTAGTTCAAATAGCCGCCGTGTCCGTGCGTCTAGACGACGGTTTAATCTTCCGTTAGTATTAGTGTTTGTTTTTTTCCTCATAAGTTGCTTCTTTGTGGTCTTTACGTGTTGTTATTTTGTTTGCTTTTGGGTTTGGTTGTCTTTTACTTTTCTCAGGCTTTTTGTTGTTAATTTTTTCCTTTTCTTTTTAATAAAGTTTTGACTTATTTAAAAATTACTTTTAAGGCACCTAAAAAAGAGTTCAATAATAGAAAAGACAATTATATATGGTTGAAAAAGAGCTGATCATATTAAGTATAAAAGAAATCTAAGCCCCATATTGTTAAAATATAATAACAAACACCGATTTATAAAGATAGTAGGCATCTTTATTTGACAAGTTAATATTTTAAAATAGAAGTTAAGTTCTTAAAAAATCTAAATTCCACTATGGTATTAAATTCTAACTAGCTCGAACAAATGGCTTAGTTTATGTGATTTTGTCAAAAAAAAAAAATGATTGTTTTGCATACCTCTTTCATTTTAAAGCTTGATAAAATATAAAAAATTTGGAAAAATGAAATTAGAACAAACAATAAAGGATATTTCGATCACTTTTATAGCCAAAATTGACTTTTGACCCTCTAAAAAAAATTAAGTTTTGAAAAAATAAAGACAACTATTTAATTTGAATTTTAAGTGTAAATCTATGACTGAGGTATAATCCAAAATACACAAAAAATAAAAATAAAAATTGAACGTTTAGAAGAGGAAAGCTATGAATTGAGTGTCAAAGGTAAAAAATTGAAACTATGAATTACGTAATTCATTACGTTCGTCACAGTTTTCATTTACACTGAAACGTTTGGATTTTATTGGTCTATTTCTCTTTCAAGGATTGACTTGTGCTATTTACTAAACCTTTTTAAACATACGCAATTAATTTAATTAGCCATCAAAAAACTATTATTTCCCTATTCTCCCGATTTTTATAAATGCATATAAAGAAATCCAATTGACTAATTCTATAGTACATAGGAAACTTCCTGCAGGGAACCACATATGAATGGGGGAAATTAACTAATAATAATAATTTTTTTTTTCAATTAGAAAAGAAGAAAAGAAAGAGCTTCATATGTGTGGAAAACTTAGAGCCTATATGCACCTCTACTTCCTTATAAGTGAAATAATAAATAAAGGGTTATTTTCGTTTTTTGACCTTGTATTTTGAGATAATGTAAATTTTATAAATTGTATTTTGAACTTTAACACTATTATACCTTCACATTTTAAATTTATGTTAAATTCTTAACTTTTCAGGTCAAAGTTGGATTTTGATTTTATAAAATACTTAAATGTCCTTCACATTTTATAAATTTATGTTTTTTCTCAAACTCCTTCATGTATTTTTCAATTTTTCACTTTGTAAAATACTTAAATATCCTTCACATTTTGAAAATTTCAGCTTTTTTTTTCAAATTTTTTTATGTATTTTTCAGTTTTTCTTTTAGAGTGTTTAGGTCTTTTTACGGTCAAAATCAAATTTTAACCTAAAAAATGTAAGAATTTAACATAAATTTAAAATATAAAGATATAAAAATGTTGAAGTTTAAAATACAAGGTATAATTTTATGCTCACCTTAAATGCATGGTATAAATATAAAAATATCCCATAAATAAATGGCTATAGTCCTCTAATCCATCGTGGCAAAATCATAGCATTATGGGAACGTATCTACCATTTCCACTTATTTAAGGTTCTATAAATTAAAAATATGTTTCTTTTTATATCGTGTATATTAAGATTATTCACACGATATACTCGTAAATATTTATTCCGTCAAGGTATATTTAATATATTAATCTATACATTTTCTTCATCTGTAGTCCAAATTTTAAATTTTAAATTTAAAATACCTAAAATATCCTTTAAAAACTATATATTTTAAAAAACCCAAACCCTTCTCACCTCACCGGCTCACCGTACCCACCTTTGCACGACGCTGGTGCCGCCTCCACCTCAACTCTCCCCTTGCCAACGTCCAACCTCTTTGCCTCTACCCATATCGCTTTGCCATTTCCACCTCGCCTCAACCCATCACCACCCAAGGATTGTAAGAGAGAGAGAGAGGCAATAAGCAGCTAGCAGTCCTAGAAAAGGACAATGGCAGGGATAGAGAAGCGTCTCTTAGGAAAAAAAACACTGATACTTTTTTTCCTGATTTCATCTGCAAGAAATATATTAAAGGCACAAAACAGGCGCGCGATCTTTGCGACCTACCACTGCGATCTAACAAGAACGAGAAACGGTGCTAGACGGGCTAGGCAAGATGGTCGTGCAGCCACGCGAAACCTAAGGTGAGGCTGGGGTGCTGCGGCGAAAATTTGGTGACAAGAGGCTAAGCCGTAGTGAGGGTGATAGGGAATGAGCGCCAACGACGTGGGTAGTGACCAAAGTAGGGTCGGTAATTTCGGACACGGCATGATGATACGATACGAAAACGATACGAGATAAACGGGTTTAAACCGCACGTTTATTAATTGTCTCATAAATGGGTTGGCACGAATAATACGAAAATAAACAGGCTGAATTCGCGCTAACACGCTAAACACGTCTGAACACATTTAATTAAACGGGCCGTAAACGTGTTGACACAACACGACATGACTCACCCATTTATAACACATTTAAACTTAAAAATAAAAATAAACGTGTTGACATGACACGACCCACCCATTTATAACACATTTAAACTTAAAAATAAAAATATTTGAAATAAATATTTGAAATATTTATTGTAGGTTAGTATTAATTAGATATTGTGTTTTTGTTAATTTTTTTATTAGCTTTTTTTGCTAATTTTTTAAATTTTTTTTAATTTTTAGTTAATTGGGTTATAAACGTGTCATATGCGTGTTGTTATCTTGTCAACCCGTCACGACACTTTAATAATCGTGTTAATCGTGTCATGCCGTGTTACGCGTGCCATAAGCATGTTGTGTTCGTGTTTGCATTTCTACACATTTATTAATCGTGTTCGTGTTCAGGCTAAATGTATCGTGCTGTAAACGTGCCGACACAAACACGGCACAAACACGATTATTGTCACTTGGCATTGAGGTGGAAATTTGCGGTTGTGGGGCTGCTCTCCAAATTTCAGAGGTTAAAACTCACATGATGTTGTGGTTAGGAGGAGCTACAAGCTAAGATCTAAAGTTATTAGATATATGGCTGAGATTTAATTGAACGTAGAATAATTTCTTATGAAATTTGGGGTGATACTATAATTATTGAAATTTAAAAAATGAGTGTAATCAAGTGTAGTAGTCCTCATTTTTGTTTTATGAAAAAAAAAATCATTTTGGGTCATAGATGATTAATCTACAGGTCTACATTTTGTACTCAACTTGTAAAAGGGCAAAAATACCACAATTTTTTTCTAAAATATATTATATGAATAAATTTTGATTTTGACTTTAGTTTTATGTTTATTGAATTATTTCTTAGGATTCTTAAAAGATAAGTTTTTCTTTTTATATTGAGACTTATGGTTTCCTTCTTATTTGGTTGGAGAAATATGTGGAAAGAGGTATAGGATGAGGCAGTTTGTCTAAGGATTTTAGGATCTATATAAAATTTTTAATTTAAAGTAATTCTTTTTCTCTGAATTGGTGTCGAATCACCTTTAATTTAAAAGGTTTGTTTTTTCAAACACTTTAGTTTGAAGGATGAGTAGTTTAGGGTGTATTTGTTTAACTAGTTCAGTTTAGTTTGATTAAGTTTGAACGGCCATTACAGTTTGAATTAGTATTTAGTAAAGAATTTAATTTGAACTAGAATGACAGTTCAAATTGAGCTGAACTGCCTAACTTAAAATTCAAGTCACACCTTTATTTCAAGATCTCGAACTAATATTGAATAATGATTTCATTTCCATATTTTTCTATTTATAATTTAACATTATTATATCATAGCACTTTTAATTAAATATATATATATATATATATTTACATATTTCATGTTTATTCTTTAACTAAATAGTATTTTCATGCTTTAAATGAGAGTTATCAATACCCATCTAAACACAAATTCAAATTGGATATCATGTTTAAATTAACAGTTTAATTGTACATTTAAATGCCAGTTTGGATTATTGTTTAAACTACACAATTCATATTTTTCTATTTAAACCAGAAAAGTTCAAATTAACAAAATTCGAATTAGCGAACTAAACAGAAGGTTAATTTATCGACTAAATAACCCTATTTTTGAACCCCTCCTGATATAGAGTAAATCCTCAATATAATGTAACACTTAACATCATTGTTGAAGAAAATTGAACGAACTAAAGATAGACCAATAAAATTTTCCCTTCCTTTTGCGTCTCTGTATGAAACAAGGGAGTGATTTTTGTTTTTCTTCCAAGTTTCATACCAAACATTATACCATTGTTTATTTTAAGGGTTTTAATAAAAAAAAACTCGATTTAAACTTTTAATGCTATAATGTTTTTAGAAATTTAAACAGAATTAAAAATTCCTATTCATACTTTCTATTTAAATCCATGAATCAAACTGTCTAATAAGAGAAAGGAACTGATTGCCTATCACTATTCAATTTACGCGGTCATTGTACATTATACTTGAAGGCCGTTTTTGTCTTTGACCCAGTAAATGTTTTTCTGGATATCCCTAAATGATGGGGTTTGAAACCTAATTACCCACTGTTAGGACCAAAAATAGTGCCTTAGTTATCATCGTACACATGTCAGTTGATCACCAAGAAGCATTGACTATGTAAATCAAAAACCTATTCGTGACCAAACCGCAAGTGTACTATGTTATTTTTGGATTAGTAAAGGTGAGAAGGGTTGTCACCCTCAAGGATTGCTATCAAATTCCTACTGATTATTGTAATTGAAATAATATAATTTATCTAGAAAGGTAAATAATAAGAAAATTACAAAATTGAAAATAAAAATATTCTAAAAGTAAAAGAAAATAGAGACTCTAAGGGCAAAACAATCAATAGTATAAAGCTCCAGAGGTTTCGATTTCACTTACTCGTCAACTATGCCTTTTTTTGGAAGGATATACCATTAGAGAGAAAATAGATTTAGTAGAGATTCAAGACATTTCATGCATAAAATTCTAATTAGTTTCTCGGTAAAGATTCTAAATCAATTGCGATCACTCTAAATTTAGACAAATTAGAGAAGATAATTTTATTTTTCCTTTCTTCCTCTCACATTGAAATCATAAGAGAATAGTTTCTCTTTACTCTCCATGCATCTTGCCTAATTTACTTGCCTATTTCTCTAGTCAATTTTTTCTCTTCTTAATCAAACATGATCCTAATGATCATTCATGTAGCTCTTCATAATGAAGTTATGATCATAATTTATACCAAAAAAAAAAAAAAGAGCACAAAGAGCAATATCGATGACAAATTTATATTAGTTTGTCCCTTTCAAAACAAGGATCCAAATGCTAAGAAAATAAGATTTTGGGGATCTAGTTATCCAAATTTACAAAAATGGGACCTACGTGCAAACAAAATGAGCATTTTAGGATCTAATTGTCTAGATTTTTAAAATGAGGAGCCAAGTGCCAAATATAATATCCATATACATACATATATATGTGTGTGTGTGTATAAAACTGAGAACAGCAGGTGAAAAAAAAAATGCTCTAAAAATTTTGTTTGGATAAGCTGATATTATGTTATAGTAGTTGTGCTATTAGAGTTAAATGAAATCACTTTAATGAAAAAAAAAAGGTGTGGGTAGGGGTTGGGCTATTATCATTTTTGTTTCTTGGATTTTTACAAAATATCGTATTAATATGTTGCTGTTTAAAAAATATTAAAAAGGTATCACGTGCAGTCAAAAATATTATTCTAAAACCTTAAGTCCATATTTTATGGCGTAAAATTTTTAATTTACTCTTTCATTATTAAATTCTAATTTAATAATTTCATAAAATATATGAGTTTCTTCTTTTTCTTTTTAAAAGTTTTTTTATTTACCAAGTAGTGCTACAAAATTAATTAGGGCTTTTTTTCTTTAAAAAAGAATCATAAGTTCTAAAATTTCATGTTCTAAAGCTCAGACTATTATTTTTGAAAATTACGAGGTATTTTTTTAATATCTTTTAAATAACTAGGTAATAATTAAAAGACATGTATTAAAATGAAATGCATGCTCATAATACTAATTTTGAAAATTAAGGAGTATCTTTTAATATCTGTCAAACAACAAGGGACCAATTAAAACATTGCAGGTCTCAAAATGAAAAAAAAAAAAAAAAGAAAAGAAAAAGAGTGAGTCACTAAGTCAACTTTGTCTGAAAGAGGTGATCTCATCATATGGTTGAAAAAAAGGGTTAATGTTGATATACACTAGTTGGCCAGTGCTACAAGACTTTGAATAAAGCCAAAGTCAATAAGTCAATTATCAGGAATATGGAATCTTTGTAGAACTTCTAGACGATAGGATAACATGTATGTTTGAGCCGGAAAAATACTGCATTTTTCCTTTTGAAAAAAAAAAAGTTTCAAAGCAAAAGAAAAGAAAAGAAAAGCAACGGGACCAAAAAGCAAAATTGTACCGTGTAAAAGACTATTTTACCTCATCAATGTTTAATGGTCAGATTATTTTTTGACGGTGTGATTTGCAACTATAAGTAGTTTTTTATTATACGCCATAAATTCTTGAGATTGATTGTGGTAAATTAAATTATTAAAAAGTTAATCTAATGACTCAAACATCATACTCCATCAACAGTATAAAATAGCCTTGTTTTTTTAAGGAAAAAATAGTCTTTTCCACCCTGAGGATCCTAAAAAAATTAATCAAATAAGAAGAAGAAGAAGAAGAAGAATTACAGGGCATCAAATGAATTGCACGCTAACTGGTTGATTTTCTATTTTGTCGTCAGCCCGGACTACCAAACTCAATATATATGGTGTTTTTGCTCGTATGAGGTTGTTGAGCAATAAACAATAGTTAGTTAGATTTAGTTAGTTACTAATTGTAAATTTCTGTTATTAGAGTAGTAGTCACAAGACATGCGTAAATAGCTGATTGGTTTAGTTATTTACTGGAACTATAGTCGGAAGGTTGTATTTATTGAGCAACTACTTTCTCTTTCTGTCTTTCATCTGTCTACTCTTTCTCTCTCTACTCTCGTTTAGACTAAGAATCTTTACAGAGGTGATTGCATAAATATATAAAAATAATTAGACACCAATTTTAATCTTAATTTGTATACTTATGAGTTATGATGTCTTTATTTATAATGATGTTAAAGATTTTCTTATCAATATGTTATATCTACTAATAAATTAATGACAATTCAAAAATTGACATAAAAATTCGCTTTACAGTTAGTATTTCAAGTATTATTCTTCAATTTTACATATACGTAGAATTATTTTTTTGGAAAGTATTTATTTATTTTATCTCTTCAACATACCAACGTGTGCTTAACATGTGTAGACATGTTAAATCAAAGGATATATCATTCGAATCTCACATGAATTGAGAATATATACATAATATTATTGCAAAATACGACTTGTTCACCGAAAGGTGAGCTTTCTCAAATTAACCATACAACACAATGAAGACTCTCTCTAAAAAACACTTCCAAACATAGGAGAAGACGGTCATAACATGTTTGGACCTATTTATGAGAAGTGGGATTATAGATATTGCCACAAAAAACCACACTAGTATTATCTAGTTTATAAAGCCAACATTCGTTAATTAATCGATCAATCATTTTACTTGTTTAAGGGTAAAGCTCAATTATAGACCTCACTCCAAATGTTTGAACAATTTTATAATGATTGAGAACAGCAGCAGAGAAAAGCTTCTCCCATTCCAGTTGAGTACGTTCCTTAGAAGATAAGCTCATAAGGGTTTGTTTGATACACCGTATTGTATTGTATTGTATTTTTTGTATATAATGCAATACAATGTAATGCAATACGATACAAGACAATACAATACAGTCTGTCAAACATGCCCTAAAGAACAAAACGTTCAAGAGTTGTAGTTCAGTTGATTCTATCTGTACGCTGCAATAAGCTTTTGTAACCCAACATTGGAAAAGCTGCATAAATTTGGTCATGAGCTGTATCAGTCGAGTCCACCAGAAAAAATTAAAGTCTGTGCAATATATAATGTATTCCCTTCTTATCAAGCTTTGGATCTCAATTTTCAAATCTGACGGTGCACACACACACACATAATATTAGAAGTCTCAACAGAATTTTTTTTATTTTTATTTTTCTCCCTTCTAGGTCACAATCCATGGGCTGCTGCCTCAAATATTGACAAATCAGATAATATATAATGGGGTTTTTTAAAAATTTATTTTTTGGGAGGATCATCACATGGGTAGGAACCATCATGGATGAGGATAGGATTGGATGCATACAATAAGGAAATATTTGGTGGGGGCTAATTGACTGGTCCCCTTCGTCAAGTTTTTCTCCAACCCACATGCCCATTGTTTATGAATGAATATGCTTATCCTCCTTCTCAGTTTCTCACCCACATGCTGGCCTAACTTTGCCCTCATCACCATGTCTTTCCTGGCTTTAATGCTCTCTCTCTCTCTCTCTAGATTTCATACGTGGCACATGGATGACATGTGATTGGATCCCTTCGTAGCTCAATCCGGACAAGTCCAAGTTATCCAATTGGGATTTAAGTCAGATCCCATGTGGAAATACCGTTTATAAACAAAAAAACAACAGGGTTGAGCCGTATTCCAATTTTGTTCTACATACTTCTGGAATACGGCTCAACCCCATGTTGTTTTTTTGAATTAACCATACAACATGGGGTTCGAATCTTATCTAAAGCTTCTTTTTATTGAATTTTTGTATGGAAAAACGACATGCAGTTTATGGGAAAAACTTATACAGAGAACCTGACATTATAGTTTAGAAATTTTGAGATTATTTGAGTTCTTTCCTTGGTTTTTCTCTGACTGGGTTTCACTAGGGAATATACAGAGAATTGAGTTCTTTTCTTGGTTCTTCTCTGACTGGGTTTCACTAGGGAAGAAAAGAAAAGAACAGAAAAGAAAAGAAGAGCTGAGAGAGGATAATGGACAGTCAGGCATGGAGAGAAACGAATAGATAGGAGAGTTTTATAAAACGAAAACAAATAATTGAACAAATAATTGAAGGAGACACATTTGAGTGATCTATGGGGCAATTGAAAGAAGGAAACAAGGGAGTAGTTTCCTTGTCTTGTCTCCTTCGTATATATTTAACACAAAATGCCATCATGGTATTTTTTTTTGTTGTAAATAATGAATTTGTGAGGGCAACTCAGTAATTTTAAGTACAACAATTTTTTTTTTTAATTATCATGTTTTATACACTAAATGTTACACAATTATATCTGTTAAAATAGCGGGTGTGACAGAATCATTCGCCATTGCATCATTCGCCATTGCATCATTGTATAAGTAGCCAAGACTTGGAAAGACAGAATTCCTTGATTTATTTATTAATTTTACTTGAATCATTTATAAATGGCTATAAATTGGTGATAACACCCTCAGAAAAAGTCGCAAGTTTCTCATGGAGCATTAGAGCGTCTTCTCATTGCAGAAAATAGTGAATTCTCTCCTTGTTCCCACAGTGAATATAGCTCTTCACAGACTGAACTACCAAAACTTGTGTTCTTTTACTTCTAATGCATTGTTTTTTAATTAATTTGTGAAAGCAAACACCATGCTGAGATTTTTTTTTTTTTCCCTGAGAGTTTAATTAGCGAATGTTCACGGTCAACATGTATATGTCTAAAAGGCATTTTACAGTGTTGTAGATTCCTGAACTAGTCTTGATAGATCATAAAAAAAGTAGTGGAACATGCAGGTTCATAGAAAGGAAAAGGGTTCTGAACTCTGCTCTTGGGTGTCATTCTATCCCTGGATTTATTTTCTTTGACCTATTCACTCAATAATTATAAAATATTTATTCATATGACTAAATATAGAAAAAAAAAAAGTCAAGGCGTCACACTACTATTAATGGAATGAATACTTCTTTATGAGTAAATTGTAAACATCATACGCATATGGAAAGTTTATTATTTTTTACCCTACATTTTTGAGTCTATTAACTATTATATGCTTAGTACTGGCTAAATGACCTCGTTGATCGGTAAATGATCATAGAAGAAAATAAATAATTAAAAAAAAGATACATTTTTAAACAGGTCACTCACAGCACCACCAAGATTCATTTTGTACATTTTTGCTAAATTGTTTACGTGTTATATAAATTATTTAATTAAATTCAACAATCCACTATAATGGAGAGATAGAGTCGATTGACTAATATCATTAATCAGGGTTCACAAATTAATGTGTATATAATAATTTAGAATTCATTCGATATCTGCACGGTCTGGCGCTCCTGGGAGCTTGAATGTCCGGTCCTTTCACCGTCTTAAATAAGTCAGAACTCTACGACTCTGCTACTCCTATCATATAGGAACTGCACATTTACCATATCGGTGACTCTTCTGATAAAAATTGACCAATGTTCAAAAAGTTGATTAACTCTTTTGATAAGAATTGTACTTTTACCTCATCTCAAAAAAAAGGGAAAAAAAGTGAGAATTGTACGTTTACTATATTCGGAGACAGTATTATTTTAATTATTAGATTAACCTTTTGAAGGTCCAATCTATATATATCTAGGTTAAAAATTTACAACTCACTCACGATGTATAATTGCTTTCATGCATAATTTAAGCTGTTGAAAAATAACTTCAGCAGTTAAAATAGCAATACTAATAGGGCGAAAGTACAATTTTGTACCATAAATTCTACCCAAAAAGTTATGACATGACAGATAGATGTATATGGGCCAAGAGAGATGTTGTTTAACTCTGTTTATCGTAGTGTTTGATTTGTAAAACTAACGCATTAAAATTTAATTGGAAAGACATCACATGACACAATTTTAGGGATAAAATTTGGTCTCTAACTATACATATATTGTTTGAGATGCACCATGTAACAGAAATTCATCCATTGAATAATGAGAAAAGAACAGCTCCAAGCTGTTAATTTAAAAAAATGTACAAGACCAACATTTTTTTTTTCAAGGAAAGAAGGATTTGCTTATCATTCAACTGGTAAATCAAACAACACAACCAAGAGAACACACAGAACATCTAGGCAGAGAGAAACACAAACACCTTCCATATTCTTAGCATGTTTGCTACTACATGATCCATGGGGCTGAAGTACATACTAATTAATGAAAACAACATGCATACAATTCACACAAACTAGTATCTTTTAGATTCATTTTTCAAGGGTAAACCTCCATAAGAGACCTGAGTCCCACAATTGGAGTTATCTTGTAGTCACTAAACCCGGCAGCAAAGAAGAGGCTCTCCCACTCCTTCTGGTTACGCTCTTTACCGGTGAGGTTGACCATCATCAACATATCAAAGTAGAGTTGTGTTTCAGCTGACATTTTATCCATGTTTGGGTTCTCAATTACAATGTCTACGATTATTATTTTCCCACCTTTGTCTTTGCTCCAAATTGCTTCTCGACATCGCTTTAGTATCGTCAAGGCCTCTTCATCGCTCCAGTCATGTAGAATCCACTAATGGTCACCACATAAATATTCAAGGCACACAATTTAGACACCTTTCAGAAAGAACAAGGACTAATACTTAGCTAATTTTTGCCATATGCATGGTATAATTTTTATACTTACCTTGAGTAGAATTGCATTTGCAGGAGGTATTGCCTTAAACATGTCCCCTCCAACAAAGTTCAAGTTCTTGCTTCCTTGCGAGTTTGCAACAACATAAGGGAGATCAAGCACAGTGCACATGATGTTTGGGAAAGTTTCGGCTACGGCCTTGGCCATAACTCCAGTTCCACCTCCTATATCTACCAAGGATGTCAATCCATCAAACACTTGTTTACACTCTTCCACAATGATCTTGGCCATTAGATGGGAGTCGGTCGCCATGGCATCTGTAAACAAGTGTTTAAGCCTTGGTTCATCTCCAACAACATCCCAAAATGGCTTCCCATGCACCATCTCAAACGGCGTCGGGCCACTATTTTGTAGCCAAGTGCTCAAGAAATGCCATGGTGTAACCAGGTGTGGTTCGAGTTGGACAAGAAAGAATGATGTAGTCCTCAAAGGGCCATCTTTAAGGAGAAGCCTAGAAGCAAGTGTGAGAGAGTATTCTTCTTCTTGTTGTTCATCAATCAAACCGTCAACCTTTCGGGTTGCAAAGAAACCAAAATGGACAAGGATTCGCATAAGGCGGTAAATGCAATGAGCTTTGGAAGAATGGATGGGAAGTGAAGAAATGAGCTTTGAAAGGGTAATGGGTTGGCCATGGTTG
This sequence comes from Artocarpus heterophyllus, assembly GCA_025403435.1. Taxonomy (NCBI): domain Eukaryota; kingdom Viridiplantae; phylum Streptophyta; class Magnoliopsida; order Rosales; family Moraceae; genus Artocarpus; species Artocarpus heterophyllus. The sequence continues at coordinate 14,113,062 of CM046347.1, read as the reverse complement.
TTGATGATATCCGGGATGCCTAATTCGACGGCACATTTTAGTGACATGGACTTTATGAAATTGAATGAACAATTCCATATGAGCTCTTGAGCTTGGAGAAGCTCATTAGCACTCACTTCATCGCCTATATTCATTATGAAGTTGGCTAAAGACCTCTTCAAATCTTGGGTTAAATAAGGAACTCATATCTTCATTTATACGATAGGATTTTGTTGCTAAACAGGGAAATGTTTAGAAATATATAATTTTCTTGTGTGGCATTTTCTTTTTTGCTGAATTGAAAGATTTAGCACGTTTTTCCTCCTGTCCATTCTTCATTTACATTTTAACAACCTGTCTGGCAAAGTTGATTCTAACTAACTTTTCAATCAAAAACAGTATAAAACTCTTACATGCTACAATGTTTACAGTTCTAACTATTAGTTCTAACTATCATGTCAAACACTCTATAAATAAAAAGGCTTCAACATTAAAGCCTCTTAAAGGTATGAGAAAGTGGAAAGTATTCATTGGTAGGAAGGATTGAAAAAAAAAAAAGGTGTGGAAAGTAGGGTTATTCACATAAACATAAGAAAAAAATAAAAGCACCAGATAAATGGAGGTCATTATAAAATTGATGTTTATCTCTTTGTTTTTTTTTTCTCGAAATAATTAATTAACTAAAACATTATTAAATATTACGTAGGACCATTCAAAAAAATCTTAAGAAGTTGTAGCTGATGAATAGCAAGATTAGGGATTTGAATTCAATAATTATATATTAGAATGTGGGGAAGCTCTATGGTGAATAATAGTTTTATTTTCTATCGATTGGGAACAATTCAAAGGTAGGGATTCAATCTCAAGCAGGGTTTACATAGTCCCATTTACATTGGATTATATGCAGAGTGTCATATAAATAATTACAAAACCAACCATCCTATTTTATCAAAATTCAATTTTTCACTCTATGCTTTAAATAATGAGAAAACTACCCAATATTTTTCCAAATCTCTTCTAAAATTGAATCTTAATAATTTGTTTCAAAATGATTATTGCAATTTTTTTCTTAAGAATAATGATTATTTTTAGATTTTTTTGAATAAATAGATTTGAGAATAATTTCTTTTTATAATTTATGTCATATGACAATAATTTTCACTTTAATCACAAAATTAAACCTATTAATATAATCATATAAATTTCACATACATATATAATTGATTTTACAAATCAAAAATCAAACCAAAACACAAAATAACTTCACAATATACAATTATTTTCTAAAACACAAATTAACTTCTAAAAGACAAATTATAATAATACACAATCAAGCTCCAAAATAAATCAATTTCACGATTAGGAAAATAGAAAACTTCAGCCAAGCCGGAGGAGCGTGAGTCTTGACATGAGTGGTGGCATTCATCAACTTTATAGTTCGCACCACTGCGATCTCCACTAGGCCGGGAAAACCAATGTTCGCGAAATAGAGTAGGTCTTGCAGTTGTTCACTGTTGGTAGTGGTCATGACCCACCACTGCAATGTAACGAGGACGAGAGACGGTGCTAGACCGGCAAGGCAAGATGGTCGTGCAGCCGTACGAGGGCTGAGGTAAGGTTGCGGCGCCGTGGCCAAAATTTGGTGAGAAGACGCTAGGCTGTACTGAGGGTAATGGGGGGCTGAATGCTAACTACGTGGGTGGTGATCGAAGGCGGTGGGACGTTGGGGGTGGAGATTGGCGATTGTGGGGCTGCTCTTCAAATTTTAGAGGTTAAAGCTTATATGATATTAGGGTTAGGAGGGGTTACAAGCGAAGATATAAAATTATTAGAATTGCTTAGATTTAATTGAATATAAAATAATTTCTTACGAAATTTGGGGTGACACTATAATTATGGAAATTTAAAAGATAAGTGTGATCAAGTGCAGTGGTCCTCAACTTTCTTTTTTGGAAAGAAAAAAAAAATCATTTTGGTCCATAGATAATTAATCTAAAAGTCCACATTTTGTATTCCATGGACAAAGGGAAAAAAACAGCATAACTTCTTCTTAAAATATGTTATATTAATAGATTTTGATTTTGAATTTAGTTTTATGTTTATTGAATTATTTCTTGGAATTATTAAAAGATAAGTTTTTCTTTTATATTGAGATTTATTGTTTCCTTCTTATTTGGTAGAAGAGAATTGTGGAAAGAGGAATCGGATGAGGCAATTTGTCTAAGGATTTTAGGATCCATATAAAATTTTTAATTTAAAGTAATTCTTTTTCTCTAAATTGGTGTCAAATCACTTTTAATTTAAAAGGACAAGGTGAAACAGAAGGCCTACTTTTACAAATACTTTTGTTTGAAGGGACAGTAGTTTAATTTATCTGTAAAATAACCTCAATTTTGAACCCTCTTGATATAGAGGAAATCCTCAATATAATTTAGCACTTAACATCATTGTTGAAGAAAATTGAACGAATTTGAGATAAAACAATAGATTTTTACCCTCCTTTTGCATCTCTGTACGAAACAAGGAAGTGATTTTTTTTTCTTCTTCCTTGTTTCATGCCATCATTATACCAGTGTTTGATTTAAGGGTTTGAATAAAAAAAAAAAAACTCAGATTTAAACTTTTTTTTATTATAATGTTTTTTCATAGAAATTTAAACAAAATTTAAAATTTCTATTCATATTTTTTTATTTATTTAAACCCATAAACCAAGCCATGAAACAAGAGAAAGGAACTGATTGCCTATCACTATTCATTTTATGCGGTCATTGTATCTTACACTTGAAGGATGTTTTTGTCCTTGACTCAATAAATGGTTTTGTCAATGTCCCTAAACGACGGGGTTTGAAACATAATTGCCCACCATTAGGAGCAAAAATAGTGCCTTAGTCATAATCATACACATGTCAGTTGATCACCTGAAAGCATGGATTATGTAAATTAAAAACTTGTTCGCGACCAAACTGCAAGTGTATTGTGTTATTTTTGAACAGTAAAGGTGAGAAGGGTTGTCACCCTCAAGGATTGCTATGAAATTTCTACTGGTTACTATAATTGAAATAATCTTAATTTTATCTAGAAAACTAAACAATAAGAAAATTACAAAATTGAAAATAAAAACATTCTAAAATTAAAAGAAAATTGAGACTCTAACGGCATGACAATCAATGATATAAAACTCTAAAGTTTTGATCTCACTCAGTCGTCAACTATGCCTTTCTATTGTAAATTTAATGCTAATTAATTTTTTTGGTTTATCAACTAGGAATCCTAATTTATTCACCCCCTCTCAGGAATGCCGTGTGAAAATATTCTAAATAATCGATTTCGATATCTCTACAAAAATCAAATTATTGAGAATTCTTTATGATATCTGGTTCTCTAAAATTGTTATGAAGGAATTATAAGTCTCTCAAATTCTGCAAAATCCTAGGTCATATTATCTAATAGTGGCATCTAAAATTTTCTTTCTTGATTATCAATTTTTAAATACTAAATCTCTCAATTCATGGCTAGTAAATAACAGATATTAAGAATAGGATAATATGAATAAATTGAACAAAAATAATTAAAAAATAAAAAGCATGGTATCTGACATAAGTTACGTCTTGTCTCTAAAAAAATAAAATTAGTTTATGATAAAATAGAATAAAATACTAATAATCCTCTTAAACATGAACAACGAAAGAGAAGAAAAACTACTGTTGAAAAGGATGAAGGTTTCCGTCTCCTGGGTCTTTTCTCTAACTTTTTATGCCTTCAAAACTCTACCACGAGGTCTCCCAAAAAGTCTCTAAAAGTCTCTGTTCATAGGCTTTGAGCAAATTGGACAATTTAGCCAAAATCAGGAATTTTTTTAGGGGTTTCCCACTTGCGTCGGGCGCCCCAGTGCCAAGGCCTCGAATAAATGTACTGGGCCTCAGCTTGACCAGGTTTTCATTTTTTATTCAAGGCAAAGGCCGCTTTAGCTTTTATATTTTTTTATTTTTTCTTTCCATCACGCCGACAAGAGGAAGGAATCATGCATTTAGTACATCTGATGAAGCGGGCCATGTGGTGGACGTCTATTCGTTGAATGCAGCATGTCTGCAGACTGAGGCGACGTGGCACGGTTTCATTCGGTTGAAAATGGGGTGCACGCTGAGTTCCTGGAACGCGCAAGGAAGGAATTGGCAGGCCCGACTGTTCATAGGGCAAGTTGAGACTATTCTTAGATGCGCGATGATGCTGCAAAGACCCGAATTAAATTCTGATATATATATTTTTCATATTTTCCTTCCGTCCTGGCTTTTTGCCTCCAAATTAATTCCAATTGTGATTTTGCTCATTTTATCTATTTAACCTACACAAATAAAGTAAAAATAAATAAAATTCAAACAAATGAAATCAAATTAAACAAAATAAATAAAACAAATCAAAATTCGATAAAATGAAAATAAAACCTCAAAAAAAATAGCCAACTTCTATAAAGAGAAATAAAATAACTCTATATATAGAGTTATCAAGCATCAACTGAGAGAACGCCGACTAATCAGATCGACCGAAAGCATCAACTAGAAACCAACTAGTCCCACTTAGAATAAATCGGGAACCGATCATTCTTAGGCCTCAAGAAGACCAAATCAACCAAATTTAAAAATAAAAGCGAGAATCATGTCAAGCTTGAAGAAAAAGCAACCCCAAGTCAAATAAAGAAAGAAGAAAATGGGAAAGTCAACTAGAAGCAAATAAGAAAATTACCCTTTCTTCAATCAACACCAAATTAGCTCAAGAATCAAGAAACTAGGAATTGCAATCTATTCTCTTCTTATGACTTACAAACTTGTATTCAACATATTTGCTCCCTCTCTTTCTAAATCCCCGTCTCTTTGTCTATCACTTTCTTTCCACAATCATTGTACTTTCTCGTGATATAGTGAAACTTCGAAACCTTACCGTAGATGTAGTCTCTATTTTGGAGATGAACCACTATAAATACGTGCGTTCATTTATTTTTATTACATTTATGCTTTATTCTCGTTGCATGTCGACTCAAGACCAGTCAACTAACTCGCACTCATTCGACTTTCGAGAGTGGTCATTGGTCTTTAAACAAATCTAATTGTAGAATTTACCTTCTACACCCACCAATAGTCATATTATGAAACCAACTCATGTGTTTCTTTGTTTCTATCCTCTTTATATCTCTAAAATAGTATCATATCATGTGAAGTAAAATGTTATGTCAATTGAAAAAATCATGTCAAACATCATATCAGTTAATAAAACTTACTTGACGTAGCATTATATTTTTGGGGAGAAGAAAGGAGAAAAGAAAAAAGAGGACATGTAAGTGGAATTCTCATTTCATGCGGGTCAGTTGGTCTTTTAGGAGCAGATGTTGAAGACAACAAGGTCGACCTCTAGCCGAAATATTTTAGTGGTGAAAACATGTTTTTTTTCCCCTTTTTGATGTAGTGATAAATTCTTTTGAATAAAAAAAACGGAATGATAAAATTCATTATTGTTTATATACGTTGTCCAAACATGTGAAAGAAAAGCGCAAAAATATCTTTCTCCAATAGTCTTTTAGAGAAATACAAAACACAACAAACACGCATATTTGCTGTTATCCAACCATTTAAAAAGAAGGCCAATACCTCTCTAGATGCCATAAACTTCTTATTTAAAACGATGCAACCTTTTCCATTATTGGATATTTAAAATGATCACGAAATCTCACTTTATTTTCTTGAGATCTTCTTTTCATGTTTTTCTTAATAAACAATTGAAAGATGTTGCATTCTTTCTTCTTTTTTTTTTTGTTATTTGTCTTTTCACTTCTTTCGATAAAGCAAATTTAGATGAAATTATAGGGAAATTAATGCCAAAATTCAGTGATGCAATGTACAATGCCTGCGTTTAGATTTAATTTGAAGGCCTTAAGAGTAAAGTGGTGCAAGAAATTGGAGATGGGCAACAGTTTGCCGAGGGAATATTTGTTTTCAAATGAAAGAACGAAGAGGTTGAAGTCCCACATCGAATAAGAATAAAGGGAAGAGCCGTATTTTTTAGTATAAAAGCCAGTCCAATGGATAGGAAGCGGGTTCTCTCGGGGCTAAAGGCCTATAATTCCAAGGCCAAGAAATTGTTGTGCGTTTGGTTGGGGAAAAGGAATCGGTGAATCATCATTCTACAGTCGAAAGTGTCGAGCGAACTAATCGAGTGGTGGCTACGCAAACATCAACCCTCCTGACTCCTAGAGCCATTTAATAGATGATAAGGAAGGTGCTCAAGCAGAACACTAAAACAAATCGACTAAAGGGTTTCGGAAGCTACAAGCAAGACCCCAACACTAGATGATATCTTAAAAAACATTCGAGAGACTCCAGTCACAAGGAGAATTGCTAGTGTCGTCCCTCCCAAATATTGCAATCTCGTGTTCGCACATTTTGACGGACCCTCTTACCTAAAGGATCACCTCTTACAGTATAAGAATCTCGTCAATGAAACTAGCATCCCAAACCCAATTCTAATGAGATGATGTGCAAGCTATTTGCATAGAATCTGAGGGGACCGACCCTTCAATGGTTTAGCAACTTACCTACTAGGAAGTGGACAGCTTTGAATAATTGGTAGATTCCTTTGTCAAAGCTTACTCAATGCTTATCAAAACAAGCAAGACAACCAAGGACCTTTGGTTAATGATTCAGAGCCTAGAAAAATCTCTACGGGCTTACATAAAATGATTCAACAAAGCCATATCAGAAATTTCAAATCTGGAAGATGGAACGACTCGAGAGGCTTTAAAGAAAGGACTCTTGTGCAAGTCCTCATTTAAGAACAACATCTGCTCAGAATACCCTTAAACTATCCAAGAGGCGTTAATAAAGCCAAGGGATGGATTGATCTCGAAGAAGAAACAAGAACTCACGAGAAAGAGAGAGTAAAACAAGAAGGTCAAGGGACAACTGAAGGCTTGATCAAATCAAAGAGGACGGACAAGGACTTCACTTAGAAGGGAGTGGAGAAAGAAAAAAGAGTGAAAGCCACAAGGGGCGAACAGGCCACTGTCACCATCGAAGTATGCCCTAAATATACATCCGATCGAGCTGATTGCACAGTGGGAAGGGAAGGATTACGTCAGATGGCCATAAGCCAGTCCCACGACTATACAAAGGATTACGAATTCCATCAAGACACAAGACACTTGATGATCAATTGCAAGGCTCAGTAATTGGAGATTGTAGAACTATCAAAGAAAAGACACTTGAGAGAATATTTATCTAAGTGAGGAAGATGGACCTATGGATTAGATTGCGAGCAAAGTAGATCGAGAAGCCGTCCAGCTCAAGAAAAAACACCGCCTTCATCGCTAGTTAGAAAGGTAATTGAAACTATTTATGAGGGCTCTGTTTTTAGTAGGGATTCTGCCAACCAGATGAAAGCACACCAATGAAGAGCGAGCCAGGCGACTACAAGCTCAACAATTGAAGAGTATGGGGAGCACACGATTTCATTTCAAAGCGATGAGGCGTCGAGGCTCAATTGGCCACATGACAATGCCTTAGTTATCAAACTTAATGTTGCGAACTACGAGATAGAAAGAATACTCGTGGATAACGACTCAGCAAATATTTTATTTCTTCCAACATTGAAAGAAATGGATATTAATGAAAACGAGATAGAAATTCTACTACAACATTGGAAGGTTTTAATGGAGAAGCGACTATAGCTTTGGGGAGGATCAAACTACCTGTTTTTGCTACCAGAGAAATTAGAATGACAAGTTTCCTTATCATGGACTGCCCTTCAGGATATAAGATCATCCTTAAGTGACCATGGATACATGCGATGAAGGCAATCCAATCCACTTTCCACCAACAAATCAGATTCCTAAGGAAGCGAGGAGTACAAAAAATCCTCGGAAGCTAAGAAGCGACAAGAAGTTGTTATACCACAGCGATGACGTAAAAGAGACCTGTGTTATAGCAATTATAGGCCAATTTGTCAAACAGGTCGAGTAATCAAGAGCGGCGCAAGCCAACACTAGAGCAGCTTGATGAAGTTCAGGTCGATCCAGAGTATAAACAAAGAACAGTGAACATTGGCTTGTAGCTCGACCCAGAGGTGAAATCTGCCATAGTTGAATTTTTAAGAGCTAACAAAGATTGTTTCACATGGTCTTACAGATATATGCCTGGAATCGACCAAAGTATCATTTCGTACTAGATTAACATCGATCTTAATCATCAACTAGTGCGACAAAAGAGGAGAAGTCTTGGGGTCGAGCGAAATAATATTGTAAAAAAGAAGTGAGGCGACTGTTGGAAGCTGGTTTCATTCGTCTGGTTCAATACCTGGACCGACTAATGAACATAGTAATTGTAAAGAAGAAGAATAGGAAGTCACAAATATGTGTAGATTTCACCGATTTGAATAAAGCTTACCCTAAAGATAGCTGCCTGTTACTCCACATTGATCCTCTCGTCGATGCGACTACTGGCCATGAAATCTTGAGTTTCCTTGATGCTTTCTCAAGTTACAATTAGATCCTTCTGCACCCCAAATACCAAGAGAAGACTACCTTCATCACAATACAGGGGACCTTTTGCTTTAAGGTTATGCCTTTTAGGCTGAAAAATGCAAGAGCAATATATCAAAGGCTCATCAACATGATGCTTCAAGAACAAATCAGTAAGAATATGGAAGTTTATATTGATTATATGCTGGTGAAATCATTGCAAGCGAATCTTTATGTGCAACATCTGTGAGAATGCTTCGATGTACTCTAGAAGTATAGCATGAAGCTTAACGCATAGAAGTGCACTTTCGGGGTCGTCAGCGGAATGTTCTTAGGATGTCTTGTTACAACACAAGGGATCGAGGTGAACCAAGATTAGAAAAAAGCATTCCAACTAATGCCATCCCTGAGGACTAAACATGAAATCCCAGAGCTTACTAGGCGAGTCACTGCCCTTAGCCGATTCATAGCTCGTTCGTCAGATAGATGCCTACCATTCTTCTAGTTGTTGAAGAAAAATACAAAATTTGAATGGAGCAATCGATACAAACAAGCGTTTCAAAAGTTAAAGAGCTACCTTTCCACACCTTTAATCTTGTCAAAACCCAAGGACGGGGAACCATTTTATCTTTATCTGGTAGTTTTGGAGACAGTGGTCAGCTAGGCATTGATCAGAGAAGAAGACTCAATTTAGAAGCTGGTTTTCTTCGTCAGCCACACGATGTTGGATGCAAAAATGAGGTACTCAATTATTGAAAAACTTGCTCTTGCCCTCATCGTATCTACTCGAAAGTTGTGACCATACTTTCAAGGTCAAATGATCGTAGTGCTATTGTGCTATCCAATGTGAGCCATTTTACACAAGCTAGACGTCTCTAGAATGTTGACAAAGTAGGCTATTGAGTTCACCAAATTTGATATCGAGTACATGCCACGAATAACACTAAAGGCACAATTACTAGTGGATTTTGTTACGGAGCTGACATACGAGGCGCATGATGATGAGCCCAAAGTATGGACCATGCAAGTAGATGGAGCCAATAATGAAAAAGGATCAAGAGTCAAAATACTATTGTGATCACCAACTAGTGGAGAAATCGAACAAAGCTTTAGATTGGGTTTTAAAGTTACAAATAATGAAGTAGAGTACGAGACCATGATTGTTGGCCTAAGACTCACTATGGCACTGGGGGTTACGGAGCTTATTGTAGAAAGTGACTTGACCTTGGTTATGAATCAAATTATCAGGGAGTACGAGGCATGAGATAAGAAGATAATCTCTTACTTGCAGCTAGTAAACAAACTGAAGGGCCAGTTCAATTAGTTCAAAGTAAAGAATGCCTCGCAAAGTAAATTCGAGGGCAGATGTGCTTGCCAAACTTGGCTTGTCAGTCGAGGTAAAAGAAAAGAAGACTATTCCCCTAGAATTGATCAAGCAATCGAGCATTGAGATGGTGGATGAAATGAATTACGTGGACCCAAGGGATGACTGGAGGACATCTATCGAGATGTACATAAGTGATGGATGACTATCTAAAAATGAGTAGATTGCAAAGAAAATCAAAGTTCTAGTAGCAAGGTGTTGCCTGGTAGATGGGAAACTCTACAGGTGATCTATAGTAGGTCCTTACCTTCGTTGCCTCGGAAGAGACAAAGCCGAAAAAGTTATTTGAGAAGTACACGAAGGTTTGTGTAGTAATCATTTAGGGGGAAGATTCTTATGCAACAAAATTAAAAGGAAAGGTTACTACTGGCCAACCATGCAGAGCGACTTGGAGAACTTTGTCAAGAAATGTGACAGTTGCCAAAGGCATACACCAACCATTCATCAACCGGCCAAAGAACTCTCATCGATCAGCTTGCCATATCCGTTTATGAAATACTCGATGGAAGTTTTGGACCTTTCCCGCTAGCTCCGAGGAAAGTTAAGTATCTTCTCGTTCTTACAAATTATTTTTTCTAAATGGGTCGAAGCTAGAACTTTTGTAGATATCAAATAACAAGATGTCGAGAGATTTATTTGGAGAAACATTATCTATCGATTTAGAGTACCAAAAGAAATCGTCACCAACAATGGCTCCTAGTTTATATCCATGTCCTTCAAAAAATTCTGCCATGATTAGGACATCACTTTGAGCTTTTCCACACCTAGGTGTCCATAGAGGAACAGACAAGTTGAAGTGACGAACAAAATGATTGTCGAGAACTTGAAAAAGAAGCTAGAGGCTAGAAAAAGGTATTGGGTTGAAGAACTCCTGATGGTTTTGTGGGGGTTTATCGAATGACACCGAGGCATGCAATAGGCGAATCCTCGTTTTCCCTTGTATACGGCACCAAAGTAGTCATCCTAGCAGAAATTGTTGTTCAGGACCTTTGAGTCGATTACTCACTCCTCAACGAAGAAACAAACAAAGAAATGATGAGAGGCACATTGAACTTGATCAATGAAAAGAGGGAGAATGTCCTTTACTGCCTTGGTCGTTATTAGTAGGCTATTGCCAGGTACTACAATGCAAAGGTTAAAATCAGAAAGTTCTAGGTGGGAGATCTTATGCTACGAAGAGCTTTTCAAAATACGAGAAAAGTCAATGCAGGAATATTGGAGACCAACTGAGAAGGGCCGTATCGAATCCAAGCCATTGTATGCGACAGGGTGTACAAGTTGGAGAAATATGATGGTTCAATCATTAGCAAGAGTTGGAATGCCTACCACTTGCGGAAGTATTTAGTGTAATTTTAGACTTTGAACTAAAAAATTTTCTTTTTTTTAGGCTTTTCGATATGTCGTTCGATTCGTTTCACAGTGGGTTGTCCTTGGATATTGTTCCTGAGCATCGGATGAATGATTTTAGCAATGGTTGTAACATGCTTAGGCTTGTAAAATGAACTACACACGGCTTGATCCCTACACACAGGTATGTAGGTAGCTCATGTACTATAAATGAATGCAGCCGCATTATCATCATAGCAACCTTTTTTGATCGATGCGTTGTGTCTAAATTTATGCCATCTTCATGGCTTTCAAATATTGGATTCGATAAACTCACCGGTGTTTAATTCGGCATCGCCATCTTCATGGTGCACCATTTTCACGGCCAAATACATATTGCCATTTTCATGGCTCAGGATACATCAACACTAGATTCAATCAACTCATCCAGTGTTCAATCTTACATTGCCATCTTTATGGCTCGCTTATGTATTGCTATCTTTACGGCTTAAACATTGACACCGGGTTCGATCAACTCACCTAGTGTTCGATTTGACATTACCATTTTCACTGGCTTCAAGTCTAAATGAACCTGATTTACTTATTTAGTGCTCAATTTGATATACACAGTTAGTGTTTGTCAATTCCAAACAATATGTTTTTATGGCAAATATATCTTATTTCCATTTAAATTAGAACAGTCGACAATATATGACTGTTTGATATTTCCAATTGTTGAAATTAATTACTCGATTGATCAGTGGTAACCAAACGAATTCAAAGTTTCAATTATTATTGAATGAAACCTTAAAGGAGGATCAACACTTAAGATTATATAAGTAAAGAAAATTTTGATTTGATTCATGAATCAATAAAACTGTTCATTACAGTACAAAAAAAGGGCAAAGCAATAAAAGAAAAAGATTAATGATTACAAGCCAAAAACTAGACGAGTCCTTATTTAGCTGTTCCTTGGACAGTTGGAAGGTTAGCAATAACTTGTTCATTTGCTAAGAAGCCTCTGCTATAGAAGAATCGAGAGCTAACGAAGCCTTAGGTAGAGCATTCTCAGGAACCACCGTAATTGCATCCACTTCCATAACCTCGTATTCATTAGAAGCCATAAGCTCCTTAAGTTTTGCGATCTCCACATCAATATCGAGGCTCTTGATTTCGCCCGATTTAAATTCTTGTAAAGTTTCCAGCTTAGCCTTCATGGAGGAATTGCTGTGGATGTCGAGCAATTGCTCCTTGATTTCCTCAACCTCTCTAGTCTTCTTCCCCACTTCCTTTTTCAATATATCAAGGCAATCAATAATCACATCCTATTCGGTATAAGTTGTTATTGAGATCTAGTAGTGAAATGCGACTTCGAGCATGAATTCTGGAATTGGTAGTTGAAGCCTCAGTTCAAACCATTTGGAATATATACACAATCAATCCTTATTTGGTGTGTCCACTCACTCACTAGGATAAAGGAATTGAATATCAATGGAAGAAGGGATTCCATACTTAGTTCTAATGGTCAATAGGTCTTTCTCTCTAAGAATCGACTCTGGGTTTTTCCAAAAGTAAGAAACCCTATTTGTTTGGGAGGAGTAGTTTCTTTTTTCGAGCGGTTTGATTAGCTTGGTTTGATTCGAAGGGCCTGCTATTCTATTCTTCTTTTCCATAGTAGCCTCTTCTACTTCTTTGCTGCATCCAGCTCTACCGACTCTAGAAGCCCATTTGACTCTCGATTTCTCTATGATCCATTCGTCAATCTCTTTATCGTCGTCACTAAACCATAGATCGCAATCCTTACTTGAACTTGCACTAATGTCTATTGCTTTTGACATTTTTGTCACAAACAGAATTCTAAAGGGGATCTAGGGTTATGAAGATCTAACGCTAAAGTTTCTAAGGTCAGAAGAGTTTCAAAGGAGATCTTGAAGTTCTAAACCCGTAAGGGCCAAACAAGATGGAAAACTATAGATTTTCTTAGAAAATGATGCTAAAGTGTTTGAAACTACAAGAGGAACAAACCTATGGAAAGAAAATCGTGAGAAAATTAAAGAAGAAAAAAAATCTTGCCTAGAAATCGTAGGAAAGCTCAGGAAAATGGAGGAAAATTGCCTGAGTTTGAAGAAGATTGAGTTAAATGGAGAAGAGAGAGAAAGGGGTTATATATACTGTCTGAAGGAAAATGATCAATGGCTTGGATTGATTTTTAGGAAGCTGATACGGTGGTTGGGATTACTCTTCTTTTTGAATTCCCTCTCAAACTGAGGTGTTGTCATTTCAGATCAGGTGTAGACGTCAGTGTTATAGAGATATTTTGGGATCTTCCAATCCCATTGCGACACATGTTATGGGTAGTTGAGTATTGTGACTTCCTAAGGAAGGGTAATGATTGTAGTGTGAATGCGAAGCTTCAACTTAAATGATGGGTTATTAAACTAGAGCTTGAGACTTATTTCTAATTAATTCACTCCTATAGTCGATCGAATCGGCTAAGGAGTGGGGGGCTAACTGTTAGGGTACGATTTGGTCGGGCCCAAATCATTCGTTAAGGTTCAAAGTGGGAAATCAGGACCTTAGATAAGGACAAATCGAGCCCATGTTTTGTGTTTGATTTGAGGTTATCTGGTAAAGGATGTATCATTTGACCAACGCTTAAATAGTTCAAGACTGTGATTAATTCGATCATATTGATTGATTTAGTCGATTAGTCATGATTCCTCTATTAACATTTTTTTGTCGATAAAGGTTTGCTTCTAAGTATTGATTCGATGGATTGATGTATACAACCTAATAGTTACAGGAGGAAGCACATCTAGTCATGAACTGAGACATAAGAGAAGCCTGATTCTTACAACCAATAACGAATTGACACATGTCCCACTACTTGCACATTATCACCTCTACTCTTTCTATCAGTTTAAAGCTATGATCTTACACCATCTTTTTTATAAAAGGGATGGTAACCTCATAAAGGGACACAGAAGAAATTCTACATAAACTCTGTAGAAATATTATTAGACTACTTATTAAATACCTTTTCTCAAACGACTTGTAATTTGTATACACTTTTCTTATCATAGTGAAGAACAGTGGATGTAGCTCTTTTATAGAGTGAACCACTATAAAATTCTCGTGTGTGATATCTTTTATTTCTAGCTATGTTTGATTTCTTTCTGCTTATCAGTTATTTACAATTCTGTTCTTAACTTAATTCTTTGAGTTGAAATTGATCCCAAAAACGGTGATCTGAGGGCCCAAATTTTCAAGCAATAAATCTTTGATTGATCTAACATCTTTATATTTAATTGTAGATCCAACGTCTACAATATTGTTCATTGATATCTCTTCATCTTTAATATATTACTCATCTTCTTTAATATTCAAATTCGGATATCGACGAACAATATCGACTTATTAAATGAGTTATACTTTAAAAAAGAGAAGATATAAGCTGGCAAACCCTTCTTAAATTAAAGTTCAGATAAAAAAAAGGCGTCAAATGAGAGTTTAAACGTAAAATAAAACTTACGAGTGATAAAATCTCATTTTTACCCTTATAAATGACCAATGTAGGAATCACATGAGCTTAATTCCGTCTATTTGAACAAAAAACAGAAATTTAGGAGACTAAGTACGAGGAGCTTTGAAAGTTTAAAGACAAAATGGTCTTTTTAAAATTTAACGGTCAAAATAAGGAGTTTTGAAAGTTTAACGGGTATATTTGTTATTTTTAAATTTCAGGGGGCAAAGTGAGGAACACCTAAAGTTCATGGGCCATTAGTGTTAATAATCTTAATACGATATTTATACTTATATTATATAATAATATTACTTTATAATAATAATAATATATTATTATTATTATTTATAATTCTTAAAATTATATTTATAATATATAAATAATTCTTATAAATTATATTAATAATATATTAACAATCTTTTTTATAGTAATAATGTATTAATATTCTTAATTTATAATTCTTAATAATATATTATTGATTTATATTAATATTTGCATTAAATACTAGTATTGTAATGATAATATTACAAAAATATTTAATTTTTTTATATTTATTATTGTAAATTATTACTATTGTATATTTACATTATTATCATTACTCTTACTTTACAATGACTAGCTTACACACAAGCTATTACTTTGGTTTTTTTTTTTTAAAGCTTACACGAATTTTTTTTTTCAAAAAACCATTAGCAGAATTTATAATTACAAATTACGAAGCTTTCACAATGGTTTATTGAAAAAACTATCATGTAAGCTATAAAAAGGCGTAATTGGGTTTTAATTATATTTCAATTGCATTTTATATTTATTGTTTCAAATTTATATTATTTATCATTGTAAATTACTATTACTATTATTCTGATTATTATTATTTTATTATGAAAGCTTGGAGAATCAAAATGTCAACTATGCTAATAATTTGGAGACTGACTTGAAGTTTAAGAGATTAGTATCGTTGTTGTCATCGTGGTTATCGTCATTATTCGTGTATTCACTCTTTATTAGAAAATCACACACTGAATGTAATACCCAAGAAATATACTAGTTTAAATCTGGTATTCAATCAAGATTTAAACAATGATTTCTTTAGAGAAATTTCATATTCATTATTATGAAATTTTGTGATCAAGATGCGACAAAATTCATGCAATAATTTTATCTGCATTGCGCGCGTAAGTTTTTTGAATTATTTTGCGCACATTTTGTACAAATTTTGTGAGCTTAATACTTAAAAACTTGTTAAGTACTTTAAGAGAGATATTAGTATCACAATGATTATTGTTAAATACAATTTTTGTGACAAATACCAAATAGAGTGAATATTAAGTACTAGCTAATGATATTAAATATCATGCATGCCAACGTTTTAAGCAGTGTATAGGTTGTCAGTCTACCTGTCAGTAAAAGTAGTACAACTTAAATGTTTAAAGTCCAACTAGAGTTGGAATACAGAATGTAGAGACACTTACAATAGTAAAAAGAGCAATACAGTAGAATAATATAGAATGCATATCCACACAGATAGGTCAACTATTGTGATGGCACTAAACAGTATGGGTTTACAGTAAACTAGGATATTTTTAGACTGTTAAGAAAAATATCTCCTCAATACATACTGAAAATAATAAAAAATACAATTTTGGATAGAACTGTAAAGTTATGGATCAAAATGTGATCCAAACCAACCTAGTCTTCAATAAAAAAAAAAAAAAAGAAAAATTTTCTTTCTTTTCTCTCCATCTTTCTCTCTTTACTTTATCTCTCTTCCATGACCAACCACCACATCGATTGTGATTCTGGTATCTGTTTTTGATACAAGTAGTGTCATTGGAAAACTCTCGTTGAGCTAAGTTCAAGGACGTGCTGTGGCAATTACAACTACACCGGAGCAAGCCACACGCATTGTCTAAAGATGTCAGAAACCCATATCTTTCGATAGATATCTTTGTCATATGTCTTTCCATTGACATGATTTCGGTCCCTATGGACTTAGAGTAATGAGAGGAATAAAGCCCAATAGGTAGCATCGTTTGATTTCAGCCCCAACAGCCTTGTTGAAGTTGCCAGTCGCATTGCTATTTTATTCTACCATTTTTTATTGTGTTGAGATGCACCACTAGAAGGGAAGCACTTAGAGGAACGCTAGTCAAATTTGGTCAACAGTTGACCAAAAATTCAAAATAAAAAATTTGCATTCATGACCTCCAATTAATGATCTAAAACTAGTTCCCTACTTGTTTCAACGTTCTAAACACAACGATGTTCTCTATTTGGACCATCATATTCTGTTAGAAATCATTTAGTACCGACTGTTACGTGGATCGAGACAAGACAGATTGAAAGAACGGAGTTTAGAACAAGCTTTCCAATGCTTTAGAAATCTCCAAGAATTATTCCTAACCATCTACAGTCCTTCTACGACTATTCTTGAGGACACTGTCTAGACTATAGATCTAACGAGGTATAGCTAAACCATGTAGCTTAAAATCCAAGCAAGTTTCAAACCTTACCTCTAACATGAAAAATAGTTTTCATATACTCTATACATCTTTAAAATATGTTTGTATTTATTATGTTTATTGTTGATGCCTTGTTGCCGATCAACACTATGTACGACTGCGTACGATAGTGAGACTATCTATCTGGCTTGTCCCAGCTTCCTGGGGGACTTGTAGGAAGAGGGATTGCCTCGGAGGTTAAGGAGACACTAGTGTAATGCCAGCCAAGGGCTGTCCAACACTCAGGTCAGGTATATGTTCGGCTGAGAAAAAGACTAGGATTAGGTATGAGGGAGTCCACTTGCAGATTTTGCTCTTCGGATGCTTGCCTCAGCCTCGGCATTCTCGGCTGTAGGAATTTGTGCAATTGAAAAGCTCTTGAATTACCTAAGCAGGGCCTTAACTTTCTTCAAATATGCTACCATGCGTTCTTTTCGGGATTGGAATCCTTCAATCACTTGCTAGACCACGAGCACAGAATCGTTGTGAACACGGATGTGGTCCACTTTGAGCTCCCATGCAATTTTAAGATCGGCTATCAGTGCCTCGTATTTGGCCTCATTGTTAGAGCCTTGAAATTGAACCAAAGTATGTAACTAGTTTTTGTAGTCATTTGGGCTGATGAGGACAAGTCTGGCACCTGACTCATTCACATTGGATAATCCATCAACAAATAGTTTCCACTCAGGCTCATGTCTGCTTATATTACTATTGGCATGATCAGGGTATTCCATGGGTGCCTTTTCAGCTAAGGAGGTGCCTTGGTCGGTCCCCATGAACTCGGCTATAAGGTCGGCCAGGTCTTATGCTTTGATGGCCATCCAAGGCACAAATTGGATCTTGAATGCCCTGAGCTCAACCAACCACTTGGCCATCTAACCAGAAATTTCTAGGTTTTGGAGGACTTGGCACAATGGGTACTTGGACGAGACTCAAATGATGTGCCCTTGAAAATATGCCAGAGCTTTTGAGCAAAGATAACAAGGGCCAATGCTAGGTTTTCCAATGGCAGTTATCTCTCATCATCACCTTGGAAGGCTTTGCTAGCATAGTAGACAAGCTTCTAAATCTTTTCTTCTTCCCAGACTAGGGCCGAGCTGACCATCTTCTTAGATACTGTCAAATAGGCATAAAGTATTGCCTCCACTAGAGGTATTGTTAATTATCTTTTAAGGCTTTAGAATGCTTCCTCACACTCTCTGGTCTGTGCAAACCTCCTCTTGAATGCCTAAAAAAAGATTAGCACTTGGCAATAGACCGAAGACAAACCTTAACAGAGTAGTAATCATTCCAATGAGCTTTTGGACTTTTTTGATAGCACGGGGTAAGTGCATATCTATAACTTCTTGGGCCTTGGCTGAGTTGACTTTGATACCACGGTGGTTGACCATGAACCTGAGGGACTTCCTGGATTCCACTCCAAATACTCATTTAGCCAGATTGAGCTTCATCTTGTACTTTTAAAGGACGTTGAAAGTGTCTCGAAGATTGGCGATGTGATCGGTTACTCAGACCGACTTCATGAGCATGTCATTCATGATACCTCCATGGTTTTCTCAATCTGCCAAGCAAACATTTTGTTCACCAAGCATTGATACGTGGCCCTGATGTTCTTCAGCCCGAATGACATAACAACGTAGTAAAATAACCCCTGATCAGTCATGAAAGCGGTCTTAATTTGATCCTCCTCGGCCATTCTAATTGGGCTGTACACTGAGTATGCATCCATGAAGGTTAGCAGCTCAATGTCAGTGGTTGCATCCATTAACTATTCAATTCAAGCTAAGGGGAAGTAGTCCTTCTAGTAGGCTTTGTTTAAGTCCATAAAGTCATTACAGACTCGCCACTTCCTGTTGACCTTCTTAACCAGGATCACATTCGCCAGCCACTCAGGGTAGGTGACTTCTTAGATAAACCCAACCTCAAGCAGCTTCTAAACTGCCTTGTTTATTACAACATACTTTTCTAGGTTAAAGCTCTCCTTTTTTGAATGACGGGTTTATGCTTGGTGGTCTCGCGTCTATTTTTGCAATTTAAACTAACCTCAAGTATAAGGTTGTCTCAAGTAATATTTTATCGGTGAATCCGAGGTCAAACCCACAAGGAAGGATTTATTCAGTTCTAGTACATGTATTATATTAACTTTTTATTTTATATAAGCTGAAAATTTTGAGGATTAATATTTATTATTCACAGAATGTATTTACAATATTTACACATTTTTTTTACAGCATTTTTCATATTTAAATTTTGATAATTTGGAACTTTAATAACAAGAAATACAAATAATAATTTAAACAGAGTAACAACAATAATAACAACAATTTAAGGAAGTAAAACAATAATAATAACAGGGTTGAGGTTCAAAGGTTCTATTATGACGATTATCTTCAATATATTTTAGTTTCTCTTTTTATTTATTAGTTGGTTTAAGTATACACTATGCCATCCTATGTCGACAATAAATCAAGATTTACCAAGCATTTACTGTGCCATTCCATATCTATAATGCAGCAAAAACACAACTTAATAAATAAGCAGCATTTACTGAGCTACTACTTCCTTCTCTACTTTAACATAGCATTCCCTAGAGTCCAATCACAATTATTAAACAACAACTGTATAGATCACACAAAAATAAAAATCTTTTTGTTGATGAAATTTTATTCGAGAATGAGTTGAAGAAAACTTTTGTTCATCAAAACGCGTTTCCAGAAATTCCGTTACTCAGCTATTTTGATGATTTTTTTCATTAAAACCATGATCATACCTCGAATAAATTTTCAATTTTTTTAATTTTTTTTAATTTTTAATTTTTTTATTTTTTAGACAAACACACAGAGAAACAAAGAAAAATACCTTACAGACCTTGTTCTGAAGTAGAAGGATCTTGAGTCTGTTTTCCATCTAACATTCTCGCAAACTGAATAGTTGGGTCTTTTAGCATCAGATTCCCAAGACGTTCTTTTTCTTCATGAAATTGAGGCCAGAGTTGTTTCATAGCCCCCCAAACGTATCCACTTGGATGGGACTCAAGAGAAACTCAAAGATCTTTTAAGTTTTCATTCCTAAGACCATTTTTACAGAACTAAATTTTATCTTCCCTATTTCTAGATACGAAACTAGGTGAGGGATATTTTCCAGAACAAGTTTGACGAGAACATTTATGACATTTTGACTCCATACGACGAGCTCTTCTTTTTCTCGCACACAGACTTGTACCCATACCAGGCAAACCTACATTATTTACATCACTTGAACGAGCAAGACCTTATATGTACATCTTAATATCAGTAGGAAGCTTAAAACGTGAAAGTACCCAAAGATGAGTGACTCTAGTTTTGTACTTCTTTCTGATCTCTATTTGAGAAAGTGAAGGGAAATATTTCTTTAAGTGCTCATATTTCGGATCCATCATTGCGGAATTGAGATTCTTGAGAGTGAATTGAAAGCTTTAAGAGAGAGTTTGAGAGAGGATTGTGAAGATTTTTGTGGAAGTAGAAGAAAAGGAGATTGAAGATCTTCTAGAAAAAGTGTTTGAAAGATTGAAGAATTTTGAAAGAGTTTTGAAGAATTTCTTGGAATTTTAGTGAGAAGACAGAGAAAATTCGAGAGAGAACAAGAAATTTAGAGAGAGAAAGAACAAAGATTTCTGAGCTTGGATGCACAGTAACAGATTTTATAGAGAAGGGGTAGACTTCTGTTCAGACACGTGGAAGACTATTCAGACGCATGCAAGAGTAATGGGCTAAACTAAAATGGGCCAAAGAAAGGTAACCTAACAGATTACTCAAAAATGAAAATATTTTTGTGTTTTTTTCATTTTTTTTAATTTTTTTTAAATTTTATTCTTTTTTTTTACAAAGATCTAAAATTCAAAAAAATTCATTGAAAATCATTTCATTAAAATACGTTTCTAGAGGTCGTTGATACAAAAATACCAACTAATCGTGTTGATTATAACCTCTATAATTTCTGCCATTTTAATGAATTTTTGAAATTATTTTTCTTATTTTTAGGAAAAACAAAGAAAATAAAGATACAATAAACAAATACAAAAACATAAATACGATACAAACATTAATCTATAACTATGATTTCAGTTTCAGGATCAGAGTCAGAATCATCAATGTTGATGACTGTTGCAAGAGTTGCTCTAAACCTTCCCAAAAGATAGCACTCCCAAAAAGTTAAGTTGCCAGCAGCTGCAAAGAATCTTTGCTGAAATTCTTCTTCATCCATGAGATCATACATGAGGTCATCCATAGTGTCACCCATCACCACATCCTCAGGTTCTTCTTCAAAAACTTCATTTTCACATTCAGCTTCAAAATTTGAATTTTTAGCTTCAGGAGATTGGTTAAAAAACATTCACAGGATGGTTATCAACTTTGGGTGGAACATTCGAATCAAAAGAATTAGCCAAATCAACCAAGGGATCAACAAACGTTCCTGAAGTATTGCTCTCAACAAAGTTCACTTCACATTTTCCAGAGGGTGATTGTGCCATGTTAAAAACGTTGAACTCTGAGGTCATATTTCCAAAAGACAATTTTAGTATTCCATTTCTACAATTAATCAAAGCATTAGAAGTTGCAAGAAATGGACGACCTAAAATGACAGGAATTTGAACATTTGAATTTGTGACAGGTTGTGTATCCAAAACAATGAAATCCACTGGATAGTAAAATTTATCAATTTGGACTAACACATCCTCGACAACACCTCTTGGAATTTTTACAGATCGATCAGCTAGTTGAAGTGTGACAGAAGTTGGCTTTAGTTCACCTAGACCTAATTGCTGATAAACAAAATAAGGTAAGAGGTTGACACTAGCACCAAGGTCTAACAAAGCATGTTAAATTTGAGTATTTCTGATGATGCAAGAAATTGTGGGACAGCCAAGATCTTTGTATTTCAATGATGAATCATGTTGAATGATGGAACTAACATTCTCAACTAAAAATGCAGTTTTAGTCACATTATGCTTTCTTTTAGTTGTACAACAATCTTTTAAAAATTTAGCGTAAGATGGGACTTGTTTGATTGCATCTAAAAGTGGAATGTTAATTTTGACTTGTTTGAGCAGTTCAAAAATTTCAGCATTTTTGTCAAACTTTTCTTTTGAAAGCAAAGCTTGAGGAAATGGAATCTTTGGAACAAATTTCTCTCTTGAAACACTCTTTTCTTTTTTAGAATTTTCCTCATCACTATTAATTTGATCACCACTTTTCAAAGTTGAATTAACTTTCTGATCTTTTCAAAGATTAGTTTTATCAACAGTTTTTCCACTTCAAAGAGTTGTAACAAAATTTACAGTTTCATGTTATGCCTATGAACTAGAAGAGACAATTTCATTTGCAGATGGATAATGTATAGGTTGAGCTGAAAATTTGCCTTTTTCTTGAATGCGAAGGGAAGAAGTGAGTTTGGAAATGGATTCTTTAATTTCATGAATGTCTTAAAAAGTGCGAGTGTTATGAACTTCCTATTTTTGAATGAATGATTTTTGAGCCTAAATGAAAGTTTGCAAAGTGTCTTCAAGATTTTTGACTCGAGATTAGAGATTTTCAGAAAAATTTTATGGAGGCCTTTGAAAATTTTGAGAATTTGATAGAAATGGTGGTCGGCCTTGAGAGTTTTATGGTGGAAATGGTGGTGGTGGTTGATATTACTGTTGTGATTGATCATTTCTCCAACTGAAATTGGGATGGTTTTTCCATTGTGAATTGTATGTGTCAGAATGTGGGGATGAAAATGGCTTTCTAGGTGGGTCCAATTGATTTGTGTAATTCACCTGTTCATGGGACTTTTCCTTAAAAATTGGGCATTCATAAGTTGAGTGTCCTAGAGTTTGGCAAACACTACACAAAATTTCAATTTTGGGTTCTTGGACATTCCTACATTCCATGGCTTCAATCTTTTTAGTCAAACATGCAATTCTAACACTTAGATCATTTTCTTGACTAAGTTGATGGACACCTCTTTGAGCATTAGCAAGATTAGATCTAATTGAGCCTTCATAAATTCCTATGTTGCTAGTATTGAGAGTTATCAGCCAAATTATCAAGAAAATCTAACGCTTCATCAGGTTATTTATCAAGGAATTCTCCATTACACATTGTTTCAACAAATTGACAGATTTCCAGAGTTAAACCTTCATAAAAAAAATTAATGTAACGCTATTTTTCAAAACCATGATGTGGCAAGAATTCAACAAATCTTTAAATCGTTCCCAGCTTTGGAAATAAACTTCTTTTGCATTTTGGGAAAAATTTTGAATTTGTTTTTTCAAAGCATTGGTCTTATGTGTTGGAAAGAATTTTTTTAGAAACTCAGTTTGCATTTCTTGCCATGTACCTATTGACCTAGGTTTTAAAGAAGTAAGCCAAGTTTTAGCTTTATCTTTTAAAGAAAAAGGAAAAAGCTTAAGCTTAACAATTTCATTCGAAACATCTTGGTCAGTGAAGGTAGCACAGACATCTTCAAACTTTCTAAGGAGCAGATATGGATTTTCAGATTCTAAGCCATGAAAATTTGGAAGCAAGTTGATCATTTCCAGGTTTAAACCTAAAGTGATGAGCATTGAGAGGGAAAACCAAACATGATGGAGTGGATTCACGGGGTGATTGCAAATAATCTCTCATTGAGCGAACAACAGGATTGATGATTTGTTGATTATCAATATTTTCATTATGAACACTTTCATTATCAGCAATTTTTGGTGAATTTGAAGACAAAACAGAGACGAAATATGATTCTAAACTTTTCCTAACTAACCTATGACTATTAGACTCACGAAACCAAACTGGCATACAAATTATTTAAATATTTACAAAATTTTATAGACAAATACTAAGCTTTTTTCCAATCAAGGAGAGTAGAGTAGTGAATGAAAAGTATCTGCCTTATTGATTTTGTGAAGTTTGCGAACTATATTTTTCAAGAATGTCCCCAGGAAAAATTGGTGGTGCTAAGGCTCCTTAAGAACCAATCTCCTTGACAGAACAACGTTCTGGGAATGACTGGTGTTGGGAGAATCTTCAAAAGTGAACCGGTTATGGGAAAGAATTCTAAACCAGTACCAGTCCCCAAACAAAACTTTCTCAAAAAATACTTTTCACAAAAACACAATTTGTTTATTAAGTATTATGGAAAACCTAATCTAAAATTTTATGAAGTTTTATTTCTAAGGCACAAACCTAAAACTAGCAAAATAAATATTTTACAAAAGAAATGAGAGAAAATAAATTTTTTGATTTTTTTTATGATTTTTTATTTATTTTTTATTTTTTTTATATTAAAATAGTGACGTGAACAGTAACTACTACAAATAGTAACTTATAGAAAATGCATGCAGATTTCTACGTGAACAGCACTTAATACCTGCAAAACAGAAGATATTAATCAAAGAAAAGAAATAAAACAAAAGAAAAGAAAAGTTAGTAATATATAAAAGAAAAATAAAAAGAAAGAGAAAATATATTACACAATATTATACTGCACTAAAAACAATACCTTCCCCGGCAACGGCGCCAAAAACTTGGTCTCGTGTCTATTTACGCAATTTAAACTAACCTCAAGCATAAGGTTGTCTCAAGTAATACTTTCTCGGTGAATCCGAGGTCGAACCCACAAGGAAGGATTTATTCAGTTCCAATACATGTATTATATTAACTTTGTCTTTTTATTTAAGCTAAAAAATTTGAGGATTAATATTTATTATTCACAGAATGTATTTACAATATTTACACATTTTTTTACGGCATTTTTCATCTTTAAATTTTGATAATTTGGAACTTTAATAACAAGAAATACAAATAATAATTTAAACGGAGTAACAACAATAATAACGGCAATTTAAGGAAGTAAAACAACAATAATAACAGGGCTGAGGTTCAAAGGTTCTATTCTGACGATTATCTTCAATATATTTTTAGTTTCTCTTTTTATTTATTAGTTGGTTTAAGTATACACTATGCCATCCTATGTCGACAATAAATCAAGATTTACCAAGCATTTACTGTGCCATTCCATGTCTATAATGCAGCAAAAACACAACTTAATAAATAAGCAGCATTTACTGAGCTACTGCTTCCTTCACTGCTTTAACATAGCATTCCCTAGAGTCCATTCTCTTCAAACTTGTCACTCTAACTCTATTTTTAGTGGGAAACTTCATGGCTAGATGGTAGGTAGAGACCACGACTTTTAAGGTGTTAAAGGTCTAGTCTCTTGATGATGATATTGTATTAAGATGGTTTATCCATAACTAGAAATTTGACCAGCCAAATGATCTAAGCACAATCTTCACCGAAGGTGACTAGCAAACAGATCTTAGCTACTGCTCGGACACATTTTCCTGAAAAACCATATAAGGGGTCCGTAATAGGATGAGCACGACATTGCTTATCTTCAGCTTGTTAAAGGCCTATTTGAAAATGATATCTACCAAGCTATAATTGTCGATCAGCTCTCGTCGAACTATGTTATTTGCAATCTAAAGTTCGCATTATGTGGGTGGATGAGCCTGTCTGCCTCTTCCTTGGTGAAAGTAATATCAACGTCTTCTTGCTGGCATATCTTGTTGATATACTTGTACATATTCATCAAGTTTCCTCTCTCAACCAAGTAGGCTTCTTGAGTGTAGGCCTATCACCACTGACGATATCCCTAGTAACTGGCCCATCAAAGAAGGTATGCTAGATATTCGGTAGGTCTAAGGCGTTCATGCCATCAGCATTCAGTATCCTTGGACCTTCCTTGGCAGGCTGGTTGATTCTCTTAACATTATTTTTGGGGGTGAGGACCTATTCAACGAACTCCCTAAGGTGTCAGTCTCGGATGAGCTTCTCAATTTGATCCTTTAACTGAATACAGTCTTGAGTATTGTACTTGATGTCTTTATGGAAGTTGTAGTACTTGTTCTAATCCCTTTTTGCTCAATTTCCTTTCAGAGGTGGTGGGTCCACCAATATATTACGGTTACTCATTTGGTTTAACATCTCATCTATAGTGGCAACTAGAGGCATGTAGCTTTGAAATTTCCTAGTGGGAACCTTGGGCTTATCGATCTTTGGCTTCTTGTTCTGGTCAGCTCTGCCCTGATCAAGCAGGTCCTTTTTATTCTTCTTTCCTTTTTTGCTTCCTTCTCCTTCCGAATGACTCTTTATATAGTCTGAAGTGTCTATATGCTTCTAAGCGTAAGTGAGCATCTAGGAGAAGTTACTTAGCTATTCTAGAGCGAGTGACCAAAGTAGGCCTTCATCTTGCAACCCCTCATGAAAGGCATGTTTAACGGTCTCATCCTCAATGTGCCTCACCTCCAAAGCTACTCGGGTGAAGTAGTTGATATAATCCCTCACTTCTTCGTCACCTTACTTCACAGCGTAGAGGTGAGTAACCTCCTTCCTTCTCGATCTTGATTGGGTAAATGTTGTTAAAAACAATTCAGAGAGCTATAGAAAGGACTTCATTGTGCTCGACTTGATGCTAGTGAACCACCATCGAGCAGAGTTGGTTAGTGTCAATGAGAACACCTTGGACATCACTATGTTGCTAGCATTATGAAGCATCATATGGCCCCTGTAGAGTTCTAGGTGCTCATCGGTGTCTGTTGTTCTATCATATACTTTTATCTATGGCATCGATAAAGGGCGGGTCAAGCATGCCACCCTCATCAACCCCATACCGGTTGTTCTTGATCTGGTCGATCTACTGCTATAGGCCATGTAGCTGCTGGCTATTAGTATCTTCAGGCAGCTCTTGTAACGCCCGTCTTTTTCTTCTATGGACACTTATGTTAATTTAACGTTAGAATGTGATATTTTAGTGCTATTATTATTTATTAAGTAAATTAACATTTTATTTAGTAATGTCGCAGGTGACGGCCATGTAGGATCGATGTGTTCGGAATGTTCATGTCAAAAGTGATAATAAGCTTAAAGTATTTATTTATTTTTTTATGGGTTTCAATTTGCTCTAAATTCATAATCTTTATAATGCTCTAGGGTTATGTATACCTACAGTTATATTCTTGATGATGACATGAATTTTATTGCATATTTTCTTATTTTTATAATATTAATGATGCTATGATAATTGCATATGTAGTACTTTTATTATAATGGCATTAAGAAATTGGATAATATAAAATGTCCAAGAGAATAATATGATAATTAATATGGGGTTATAGAAGTAAATATTATTGTTGTATATAAGTAATTATGTATTATAATAATTTTATATTATATTATAATATAATATATTTATATTACATTATTATATTATATTATACTATACTATACTCTACTATATGTTTATATTATTTGATATTATATTATATTATATATATATATATTATGGTATAGGTAAAAACGGCATATTGCCGTGAAAAAAAAAAAAGAAAAAAGGAGGGAAATTGAATTAGATTAGGATTAGGGTTTTCTACACTTATCTAAACCCTTCTCTCTCATAAACCTATAAATATACCTCTAAGCCACCAAAGTCTTCATTCTCTAAATTTCTAGCCAAAGAAAATTCTCTCTCTTTTCTTCTCCATGTTTTCTTCACTTCTCTCCCTTATTTTCCTACAAACAATTGATTGAAATATTGGGTTTTCACTTAGATAAATTCAAGAGAATTGAGAAGAATCGTATTAGAGGTAAGAAACTCATTCTAGACTATTGCTGAAATTTTGTTTCCTTTGTAATCTGACCCCCATGACTCTGTCTACAAATTTTTGTTTGCTCTAAAATTTTAGTATGATGTTTATGTATGTGTTATGTGATATTCCTCAAAATTTCACGTTATTTGGAATTTTATATGCTGAGATATTAATTTTTTATTCTTTGCCACTCATGACCAAATTGCTACTGATTTGTATTTTACACAAAAGTATAGTCCATGTTGAAGGGGCAAACGACCTTTGATTTGAACAAAATTTTACAGAGATATTCAAGCATATGTTAAGTTACGATCTGAAAAATTTCATGGTTATTTGATTAATATTTTATGACTTCTTGAATTTTCTTTAAGATAGGTTTATATGGCTGTCTATTCAGTGAATTCGGTACTTCTTGCTTATGTGACCTATTTGTATAGCTAAACAAATTTATTTGCTATTGAGACTTTTTGTGGTGTTGTATATATATGTTATTAGGTTTTCATAAAAATTATAGGGTTAAAGTAATTTTATTTTAATTATTGAAATTTTGTGATCGTGTGTTGCTCACTACTTTAGGTAATTAGAGTTTGTTTAGTCTTTGAATTCTAATGTATGTTTTGAATTGTTGAAAATTTATTTGAAGCTAATTTTTGGATATGTTATAGTTTTGGTGTATTGTGTTAGTATTAGAATTATTATTATCATCACAAAGATTCTTTTATTGTATGTATTTCATGTCAATTGGTATTTATTTATTTTGATGCCTCAAGTCTGCTTTTCATACAAACATCTAACAGCCACTGTGTTTCAATAATTTTTGATTCTGTATTGCTCTGTTTATATTTTTCTCAAATACTAGACATCTTGAGCTTTCGTTTGGCTTTTGAATCACTTTAATCGGAGTTTTGATTAAATAGTTATGATTTTTCGAAGTTGACCTTGAAAGCTGTATAGTTTTACACATACCTGAAATTTAGATTGAATTTCGAGGGCTTTTTCTTCATGCAAATTATTGTCAAAATATATGTGTGAAGTATCAAATTCTTTGTTTTTCAGTCTAGTTTCTAATGCCACTGGTTTTGACTGATTTGGAGTTAAGATGAAATTATTATGAATTTTTAAGTGAATAAAGGTCATTCTACCTACTTTTGGGAATTATGCCCTAGGTTCATAAATTGTGATTTTGTGCTTTTTGATATTATTACGTGATAAGGTGATGTTTAATGAGATGTTTATATATTGCTAATAGTATTGCTAGTGACTTATGGTTAATATGAATGTTTGACATGAACATTCCAAAAGACGAGCACAACGAGAATCGTAGCAACGTCACCCAAGTTAAGGTTTAGTAAGCAAGCAAGACAAGTAAGTACATTCTCACCTACAATATGATAAAAGTTCACGAAAAGGTTTTGAGAATATGTTTTATGATAATTTTTTTTAAGTTTGTTTTTACATGTTGTTTTCTCATGAAAACTCTTGTTGCAACAAGAAAGTTTAACGAATGTTTCAATGATAAGGTATGCTAAAAGTATATCTATATATATGTATCACTTAATTAAGTGTTACACACCCTATGTTTATGTTTATGTTTATGATGTCCCGAAGGTTGGACTTGTCATGTTTGGTTTGGGATTAGCTACCACTCTCCTCTCATGACGGCGCGCCTATGATGATGATGTTTATGGTGCTACACTTGGGCCCCAAAGATAAAATGAATGAAGTTTTTACTATGATAATGATAATGAAAGATATGTTCTATATGAAACTGTGCCAAGTGCATTATTATGTTAATGATGATTATGATTATGATGTTTCATAAAGGTGTTCATAAAATGTTTTATGTTGTGAGATAGGAAAGTGTACCTACTAAGCTTTTGTTTACTTAGTTTATAATTATGTTGCAGATAAAGGTAAGAGGACCATGGAATAGGTGGAGGGCGAAGACGGGGGTGTGGGCTATGAACGATTGATTGGTAATGGAAGACGCCAAGAAAGAATAATTTTTTTTAAACTATATTTTTATTTCTTTGAATGCTTAAATTTTCGCACTATTAAGTAAAAAGACTTGTTTTACATTTATTTTAATTTTGCAGAAGTTTGGACTACTAAACTGTTTAAACAGATTTTAAACTCTGTTTTGAAATTTTATTTGACTTATGGTTTTGTTAATTTGGCATTGATAAACTATAAAAAAAAAAAGAGGTTTGAAATATTTGGAATATTTTTTTTTAAAAAAAAAAATTTATGCATGGATCCTAGGATATGTTTATCAAGTTGTGTTTAAATTTAAATAGTTTATCTTATAAATAATGATCACAATGATGCAAGTAACGATTATTGTGACGTCCGTAAGGGAGCGTTACAGCTCCACCCCGTACAAGACTCCACCTTCTACCCGGTCATTGTCTTGAGCTTTTGGTTGGTCTTTAGCAAGGCAAATGCCTCAGATCCTGAACCTATCAAAGACTGAAGCTCGTGAACCTTATGGGGTGCAATCACAACCACCTTGGGGCCTGAGCCAACCATTATGGATTATACGGTTGCTTCGAGAGGCATTTTTTGAAGCTTGAGTTCTGACATGCTCAGACTCCCCTTCACTATGGAACCCTTCCCTCGGCCCTACTCAACCACCTACCTAGCCTTTCAAAGCTAGCAGAAGGAGCGCCAAGGGCAGGCATTATCGTGCTTACTGTTTTGCCATTTGCTCAGTAAGGAGACATACTGCCGCAGTTAGTTCTCATATTAGGTCCTCGATGGTTGGAGTTGCTCTATCGCGTTAGGCTGCCCACCTGATCAGGACTGGGCCACACGGGGTCTGACGTGAGGTTTGCCTAGGTTTCGGTTCTGGCCGTTCTCTTTTCTCTCTTGTCGGGGAACATCATCCCAAGTTTGTCCTCTTGTCGCCATGTTAATGGAAATACTATTAAGGCACAGGGCCCTCCTTCTAGCGCAAAAATGTTGATGCCTTACTTCGATCAACACCATGTGTGGCTATACATGACAGTCAGACTACCTATTCTGCTCGTCTCAGCTTCCTAGGGGGACCTGCAAGAAGAGGGAATGCCTGACAGGTTAAGGGGACAGTAGTGTGGTATCAACCAAGGGCTCTTTGATGCCCAAATCAAGTACTATTCGACCGAGAGGGAGATTGAGATTAGGCATGAGAGAGTCCACTTACCTTGAGATGGAGATAATGCTCCTTTTATAGTGTCTTACATGGACCGAGCATAAGGTGGGTCCGGCCTGTGATCCGTGTACACCATACCATGGTGTCATGGTGGTAGGTAACATGTGTCACAATCCCAAACAATAGACAACCCTTCATCTAAGAGCTATAATGAGACCATGTGGTTGCCTTAGGAATGAGTTGTTATCTAGCTTTTGGCCATATCCATCTGACCTGAGCATGCGTTCTTCTCGAGGAGGTGACATCTTAAGTATCGTTCAAAGGAGGCCCCTTGGACCATCTCAGGAAAGTGTGCCAATCAGCTGGGAGTTGCATGAACTCCAAGAATGACTTCTATCTGAGCAGGGTGGTCGGACAGCCAAGATGAGCTCCTCAGGAAGGGTACCAAGCATACCCTTAACACTTATTCTTTTAAATGCCAAATTATGATATAAAGTATGTTCAACATTTGTTATGCTTATTATTTTAAATCTAACTCCTGGCATACAGTATGTTCAACTAATTATATAAGATTGGTAAACTAAAGATAAGATAATTAAATGTCGTACCAATTTTATCATGTTAAGTTAAGTTATGACATTAGTGTTTGATGGCCATGTGCATTTAATACGTACATTTGGATCCATAGTTTAATACAAGATAAGAATGATGATAAGATGTTGAGCGTAAATAAAATCATATAATGTGTTACATCTAGTATTTCTTTGAAGAAATATTTTACGAGAAAAGTTTCGTGAAAGATGTTTTAGGAGAAATGTTTTATGAGGAAAATTTTATTAGGAATGTTTTTATATTTTGTGAGATATATTTAGACTTGCTGAGCGAAAGCTTAATCAGTTGCTTTATGGTATAGGAAATCCTATCAAGAGGCCGGTATGAATGTTTAATGGGCATGGTGTGGCAATGGGACGAATGCAAAAGTTAGGCTATAGATACCGTTGCAGTTAATTTCCACTGTTATGATAGACTTTTTAAATTATGTAAGTATATGGCAGACTGGTATTGTTAATAGTACCACTTTTGACAAGACAATATGAGAATGTGATTTAAAGTTTTACATAAATAAATGTTTTAAATATATTTTCTGTAACCGTGCTTTGTAATTATAAGTTTAACAAGTGTTATAAAATATTTTCAGTGACCGTAAGAAATGTAATTATATTAAAAAAAATAATTTTTATCGTTATTTACAAGACGTTATAAGTATGTGACTTAAATTTTTAAGAACAAATATTTTAAGCATGTTCACAACAACTGTTTCAAGATAGTATAATGAGTATATGTTCTATAATTATGTTTTTATTTATGTTGCAATAGAAGTTACAATGGTTTAAAGAAATTTTAAATTATTATTTTGTATTTTTTTTTACTAGTAAATAAGATTGATATTGAGAAATCAAATTTAAGTAAGCGAGGTAACGGCTAGAAAAAATCAGTTGCAACATTAAAAATAAAAGTGACTAGGACAATGCATTTATGCACAATATAAGAAAAATTTACCCACCTTCGTAATTGTGATGTATAAAAAATGAATCAACCTAAAAAAAGTAATAGACTTATTATTAGCAGAATGGTCAGATCAGGACAAGAGTCGTTGTCTTTAAAATCGATTTCACCACTTGACACTCAATCTACTGTTCAACGAGGGCAGTGGCGGCTGATATCCAGTACACGACGAACGCTAATGATTTGTGCATTCCCTATAGCAGGATAAGCACTTGGCTACAATATGACTCAATTTAGACATTAGAGAAGAAATCTCGTGAAATATCAAATAGACTCATTAAAGGGTGATAGACAAAGGCAAGCGGATCGCATTAAAATAGAGGAATTAATAAACTAAAATAAATATTCAGTTATGAGAAGTAATTTGGCAATTACAAATATAATTTATTTATGAATAAGTTGAATCATGAAACAAATAGTGTAACCGCTTTATAACGCAAGTCATTGTAACCCTCGATAATAAATTATTATGAATTAAAAGTTTTTGAGTTTCAAATTCTTTTACTGTAATATTGACGGAAGAAGTTAAGATCAAACATGAAACGGACGATAATTAAACATGCATGTGATTAAGAAACAAAACCCATTGAAGTACGTTCACCCAAAACTGAAAAAAAAAAAAAATTGAAGTACGAGTGCATTGTACACAAAAAAAAACTAATACGATAACAAAACCTTGTTGTTTTCTATTTATAGATTTATGCAAACCCACACTCCACCAACCACTTCTACGTAAATTACCAAACCAAACACACGTAAGCATCACCTATTATCCAGTATAAATATTTATTCCCCCAATCTTGCTCTTACAACCTAAACTACTTACTAGCATAAAAACTGCAGTTTTAAATCATCTGTCTAATTTCGATGTATCGACCAAAAATCACATTAATTTACTCATTTTCCTCTCCCCAATCAATGGCTGAAAAAGTTATCACTAACGCCATTGCATTGCGGTTTGCTTTGGTTCTTGTCCTTGTCATTCTTCTCGTTCCTAACCCCGGTTTTGCAGCGAAGAAAGCGGAACAAGTACTCCGCGGCGTGAAGATGAATGCCATTGACCAGTGCTGGAGGCGGGACCCCAATTGGCGGTGCAACCGTCAGAAGCTGGCCTTGTGCTCTGTGGGGTTCGCTGGAAGGATGAGCGGCAATGCTGGACGAGGCTTGATTTATTACAAAGTCACTGACCCGAGCGACGACGCGGTGAACCCGAAACCGGGGACACTTAGATATGGGGCCACCATGATCAGAGGCAAAGTTTGGATCACGTTCCAAAGGGATATGCGTATTACGCTACAGAAAACACTTCTTATTAGCAGTTTCACAGCCATTGACGGCAGAGGCTTTAGAGTTCACATTGCTGGCAATGCCTGCTTGACGGTGTTTAAGGTAAGTAAATTGGGGAAAAAAATCAATTTGTCCCAAATGGGTTTTAACCGGATCCTGAATTAGATAAATTGTCAAAATGGGTAACTTGAAGTTTTGGAATATCTTCATATTTATTCTCAATGAGATTAAGATAAAATTTGGGGAGCAAAATTTGAAAGAACTTCTTAGAATAATATTTAAAAATAAATATAGACCCTACAGATAAAATTCTGTTTTAACCATAAGATTGTACGAAATTAAAAAAAAAAAAACTAACACGATAAACATATAACAGTTTAAAATTTTGCCCACCAATAAGATTTTTTTACCCTATAAAAATTCTCCTATTACTTTCAAAGAGAAATTCGATATACCTGAAAATACCACGCAAATATAGTGAACGTATTGAAAATTTTTAGATAAATATGGTGTTTTAAAATATTTTATAGTGCAAATTGTCTTTACCGTATAAATACATTGTTTGCCTCAGAGACTTTAAAATGTGCTATTTACTTTTATAAGTTAAGAAAAAAAAAAGGCTATTTAGCACAATTTCTCATTTAGTACCCAGAGGTAGGTACGTCAAAATCATCATATATATATATATATATTTAGAATATTTTATTGCATTTCTAAGAAGTTCATTTTACGATGTTGTGATTGATCATCAGGCGAGCAACATTATCATCCATGGACTACACATTCACAATTGCCGACCCCAGGCTCCGAGCTCGGTGATGAGCCCAGATGGGAAGGTGGTCTCACTGGGTCAGGTCGACGGGGATGCCATCAGGTTAGTCAGCGCATCAAAGATCTGGATTGACCATAACACTCTCTATCAATGCCAGGATGGTCTTCTTGATGTCACTCGGGGCTTAACAGACATCACAGTCTCGAACAACTAGTTCAGAGACCAAGACAAGGTCATGCTTCTTGGCCATGATGATGGGTACGTGCGTGACAAGAACATGAAGGTCACGGTCGTTTTCAACCGTTTTGGTCCTAACTGCAACCAAAGAATGCCGAGGTAATTACCCAATATTGTTTGTCCAATATTATGATTTTACAAAGTGAAATAGTTTAATGAAAAAAATCTAACTTGTGATTCCCAACTTTGAATCTCATTCCTACTTTGCTCCCTAGATATTAAAAAAACTCCCACTTTACTTTATAAATTTTGAATTAATATCACTAAACTCTTTTTATTAAAATTTTTATTAAGAACTTATACAAAAAAAATAAGAAGATTAGTCTCACTTGCCCTTTTCTTAAAGTTCATGTCGAAATCAAATAAAAAAATAACACATGACCTCAGTTAGCCCTTTCTTTTCTGTTTTGCTATTAACAAAAATGCTAACATAGAAGGTTAAGTAAGACTAATTATCAAAATTTACGGGGTAAAATGAGATTTTTAAAAATTCAAAAGGCAAAATAGAAATAACTCTTACATTATCGACTCATGTAAGAATAGTCCTAAGTTTAAAGTGTCGCGTGAAAAATTAATATTGCAGGCTTCGACATGGATATGCACACGCAGTGAACAACATGTACAATGGATGGGGTCACTATGCAATTGGGGGAAGCATGAGTCCCAGTGTCAAGAGTGAAGCCAATCTCTTCATTGCACCCAAATCAGGAAACAAAGAGGTAAATTTTTCCCCCGCTGATTTTTTTTGACTTTTGGGTAATCAAGTTTATTTGTGCAATAAATGTTTAAAACAGGTGACATCAAGAATGGATACAATGGGGAACAATCGGTCATGGAAGTTCTACTCTGTGAGGGATGTTTTCGAAAACGGGGCTTCTTTCATTCAAACTGGGTTTGGAGGAGCAAAGCCAAACTATAATCCTCAACAAAGTTTCCCTGTTGTGGATGCCAAGTTTGTGAGGCTGTTGACAAGATCGGCGGGTGCTCTGCAATGCAACAGATCCACATGCTGAGTCAATAAAGAAAGTACATATGTATATTTGGCATAGAACTG
The DNA here is from genome assembly GCA_025403435.1 of Artocarpus heterophyllus. Classification (NCBI taxonomy): domain Eukaryota; kingdom Viridiplantae; phylum Streptophyta; class Magnoliopsida; order Rosales; family Moraceae; genus Artocarpus; species Artocarpus heterophyllus. Next base: position 14,077,134 of record CM046347.1, on the reverse strand, counting down.
TAGCGAAATATATAGATATAGCTTTGTCTCTTCAGTATACTCTACTTTGAAATTTGCATATTGAAATACTACTATCGATTTTCTGTTCATTTTTTTATAGTGAATAATAAGAATAATTATCCAGAGTGTGAAGAACTAGTAATGCATTTTTATTGAAACATGTATTTTAATGGATATAAAGAGTTTTATTTTCCTTATGTATTGAAGACTTTCAAATACAAATAGCCTAATTTGTAGTACTTGGATCTTTTGTTGATTTTGAAACGTAAAAGAAGAAAATTTTCCCCATTTACCTTGAAGCCCTCGTGAACGAGTGCAAGATGAAGATGAGTAGTTTTGAGACTTTGATGCAATGGATCTACTAATAATCCGGGACTCGTGGTACGAATTGATGGATAATATAAGAACTATGGGCTCAAGAAACTGATAGCCAAGCGCCATTTTTTGGTGACTGAGGCTTTAACTTATTCAGTATGGAGAAGCCACGTTGTTGTGATGATCAGCTTGCTCGCTAATCATAAAGAGTATAACATGAGCTGATTAGAGACTACTGTGCTTTGAAATTCTCTGTTGGGGTGCCTAGAGTAGAATACGTGATAGCATGGGCTTGAATTAAGCCGGTGGATACATGCTGCAAATTAAATAACAACAATGTTATGCGTTACCGACAGTGCTTGACATCACATACTAATAAAAAGTAGATCTTATAATACAAGACTCAAGATTGGACCTACCTTCTATCAACTGTGGCGCTTAACACCTATGATGCCTAAGCATTTTTTATTAAATAGTCATGCTTTGCATCAGTGGAAGCTTGATTTAGCACTTTTATACTAACATTATATTATTTTGATCACTATTTCTAGTTTAAAGAAGGAAAATCCCATGCGGTATAATTTTGATGTAACTATAAAAATATAAACTTTTATTTAAAAATATTTGGATGGTCCTATTTGCACTCCCTTCTAAGTACACCTCCTTATAATTTAAAATAACTAAATTTACTTATTGCATACCCCTATAGTTACAAAACTACCTCTAAAATTATTACTTCCTCTTGCCGTATTTTCTTTTCACACCCACCATTTTATTTTCCATTATTTTATCATTCTTTTTTCTCTGTCTTTCTCTATCTTTTTTGTTGTTGTTGAAGCTTTAGACATGAAGCATTTTCATAAATATAGGCAATATGTAAAACGAAAAATATATGTTTACTACATTTAATTGAAAAATATTGTATATATTAGTTATATTATTTTTTTTAAAACCAAAGAAACAAATGTTAAAACAAATTGGTCCTACCAAGAGGCTCGTTTAGGACCCATTGCCTTTTCATCACAGGCGCAATAGCGCACATTGTTGACTAGTTTCACCTTGTCTTGGGCTCTTCAAGGGAACAACTCCAGTTCATCAGGTATAGAAAAGAAATAGTGTAGACGTTGAATCTATAATCAAATGTAAAAAAAGTATTAATTTAGATTATTATGCTCTTATTAATGAATTTGGGCCCTCAAATCACTGTTATTTGGATCTGTTGAGTTTCAAAACAAACTTGTCAGATTTAATGCAGAGAATGAACTGACAAATTAAAATCACTGGCAGCAAAAATAATGCAAAAGAAATAAAAAGATACCACATACGCAGGTTTATAATGGTTCATTATATTAAAAGAGCTATGTCCACCGTTCTTCACTATGATATGAATTTCAAATACAGAATACAAGGGTGTAAAACAAGGAATAAATTTGGTAGAGTTTCTGTAACTTGTGTTTCCCGTGCCTCTACAATGAAGACAACATCCCCTTATATAGAGAACATGGAGAGTTATGGCTTCTAACCGTTTGGTGGAGTGGAGTAATAGCCCTAGAGATAACTGCAATAGTAGGACAAATGTGAGTCCGTGATAGGCCGCAAAGATCATGCTCTCCTCACGTTTTAGTTCATGGTGGAACATGCTAATAACCGCCAGTTCGTGTTGATTGATCCCATCAAACTAATACTTGGGGAACAGACCTAGACACAGCAGCAGAATGCAATCCAAATACACATATTACTTTAAGGGTTAACTCGATCGATCTAATCGAATCCTCAATACGGTTTGTACTTTTTATGTCAAATAACAGAGTTACTTCACTCTATTCAACTTGCTTTATTTGTAACAATAGGCCTTCATTTCAAGCCCGTAGACAATTTGGGCCTGACCAAATTGTACCCCAATAGTTAGCCCCTACTCCTTAGTTGATTTAATCGACAATAGGAGTGATCAGATCTCAAACCTTAGTTCAATGACATGTCAGCCTAACCGAAAGTTTGCATTCACACCTGAATCATCGCCCTTCCTCAGGAAATCGCCACACTTAACTACCTATAACACATGTCTCAATGCGATTGGAAGCCTCTAAAATATCTCTATAGGGCTAATGTATATGCCTGATTCGAAATGACATTGCCTTAGTTTGAGCGGGAACTCAAAAAGAAGCAAAATCTTGGCGTTTGTATCAACTTGCTCTAAATCAATCTTGGCTGTTGATCGAACTCCTTCAGATAGCATTTAACATACATTTTCTCTCTCCATTTCATTTTGCTTCTTCTTCTTCAAACCTAAGGCTATTTTCCTCCATTTTCTCAAGCTTTTTAGCAATTTTTAGCTAAGATTTCTTCCTTCTCTTTTGCTTTTCTTGTGATTTTTCATTCCATAGACTTGTTTCTCTTTTGATTCTAAGCATTTTGATATCATTTCCAACTCATTTTTTGGGAAAATCTGCAATTTCTTGGTCTGATTGGCTCTCATAGGTTTAGAACCTTCAAGAACTGTTAGAGATTCTTTGAATTTTAGAAACCTTTAGCCTTTAGATCTTCAAAGCCCTAGATTTCCCTTTGAGAATCTATTTTTAGGAATGATGTCAAAAGCAATTGCTATTGATTCAAGTATGAGCAGTGGCGAAGATCCCTGGTCTAGTAGCGACGAAAATGAAGTTGACGAATGGATTCGAGAACAATCCATCATCAAATTGAGCTCCAGAGTTAGAGGCGTTGGGACTAGCAAAGAAGTAGCAAACCTAGCAAAACAAAAAAAAAGAAATAGGCCTGTAGGGCCTTTGATTAGAGTGTCTAGAAAAGGTGCAATTTTTTTGGTGCAGTTTTAATTTTATTTTTGGGATGATTCTGAGAAACATTAAATTTGGATATGACCGGAAATATGAAGTATTCGATTCATACAGGATTGAAGACTTGAAGATGGACATTACATGAAGAAGGATATAGCTTGAGGATTCAATGATGAAGAATCGATAGATGTCTCGATTATTCTCTTGTAATCTTAGTTTTCTATTCTCTAGGGTGGAACCATAATATTACGGTTATTATTATATTGCTTGTAGCTTTGCTTGATTGCTTTACTTGTCTGCATTATAATATGATTTACCATGTATATTGATAACATGCCATATAGGATAGGGAGTGCCACTCATATTAAAATTGTTCATGTATAATTTTAAAATAAAACCTTGACTTCAAAAGATTGAGTGGGAGAAGGTTTTTGAAGAGAGGACCTAAGGCCTCCATCGTTGGTCCATAGGAAGAACATGGTGGTCCCGACCCCTAGGAATGGATTTCTATCATGTACCAGATTGGATCTCTGAAAGGATAAAGTATTTTAGTATGATTTATGGTTGCACACCCCTAGGTGGTGATTATAAATCATGGATAAAATATTGAAATGGTGGTTATACACTCACGTTAATTTTATTATTAACCTCCCCTAGGAGCTCTGTTAATAAAATTAATGGCCAAAGAAACAATTATTAGTGTATGCTGGATCATACGGGTCCTGGATGACATATATTAATCAGGAGGGGATCCGTGTTCCTGATTGAATTTGGCATGACTCCCCTAGGAGCTTGTTGAATTATGAGTTGGGAATTATCGTTGTAAGGTTGTGATATTTTCAAGGTTTTGACACATAAACACATTTGTATGATTTTACATGATTGTGTTATCTTACTAAATTATTATATATGTTTGTTTATGTTTGGTATATGATTCTTTGTTGTAGATTGAAAATGTCTAAAAACGCTTTATCATTGATACTTGACAAAAACCAATTAACGGGTGAGAACTATAACGATTGGAAACGGAACCTGGACATCGTCCTTTCCTTTGAGAAACTGAAATATGTTCTGATAACTCCTTGTCCTCCCGAGCCTACGGGAGACTCAAGTAATGAGCAATTCCAAGTGTACGACCGCTGGAAAGATGCTAATGATTAGGCCCACTGCTATGTTATGTCTAGCATGAACAATGTGCTGCAGGCTCAACATCAGGATTATGAGACTGCGAAGCAGATCTTGGATAATCTTGAGGACATGTTTGGAGGCTAAGCCATAACAAAGTGGCAAGGAGCGCTTCAGAAACTCTTAAACTGTAGACAGAGACCGGGGACATCTGTAAAGCAGCATATGATGTTGGTCATGGGTTACCTCGCTGAGGCTCAAACCAATGGAGCCGACATCGATGCTGAAACTCATATGACTATGGTCTTTGAGACTTTGTCTAAGGAATTTATTCCGTTTAGAGCTACTTTTAATTTAAGCAATAGACGGGATATGACCTTGACAGAACTGATGAAACAGTTACAGGAGTTTGAACTATTGATCAGGGAGCCTCCTGCTGGTGGTGAGGCCAATATGGTAGCTGCTTTTGGTTCCAATCCTAACTCTGGAAATGGAAAGAAGCAACGGGCCAAGAGTGGGAAGTCTTCTATTCTTGCTGCTACCAAGAGCAAGAAAAAGAAGAAGAAGAACCCAAAGAAGCTTAAGTGCTTCTTCTGTGGTAAGGTCGGGCATATAAAGAAGCATTGCAAGGACTTCCTTTCCAAGGGAGATAGGTGTGATCTTCTATATTTAGAAACTTGTTTGGTTGAGGAATCCAGTGACATCTGGGTCATGGATTCTGGTGCAACTAATCATGTTTGTGTTTCTCTGCAGGGATTCAAAGAAACGAGAAGAATACTTCGTGAAGACTTAACGCTTCGGATGGGCGATGGATCCTTGGTCTCAGCGGAAGCAGTGGGAGATGTCCATCTTTATTTTGATAATTATAGGAATTTAATTTTGCGAGACAGTTTTTATGTTCCTAAATTTAAAAGGAATTTAATTTATGCATCTTCTTTATTTAAAGACTCCTACGTAGTATCTTTTAATGAAAAAGTGGTGATTCGTAAAAATAAATCTTTTATTTGTTCTGGATGGATGCAAAATAATCTATACTTTATAAAACCTAAGATGGACTTATTGCTTAATGCTGAGATAAATGATAATGACTCAAAAAGACTTAAAACTTCTCACTCTAATAAGACTTATCTTTGGCATTTGCGCCTTGGCCAATTAACCTGAATAGGATTCAAAGGTTGGTAAGGGATGGACCTTTAAGTCACTTAAAGGTAGAATCTATATCTCAATGTGAATCTTGTTTGGAGGGTAAAATGACCAAAAGACCATACGGGTCTAAGGGCAATAGGGCCGAAGGGGTTCTAGAACTTATGCATAGTGATGTTTACGGACCAATGAACATCCAGGCACGAGGAGGGTATGAGTACCTTGTCACTTTTATTGACGATTACTCAAGATATGGGTATGTGTACCTAATGCACCACAAAAGCAAAACTTATGATAAGTTCAGGGAGTTTCGGGGTGAAGCGGAAAAGCAATTGGGTAGACCCATAAAGGCACTTCGATCTGATCGAGGTGGGGAATACCTTTCTGATGAGTTCTTGGGACACTTGTTAGAGAATGAGATTTTATCCCATTTGACTGCGCCGGGCACTCCGCAGTAGAATGGCGTAGCGGAGAGAAGGAATAGGACTTTGTTGGACATGATTCGGTCCATGATGAGTTATTCATCATTGCCTTTATCCTTTTAGGGATATGCACTACAAACCGCATGTTATCTTTGGAACAATGTGCCTTCAAAATCGGTCCCTAAAACTCCTCACGAGTTGTGGACAAGACAGAAGACATCCTTAAACTATATTCACATATGGGGATGTCCAGCTCATGTCCTGTTTAAGAATCTGAATAAGTTGGAAGCACGTTTGGAAGTTTGTGTGTTTGTAGGATATCCAAAAGGGACTAAAGGGGGTTATTTTTATAACCCTAAGGAAAATAAAGCCGTGGTTTCAACTAATGCAACTTTCCTTGAGGAGAGTTACATGGACGACTTTAAACCTCGTAGCAAAGTGGTGCTTGAGGAGTTAAGGGGTGATCCGTTCACTCTGGAGGTTCTGAACGAAACCATTTCGATCGGTGTAGAAAAACCAAACAAACCTGAACAACAACCTCAGGGGCTTCGGCGTAGTGAGAGGATCGGGCGTCAACCTGAGAGGTATATGTTCAATGGGGAGGTCTTCTTGGCTGAACCGGATGAATATGACAGGGATCCTTATACTTATGTAGAAGCTATGGAGGATGTTGATTCAAGACTCTGGACAGAGGCCATGAACACAAAGATGAAGTCTATGGAGACTAATCAGGTCTGGGAGCTTGTGGATCTTCCCGAAGGGGTAAAACCCATAGGGTGTAAGTGGATCTACAAGAGGAAAAGAGGAGTGGATGGAAAGGTCGAAACCTTTAAGATTAGACTAGTAGCTAAGGGTTATACACAAAAGGAAGGAATTGATTATGAGGAAACCTTTTCGCCTGTAGCCATGCTTAAGTCCATTTGGATTCTCTTGTCTATAGCTGCCGCTCTCGACTACGAGATTTGGCATATGGATGTCAAGACGGCTTTTCTGAATGGCTATCTTGATGAGTCCATTTATATGGAACAACCAGACGGGTTCAAGGTCGTGGGTCAAGAGGGTAAGGTTTGTAAGCTGCTAAAGTCAATTTATGGACTTAAGCAGGCATCCTGTTCTTGGAACATAAGATTTGATCAAGAGATCAAGACTTATGGGTTCTCACAAAATGTGGATGAACCATGTATTTATAAACACATTAAGGATGGGAAGGTGGTTTTTCTACTGCTCTATGTAGATGACATTTTGCTAATTGGCAATGACGTTGGGGCGTTATCATTGGTCAAATTATGGTTGACCAAGCAGTTTGACATGAAGGACTTGGGTGAGGCTAATTTTATTCTCGGTATCCAGATCTTTCGGGATAGAAAGAACAAAATGATAGCTTTGTCATAGGCCGGCTACATAGATAAAATTCTCAGGAGGTTTGCAATGTAGGATTCCAAGAAAGGTGGGCAACCATCTAGGTCTGGAATTACTCATTCTAAGAAAGACTCTCCAAAGTCTTATGAAGAAAGATAATACATGAAGAAGGTGCCTTATGCTTCGGAAGTGGGTAGTCTCATGTATGCCATGCTTTGTACACGGCCGAATATTAGCTATGAGGTCGGGATTGTAAGTCGATTTCAGGTGGATCCAGGACCGAACCATTGGGTTGTGGTAAAGCATATTTTCAAGTATCTGAGAAGGACTCGAGGGTATATGCTTGTGTATTCGGGTGAGGACTTGACTCCTCTAGGATACACTGATTCAGATTTTCAATCCTGTCTGGATTCTAGGAAATCGACTTCGGGGTTTGTGTTTACTCTGGGTGGCGGTGCCATCAGTTGGAGAAGTGTGAAGCAAGATTGCACTTCAGATTCAACGATGGAGGCCGAGTATGTGGTGGCTAGTGATGCTTCGAAAGAAGCAGTGTGGCTCCGTAAGTTCCTTAGGGATCTTGAGGTAGTTCCTGGTATGGATAAGGCGGTATCACTGTACTGTGATAACATTGCGGCGGTAGCTAATGCTAAGTAACCAAGATTTCACAAGAAGAGTAAGCATATTGATCGGAAGTATCATGTGATAAAGGACTTCGTTGAGGGCAGGCATGTCACGGTGTGCAAGATCGCGTCAGAGGACAATTTAGCTAATCCATTTACGAAGACACTTACTAGGAGAGTCTTCGAGAGGCATGTGGAAGCTATGGGGATGCGAAATTTGTAGTATTTACTCACTTAGTGCAAGTGAGAGATTGTTAGACATGTATGCCCTAAGGAGTAAAAATGTAATACGTTTTTGGAGACATTTTTTATCAATAAAGAATTTATTCATTTATATATATACCAAATCTTGTCTTCTTTATGTTCATATTTGTTGAATGTATGATAAGCAAACAGTAGTCTGAGACTGTCAGTCTAAGCCTTAAGAATTGAGCATATGATGGGATGATTATGCGGTAGACACGATTCTTAAGGTGATGGTCTAAAACATATGATCTGCAATCGAGGGAATAAAGTTGGACGCTTTATTCATGTAAAGATTTTTATGTTGTCTATATCCCTTTTGGGAGATGGTTTGTCTTGGCCATCGGAGTTGGACTCCGTGAATAGAAACATTGGCACGTTGTCATAGGTGACGATGTGTTGGATCGGGACATAAAGTGAATTGATTTGGATTAATAATTCTGTCTTGGCAAATCGATTTACTTTAGACAGTCATTTGTATTGTATCTTAATCTTGAGATGAATAGTGGGCCCGTTGTCTCAACTTGTGTCTTTTGATGTACCAATGGGTGACTCCCACATCTCTATAGTGGTATGCATGCCGGTACGTTGGAGGCATGACTCTTGGTAGCGTAGACTTGTTATTCATAGATATGGCTCCTCTTTAGGAGTAATGATATCCTCTTATATGCGTTGTCCTGTAATTGAAAAACTGGAGCGCTCAACCATTTGGATACATAGGTGTAATCGAATGGTATACTATCTTTGGATGGTAAGTTTTCTAATGGTGAGACAATGGGACGTGAGATAAAAATAATCGGGAAGGTAAGATAGAACTTGTCCTTAAGCCGATTATGGATTATCATATGGGGATACGATGCACCATGATATGTCATGGAGACTTAGCTACACGAGCTTCGTAATTCTATAAAGTTCGAGAGTGCAGCTCCAAGCCTTTAGCAGAGCAGCGTTGGAGTTGATAATTGTGAAATGTATATCTGGGATATTGGGTTTCATAATTATCATGAGCTTGAACTTTATAGGTCCATTTTGGTCCCCTTTGCTAGCTCATAAAGTCCTGTAACGACACGGCATGCTTTTCCAATAATTTGTGACTTATGTCGGATTTATCAGATTGGTTTAAAATTTGTAAGAATCAGATAATTCATGTCTATTTATCGGTTGAATTAATTTTGTAAGAAATTAGTTCAAGATAAACTTGTTGAATTATTGGATCAGATAATTCTTGTCTGTTTATCGGTTGATTTAATTTTTGGACAAATTAGATCAAGATAAACTTGTAGAATTATTCTGAATTGATTTATTTTCTTAGAGATTATCTTGATAAAATTTGTTTTGATCAGATAACTTCTCAATTGGGTTATTTGAATCAAAACTGAGACTTTATCCTTTAGAATCTCGGGTGGAAAATAAAATATTCGCGGAGATTTTTTCTCGGGAGTTTGGCCTGCCGAATGACGTGGTCGGCCTGCCGAACTGGCCTGTCCGGCCTGCCGATCAGAATATTTGGCCTGCCGATCAGCGGTAGATAAGATTACGCGTTTTCACGTGAATCTTATCAGATATTGATCCGAACTTGATTCTGTTTTGAGTTTTTGAGACCAAATCTGATGCGGACTGACCCCAGGACCAATAGCTATATAAAGGGAGTGAGTCTCATGATTTACTCAGATCAATTTGAGAGATTAAGAGTGATACTCTTCTAGTGAGCATCTGAAAACTCCCTAAGAGCTTTTGTTCACAAATCACGAACACTAGCTTTGGGTTTTCTCTATTGGTTGGAAGGAGAGTCACCGGTGGAAGAGCTAAACGTGTGAGCCCACACTCACTCCGGTTGTGGATAGAGAATAGCAAAGAAGACCAGTTAGTTGAGGCTCTTCTGGAACGTTACTTCTCTACACAGGTTGCGGAGGATCTTCACATAAAGGTTAGTAAGATCTGTCTAATTTATATATATAACATGTCAAACTTATATTTTAGAAATTACTCTGATGAAAAAAAATTTTAAAATTCCGTTGCGCACTTTGTTTCCAACAGATCCTAAACTAGTGAGTGGGTCTACTCTAGAGTTTTGCTCCCACGGGACATGCTTCACCTAAAAGTGATTGAACTAGGACTTGAGCCTGTTTACTAGCTTTAGGTAAGAGAGCATCTCTCATCACGTGCTTCGTAGTCGTTGCTTATTTGATTAACGATTAGAGTGGAATTGCTTTCCACAATAAGTTCAATAGCTCTAAGTGTCGCAGCTAGCCTCAAGTCGACGATCATTGCTTCGTACTCGGCTTCATTGTTTGCAGCTTTGAACCCTAGTTGAAAACTTTGCTCGATCTCTTCGCTAGTTGGTGATTTAAGCAACACTTCTACTCCTGATCCTTTTTTATTGTTGGACCCGTCAACCTGCACTGTCCATTTCTTTGGTCCCTCAACGTCTGGCTTATATGTCAACTCAACTATGAAATCTACGAGCACTTGAGCTTTCAATGCTGCCTAAGGTCTATACTCGATATTGAACTCTATCAGCTCGATGGCTTATTTCATCAACCTTCCTAAGACATCTAGCTTATGCAAAATAGCTTGCATCGAGTACGGTGATAGTACCTTGATTGTATGACCTTGGAAATACGGTTGGAGTTTTGCTTTGGAGTATGATAGATCCTAAACTAGCAAGCGCGTCTACTCTGGAGTTTTGCTCCCTCGGGACGTGCTTCACCTTGAAGTGATCGAACTAGGACTTAAGCTTGTTTACTAGCTTTAGGTAAGAGAGCATCTTCTCATCACGCGCTTCGTAGTCGTCACTTATCTGATTAACGATTAAAGTGGAATTGCTCTCCACAACAAGTTCAATAGCTCCAAGTGTCGCAGCTAGCCTCAAGCCGATGATCATTGCTTAGTACTCAGCTTCATTGTTCGCAGCTTTGAACCCTAGTTGAAAACTCCGCTCGATCTCTTCACCAGTTGGTGATTTAAGCAACACTTTTACTCCTGATCCTTTTTCATTGCTAGACTCGTCAATCTGCACTGTCCATTTCTTTGGTCCCTCAACGTCTGGCTTATATGTTAACTCAACGATGAAATCTACGAGCACTTGAGCTTTCAATGTTGTCCAAGGTCTGTACTCGATATCAAATTTTATCAACTTGATGGCTCATTTCGTCAACCTTCCTAAGACATCAAGCTTATGCAAAATAGCTCGCATTGAGTATGATAATAGTACCATGATTGTATGACTTTGGAAATATGGCTGGATTTTTTAAGCCGACATGATTAGCGTAAGGACCAGCTTCTCAACAACGGAATACCTCATTTCAACATCAAGCATAGTGTGGCTAACAAAGAAGATAGGCTTCTGAATTGCATCCTCTTCTCTAACCAATGCCGAACTTATCGCGGTTTTTAAGACTACCAAGTATAGATAGAGTAGCTCTTTGTCTTTGGCTTTCGAAAGGATCGACGGTGTGGACAAGTATTTCTTCAATTCTAGGAATGCTTTCTCGCATTATTCGTTCCACTCAAATTTTGTATTCTTTTGAGTAGCTAGAAAAATGGAAGGCATTTATTTGATGATTGGGCTATGAATCGACTAAGTGCAGCGACCCGTCCAATGAGTTTCTGGATCTCGCTCTTGCTTCTTGGAGATGGCATCAACTGAAAAGCTTTGATCTGACCTGGGTTTGCTTTGATTCCTCATTTTGCAATGAGGTAGCCTAGGAACATTCTGCTTGCCACTCCAAATGTGCATTTCTTTGGGTTCAACTTCATGTCGTACTTTTAGAGAACATCAAAGCATTCTAGTAGATGTTGAACATGGAGGTTGGCCTGCAAAGATTTCACCAACATGTCGTCAATATAAACTTCCATGTTTTTACCAAGATGTTGTTTGAACATCATGTTGACTAGCCTCTGGTAAGTGGCTTCTGCATTCTTTAAATCAAAAGGCACGACTTTAAAATAGAAAATGCCCTTCTTGGTAATGAAAGTGATCATCTCTTGGTCTTCTAGATGCATGAGGATTTGGTTGTGGCTAGAGAATGCATCGAGAAAGCTCAAGACTTCATGACCGGCTGTTGCATTGACGAGTTGATCGATACGAGGCAATGGGTAACTGTCCTTTGGGCAGGCTTCATTCAAGTTCGTGAAATCCATGCATATTTGCCACTTCTTGTTTTTCTTCTTGATGATCACTACATTTGCAAGCCAAAATGGGTATTGTATAGGACGAATAAACCCAGCTTTAAACAATTTCTCACTTCGTCTTTTACAATGATGTTTCACTCAATTCCAAGTCTCCTCTCTTTTGTCGCACAGGTCGATGGTTGGGATCGACATTGAGTCAATGAGAGATTATGCTTGGATCAATCTCAGGCATATCTGCATGAGACCATGCGAAACAATCATTGTTAGCTTTCAAGAAATCAATTATTATAGATTTTATCTCGACATCGAGTTGCAACCCGATTTTCATTGTTTGACGCTTATCTTCTGGATCGATTTGGACTTCATCAAGTTGTTCTAACACTGATTTGGGGTAATCTTGATTACTTGATCCGTTCATCGGTTGCACCTATAGTTGCTATAAAGTCGCCTATGCTTCCTAGCCGTAACATAGCAACTCCTTACTGCTTCCTGACTTCCAAGAATTTCCTTGACTTCTGGCTTCATCGGGAACCGGATCCACTGGTGGTAGGTTGATGGGATTGCCCTCATCGCATGTATCCAAGGTTGCCTAAGGATGATGTTGTACTCCAAAGGGTAATCCATGACGAGAAAACTCGTCATCTTGTTCTCCATCACAACGTAGACAGGAAGCTTTATCTTTCCAATGGCTGTGCTTGCCTCACTGTTGAATCCTACTAAAGTTATTGCTGACTTCTCACTTTCTTTTTCGTTGATTTCCATCTCTTTTAGCATTGAGAGGAACAAAATGTTGGCAGAACTTCCATTGTCAACTAATATTATACCCATTTTGTAATTCATGACGTTTAGTTTGATTACTAAGGCATCATCATGTGGACTGTCGAGCCTGAATGCCTCGTCACTTCTGAATGAAATTGTATGCTCACCATATTCATCAGTAATGGTATTGGAACTCGATTGACATGTTCTTCTTGATGAGCCTTCATTTGATTAGCAGAATCCCTACTAAAACCGAGCCCTCCTTACTGGCGATGGTGAAGACGTCTTCTCTTAAGCCCGACGATCCCTTTGTCTACCTCACTCTCGATCGAGCTCGTAAACTTTCCTTCCTCTTTCGGATAGGTACTCCCCCAAATGCCCCTTCATGAGTAGTTCTACAATTTCAGACCATAAAGCCTTGTAGTCAATTGTCAAGTGTCCTATATCCTGATGGAACTCGAACTAGTTCGTGTGGTCACGGGACCGACTTGGTGCCATTTTGTTTGGCTGTCGGACATAATCTTTCCCTTCTAATTGTGTTACCAATTCTGTCGGGGATATGCTTAAGGCATATTTTGGTGGTGAGAGTGGCCTATTCATGGTCTGTGACGTATCCTTTTTTTTTTCTCCACTCCCTCTTTAGTGGCACCCTTGTTCGTCCTCTTCGATCTGACAGCAGTTTCTATCGCCTCTCAACCCACCTGGTTGGTCTCAACTTCTGGCAAGCTCTCGCTCGCATCTCTCATTCTCTTCTTCTAGATTGATCCATCCATTTGCTTTGTTCAAAGCTTCCCATATGGTCTGAGGGTAGTCGAAGCATATACTATTCTTGAAAGAGGACTTGTGCAGGAGTCCTTTCTTTAATGCTTCTAGAGGTGTTCTATCTTTCAAATCTGAAATCTCGAAAAGTGTCTTGCTGAATCTTTTAATGTACACTCGAAGAGATTCTCTTAGGCTCTGTACGACCGACCACAGGTCCTTAGTCATCTTACCAGTTTTTATGTGCACGGTTTGATGAACTAATCCGCCAAATCCTCAAATCTGTTAATCGATTTGGTAGGCAGGTTACTGAAACATCGAAGCACTGAGACTTTGAGAGTTTGTGCAAACAGCTTGCACATGTTTTCATCTAAAATTGAATCAGGTATGCTCGTCACACTAACTACATTCTTGTCCTGCAGTAGGTGATCCTTGGGATTAGATGTTCCATCAAATCAAGCGAACACAAGATTTTCATACTTCGGAGGGACTACTAAAGTAATTCTTCTTGTGAATGGGGTTTCTCAAATGTTTTTTGAGATGTCATCTAGTGTTAGGGTTTTGCTCATCGCTTTGGAAACCTTTTGGTCAATCTTCTCTTCCACAAGCTTTGTGCTCTGTTCCAACACCTTCCTCATCATCTGTTGAATCGACTCGGGAGTTAAAAGAGTTGCTGTTTGAGCAGCTTCAAAACAAAATAATTGGTTCGACCATTCCTTCTCGTTCTTCATTCGCCTGTTCTTCTTATTGGCTCTGTTGTGGATTCGTGTCTGCCATTGTTGTCGTAGCGGGCGTTGCTGGGTTTGCTGTTGTGATGATTGTAGTTTCTGTGGTCGTTGTTGCTGGTGCTGGATTTGAGTGCTTGTATAGCAGTTGCATCCTCCCAATGGGACTGTAGGAGGATTGTTGCCTGCTTAGTTATGGCATCTGAAACTACCATGGTGTCGCCGTCGTTGATGGGAGTGCTGAATACCCATAACACAGGTAATACTACGACAGTGAGGCCATTTGCGAATTCTAGTAACTGATTTGGCTCCTTAGGGTCGAGTTTTCATTGCCGAGTTGCTTCAATCTTCTGTCACGTTCTTAGGAATGCACTGCTTGCTCCTGGAGCATTTTCTTTAGAGCTTCTATTTTTGCTGTAAGGGCTTCCATTTGTTGGTTCGTTTGACGAGTTGCTTTAACCTCCTCATTTGGAATTTCTAGTGTGTGTTGGTTATCAGAGTTATCATCCATTTGTGGTCAAGCTAAGAGATCTAGTTGTTGGCGATCTGAAGGCCCCACGGTGGGCGCCAAACTATAGACGTTGGATCTACAATCAAATATAAAAAGTGTTAATTTAGATTATTATGCTCTTATTAATGAATTTGGGCCCTCAAATCACTATTATTTGGATCTGTTAAGCTTCAAAACAAACTTGTTAGATTTAATGTAGAGAATGCACTAACAAATCAAAATCACTGACAGTAAAGATAATGCAGAGGAAATAAAAGATACCACACACATAGGTTTATAGTGGTTCACTCTGTTAAAAGAGCTAGTCCACTGTTCTTCACTATAATATGAATTTAAAATGCAGACTACAAGGGTGTAAAATAAGGAATAAATTTGGCAGCGTTTTTGTAACTTGTCTTTTTGGTGTCTCTACAATGAAGACGACATCCCCTCATAGAGAGAACAAGGAGAGTTGTGGCTTCTTACTATCTGGTGGAGTGGAATAATGGCGCTGGAGATAACTACAATAGTAGGACATGTGTCAGTCCATGATAGGCCACAAGGATCATGCTTTTCCCACGTTTTAGTTCATGGTGGAACGTGTTAATAACCGTTAGTTTGTGCTGATCGATCCCATCGAACTAATACTTGGGGAACAGACATGGACACAACAGCAGAATGTAATCTAAATACACATATTACGTCCAAGGTCGACCTAAGCGATCCAATCGAATCTTCAATTCGGTTTGCACTTCTAATGTCAAATAGCCGAGTTGCTTTGCTCTATTTGACTCGCTCTATTCATAACAATGGGCCTTCATTTCGAGCCCCCAGACAATTTAGGCCTGACCAAATTGTACTCTAACAAATAGTTAATTAACATTTATGACAAATCCAAACTCAAGCCATATTTTTGAATAAAGCAATTTAACATACCTTCATATGATTTTTTTTTTTTTTGTAATTGTCAATGAAAAGTGAAAATTACAATTTTGTCATAAATTTTAAAAACGCAAGAATTTACTCATTAAGAGGTTGCTTATTTAGGGAGATAACATATAGGCGTGTGTAGAAAGAAAAGAAATGTACAATTAATTTCTATTTATTAAATGGAATTCATTGTGTATTTGGATAAATTATAGTTGTCTTTTTTGACCCATTTTATTTAAGGATTTTTTTAGTAATATGAAAAATTATTAGTCAAGTGGGGTGTGAATAGAACTACTTATAATATTTTTTTTGATGGCTGTTTGTAGGGAAAGTTAAAAAAATATTAGCGGATTTCAATGAGAATAGTAATTATTTAATTAATTTGAAACGAAAGTTCGCATTTATGAATGTAAATAATATATTGGTACAATTAGGTAAGGTGATGTTTAGTTTAATAGGATGGAATGAAATAAGAATAAGAACATAAATACAATAGAATGAGAATATGAATAGATTGAATAGTTTATTCATATTCTTTCATTTGGTTAGCCACGAAATTAATATTGGAATCATAGTTATTACGTTTGGGTAGTTATTAGAATGCAATTAATAGTAATTGTTTTGACTTAAATACCTCTTTTATTTAGTCCTTAATAATGTTTTAAAACTAAATTCCATTATGTTCTAAAGTGTTTTTTATAATATTTGTTTGAATTTAGAAGTTATTATTTGTTTCATACATACATACATATATACATATACATATATATATATATATATATATATATATAACTAATTCAAATAATTTTAACTTTGATATATGACTAATCACTCAAATAAGAAAATGAAAGTGGATTTATAAACTATGTGAAAGCATGATTAATGTCATTCCAACATAAAATGTCTCATTATCTCAAAAAGAAAACATAAAAGGTCACAGATGTGATATTCATAATCTTCAAATCAACAAAATAGTAAAACATGATCCAGATAAATATTTCCCTTCAAAGTTGTTGTCAACAAAAACTAGAAAATTACGTCATATTAGCCAACTTTGCAAGTACCCAGTCTTCTTTCTCCTGGTCACGAAGACCCAGAAAACTTGAGTGTAGCATCGTCGACAGCAGCCCATCAGAGCAAGAGGGACAAAGGATGGATGCACGAAAGTTGATGAAGAATACCAATGGAGCAGTCTGTGCTTTGCTTTTTTGTTGGTAGCAGTCGTCGTTTGTTCTTTTTTTATTTTATTTTTTTTCCCTTGTTTTGACGAAAGTGTTCGGGCGGTAAGAAATAATAATTTTATATTGGGATAATAATCAAGGTATTTATTGGATATCAAGAGGAATAATTCAGTGAAAATTTTTTTAATCAATATTATTTCTAAACTAAAATGATCATTCAAGTTTATTTTAAAAATTATCATTTCATCCATTTGGTAAAATAATAAATTTATTTAAATAAATATTTTTATGACTTTTTGTTTAACTGAACATAAAAATAAAAAAACCGAATTTTAAAAATGGTCGTTTCATTTCCAATTCCGTCAAATCAAACACACTTGAAAAGGAAATCTTCGTACTCAACTTTGATCGGTGACAGCGTAAAGATTTTTATGTATTTTTCTACAGTTACATTATAACGATCACTGAAATTTATTCCCTCTCCTTTATCCTGGAATTAACACCTTTCTTCCAAAGAAAAAAAAGAAGGAAAGATATGAGGAGTTGTCAAATTATATCTTTTCCTAAATTACAATTTGGTCCCTTCCACCAGCTTCTCCCCCAGGGCAAAGTCTTTTGCCGAGCCCGATCGAAAGCGCCGTCATAATAGTCCATGCATTCTTGGTTCTTGATCGTTTTATTCTCCATTAAACTCACTCACGATTCGTGTTATTCCATGACCCAAAATTTATTCCATTTCACTGTCCCATAGCCTTTTAGTAGCTCACGATCTATCAAATCTGTGTCTTCAACAAGAAGAAGCAGCAGCACAGCGCTATGATTCTACCGGTGGTGAAGTTAGGAACTCTCTTCCTCAAAACTATCTGTAAACCCATTGCCAATCGGCTTAAGAAGGAGGCGGGCTTGCACCCCAAGTTCAGACAGTCGATCATCAACATTGCCCAGGTTCTCTCCGCTTCCTTCTTTGTTTTTTTTTTTTTTTTTTTAGTTTTCATTTATGGGTTTATGATTGATTTCCAGATATGGGTTTTACTCGAAATTGGGTTTTTGTTTTTGTTTTTGTTCTTTCTTTTTGGTGGCGTTCTCTTTGGTGATTCTTACTTTGTACTTTTGTCATACATTTGGCTTTCGTGATTTCCAGTTATCCGATGCTTTATTTTAATGTGTGATTGTTGTGTAGTGCTGGCCCTAGTAATTTTGAGCATTTGCAAAGTTTCTTCCTTTATAAATTTTATGGGTAGCAACAATTTGTTACTGTTTTGATTCTTGTTGTATGCCTGCTTTATTATTGAATTTTTGGTTCTAATGTATTTAAATTTTATGCTTTCTGTTCTTGTGTGTATCAAGTATTATTTTACATTTTACTGATGAAAGACAAACGAGCGCCTGCACAAAATTGGTAATGGTCCGCCTTCAATTTGAGAGCTAATTCTGTGTCAAGACTATAGTTAGGCTCCACACACATCCAATCCTAAATTATAAGCAAAGTGATTAAAATTACAAAAAATATGCAAATAATTGAATTGGATTTTTGGTTATGGAATCAGGCAAACCATCGATTTCAAACGCAAATGCAAAGACGGATTTATGGTCGTGCTACCGATGTTGAGATACGCCCCCTAAATGAGGATAAAGCTGTACAGGTCGCCGCAGATCTTCTTGGTGAACTCTTTGTATTCACGGTACTGTGGATCTATGCTTTGTGACATGAGGCAAAAATGTTATTTGGAAGTAAAGTGCTTAAACAGTATCCTTTCTTGTATGTATAGTGTAAGCCACAATGTTTCAGTTCTTTCTTATTATGCTTAAATGCAATATTATGATTTTCAGGAGATCTTTTTTTAGCCTTTATAGTGAAATGAATTTTATCGTTATTGTGTGCACGTGCTCACATATGGTAAAAAAAAAAAAAAAAAGGTGACTCTAAGGGCCTTTAATCTGTACATAATGTGGTTAAGAAAGATGCTTCATCTGTTTGGTCCATGAACGTGTAAGAGTTAGGGGAAATGGTAGTAATTTTAGCCTCATGTAATTTGGGGCAAATAGTAGTAATTTGAGCCCAATGTACTGCACAAAGTTGTGGATTTCCATCCTCTTCAGTCAATCTTGCTTTTACTTTCTCTACCTTTTTTTTCATATTCTGTAATGTTCTAACTCATTCTCTACAGGTTGCAGGAGCTGCTGTTATTTTTGAAGTGCAAAGAAGCTCAAGATCAGAAGCAAGAAAGGAAGAGTTGCGGAGACAGGAATTACAGGTATTCGATCGTTGATATTGTGATCTAATGAAAGGCAACACTACCTACCCACCCCACAAACTATGATTGGATTTGGGACTGTATCTCCACTTGAGGGAACGTAATTAGGTGTTCTAGAAAGTATCATTTAGAATTAGTCCCTTTTTATTTCATAGTTCTTGAATTGCTGTTAGCATTTTCATTTAACTAGATTGCTACCAAGTGCCTAGATTCATTTAGTTTACTATCTAAAAGGCTAAAAGCCTCTGGGTTCGTGGTTCTCCTGTAGTTTGATCTTCTGACGGGTTTATTTAAGTCTCACAATACATTGTGAACATAAGGCACTACATTCTTACCGTCATGCCTTATCATGCATGTCCTTAAATGTAGAAGCTAATGAAGCCGTATACGAGAGATCTGTCGATCCTTTATTCAGCTTAGGACCAGGAAAAATTATTAGGGCATGCAGTATTCTAATTTTTCAACAGCAGAGTATCATTGTTATCTTCTTGAGTTCTGCTCCATGGGTGGTTCAATACGGGGCAAAGGTTCTCCTTTTCAATTGGACTTTCATGTCTGATTACTAGACTGAGTTGGACCCCAGGTTTAAATGATACGCATCCTCTTGTGAACTAAAATTTCACGGTTGGATCTGGTGTCACACATCATTTGGTTCTTAATCCTCAAAAATGCAGAGTAATGATTCGATGATAGTTGCTTCATGGATTTCCATTTTAGATTCCCGTTAAAACTGTCTGAGTTCATGCGTTTCTTGACCGTTTTAGGCAATGAAGCAAAGAGATGAAGATTTAGCTGGAGAAATTGAGCATCTCAAACGGAAAATTGAAGAGATGGAAAACCTTGCAAAAGGAAGAGGACTTTCCGGTATTCTTCATTTCAGGCATTCTCAGCATGCAAGTGAAGATGGAAAAGGGAATCACTCTTGATCACAGCAAAATTCAACTGTGGCCCACAGTGTTGCCTGAAAAACTAACATTTCTCTCTCACGCTTATTACAAGCATTGGCTAGCTAGGAAATTTTTCTTGGTGTATTAATATCTTGATTTTGAGTTTTAATGGCCTAAATTTGCCACTGCAGTGGCCGGTTTCCATTGTTGATTATAGAACGTGATTTTGAGCTATTGAAATAAATGGTTTTTCCCTTCTACGCATACCATTTGGTGCCTTAACAGAGTTGTTTGTTTGTATGTTTTCTTATTTATTTATTTTTTTGTTTGGTTTGAATTTTGAGAGGAACGAATTCATTACAGGGTGTTAAAGTTACCAATTGTTTTCATAAATTCAGAAAGACTAACGATATGCTCTTTAAACGACAAACGTTATCTTCAAAACAACCATGTCTGGTTTTTTTTTTTTTTTTTTGAAATGACATGTCTGCTTTTTGAAAACATAAACAACAAAGTTTATTTATAAAAATAAAAAAAAAGAAAGAAAGAAAAAGAAAAAAGAAAGAAAGAAAAAAAAACTTGCTGCCTCTTTTTCATTGGACAGGCAGTTGTTTTTATTGAGGTTTGAAAAAAGAAACAAAAAAGAGCATCTTTGTATTGGTAATGCGACATGTCGTTAATTCGATCAAAGACAAACCTACATGTCGTTTCTTTAGTGTTACAAGGAATATGCTGTTTTCCAGCTTTAAGGACACGATTTTGCTCCTTTTGGACGACATTTAAAGACCCTTTTTTCCATATTAAAACGACATCAAAAGTTGTACCTTGCGCTTTTTTCATATTAAAAAAAAAAAAAAAAAAAAAAGCCGACCCTGCACGTATCGTTGATTCTTTAAAAAAAAAAAAGGGAAAAAAAACAGAGACGGCAAGTAACTTTCAATATTACGACATGTAATTCTTCTTTCACTAGTCTTAAAAAAAAAAAAAGAAAGAAAGCAAAGAAAAGAAAAAGAAAGAGGGAAAGAAAGAGAGAAGATTTTCCTGCCGTTTTATAAAACTTTCCCTTTCGCAAATTCCCTTCAAAGCCGCTGCAGATTGCAATTTTGTGCCTTCACACGATCTCTGCTCTGATCTTAACCAGTCGCTGCTCCACACTTCGGTAATGGCCCCCTTTCATATTCTCCGTTTAATTACTAATTTTTTTCCCCTTTTCTTCATCCTTTCATCAAGAACTTGGCTTGCTGGGAAGAGTAAAGTAATGGGAAAACGATATTAAACTTATGTTTGTGTTAAAAATCATACCTTTTTCGCTGTTGAAACACTCCATTAAAAATTCACTTTGTAATTCATTCTTTTCCCCCCAATTTTTCTTAAAATCTTGCCGATGGAATGGTGAATTTTTCTATTAATTGCATGTTTCTAACCCTCTTTTCGCGTTTGATAGATTAAATTGGAGATCTTTTTTTTTCTTGTAATTTGTTTATTCTCGTATTTAAATTTGGGCATTGATCGGATTGCTTAATGGATCGTAGAGGTTTTGAGGCGAGGAGGGGGGATCAAATGCACAAGGATTCAAAGGGCAAGTGTGAGACAGCGTCTCACCAGAATCTGACGGAGAAGACGAAGAACCGCGTCGATGACCTCCAGAGAATGTTCTCGAATCTCGAATATGCTCGAAAGGAGAGTCGAACCGAGGACGTTGCGGTTCTCGAAGAACAGGTCAATCAGATGCTACGGGAGTGGAAAGTTGAGCTCAGTGAGCCATCCCCAGCGTCCTCTTTACTTGTATGTGTTTTCATAAATATTATCTTATCATTGTCTTTCATGGTGTACTTTATGTAACAATGATTGAGAAAAGTATTGCATTGGTTGGTGATTGATAATTTCTTTTTTGTTGTCATGCTGACCCTCCTTCAGTTATACATATGTTATATGTAGGACCGGTACTATGCGATGGGCTTGAATCTTTGTCCTGTTTATTATGTTCTCTTTTATTATTATTATTGTTATTTTTGTTTCGGGCTAATTGTGATCTCATGTGGGTATTTAGAGTCTTGGGTCGTTCTCCAAGGAGTTAGCCTATCTTCTGCAAGGGTATGATGTGGAGGATGATGCAACCAGTCCATTAGGAGAGCTGACACCCCCTAAGCCTAAGCCTGATCCTGATCTTGAAGACGTTCATGTTCGAAATTTCACCTTTGAACAGGTAAAATGTCTTATTATTATTATTATTATTTTGGATTTTTTAGTCTCTGTTTGACGGGATTCTACTATATGGCAAAATACTTGAGTAGTAGTGAATGTTTTTGAGTTTTCAGGTGAATTTCCATGTCGATTGATTGTAATATGTACGATTATAGATTTATAATCTAGTGTGTGACATTTAGAAGCGCACATTTTTAGCAGGATAAATTTTATACCTGGTCTTTATTTTCAGGTTTGTTTCGATGCTAAGGAAACCCAGGATGAGAGTTTTCAAGGATTCTATGAACCCAAAGGAACTACTTTAGATTTTCATTGCATGGTGGCAAATGACTCGCATTTGTCTACTCCACTGGAGCATCATCAGTTTGATTTTCAAGACTTCAACGAAGGGCTTAATTTTGGAACCATTAGCAATGATCAGTGTGAACAGGATGCTTTGACTGAGGTTCTTCCAGATATTTCCCCTCCACCTGCTGCTTTCTTGGGGCCAAAGTGTGCTCTTTGGGACTGTTCTAGACCTGCACAGGGATCGAAATGGTGCCAGGACTATTGCAGCAGCTGTCATGCTGTTTTGGCTTTGAATGAAGGTCTTCCGGGCGTAACCCCAGTTTTACGACCTGGTGGCCTCGATGTGAAGGATGGTCCATTGTTTTCTGCTCTTACTTTTAAGACAAAAGGAAAGGATGTGGGCATCCCTAATTGTGAAGGAGCTGCTTTTACAAAATGTCCATGGAATGCTCCTGGTAAGCCTATTCAGTAGTGTCTTTTCATTTCAGCCTCCTTTGTTTGCTTTTTTTGTTAGCTTGCTAATTTGCCAATTTACATGTTCATTTACAGCAGTCTCACATCTATTTGAGCTATGTTGCTTAATGTTTCGATTTAGTTCACGTTGTTGTTGCTTGGTTTATTGTCTGATGTCGCAAGCCCTGTTAGTATTGTACGCATTTTGTGGTGAAAAACTGTGAATGATGGCCTGCATTTCTTCAACTCCACCCACATGTCATTTTTGTTGACGGATGGTTGTCCTTTAATTTTGCAGATCTGTTTGATCTTTCTCTTCTAGAGGGTGAAAAAATTAGAGAATGGCTATTTTTTGATAAGCCTAGAAGAGCATTTGAGAGTGGAAACAGAAAACAAAGATCATTGCCGGATTACAATGGACGTGGTTGGCATGAATCAAGGAAGCAGATCATGAAGGAATTTGGGGGGCAGAAGAGGTCATATTACATGGACCCACAACCCTCAACTTTCCATGAATGGCATCTCTATGAATATGATATCACCAACTACAGTACTTGTGCATTATATAGATTGGAGCTAAAACTTCTTGATGAAAAGAAAAGTCCAAAGGGAAAAGCTGATGGGAAGAAAAGTCCCAAAGGAAAAGTGTCGAATGATTCGCTTGCTGACCTGCAGAAGAAGATGGGAAGGCTCACTGCAGAGGCTTCTGGGGATGATACAAACACTTCAATGGGCAATGCTGACCGTAGTTGAAGGGCCAATGCTTGCAGTATCACCTCTGCCAATCTGAAAGTGACGCCTGAAAGTATGCTTTTTGTGGTTCATACAATCACCAGATTTACCACATTTTTCACTTGTGTGCTCCTGAACTAGAAACTTAGCCTGATGCGAGAATTCAAGGTAAATGCGTTTTCCTTGTTGACGCCAATCTCAAATCAGTTCATGCACCGATAAACTCTTCATTATCAAACAATGCAGGCTCAGCTACTAAGCTGCTTGGTTTTAAGGAAGGGAATCTAAGAATTGGAAGAGGTATGAAAAATCATGTGATGGTTTTATTGTTTGCTTCGTTTCTGTGATGTACATATGCCTTGAAATCCTAAACCAGCATAGAGAATCCAGACAATCTCCAAAGAGGGAAAATCCAGATGAAGATAGAAAAAGATTGTAATTGTAAATTGATTCTATTGGAACTGATGCCTTTTCCAGCATCTCTCTGCGCCCTGTTATGCATGTTTTCTGGAATGGTGTTTTTAATTTTTTACTTGCAGTGCTTCTTTTAACAAAAAGGATACAAACACAAGATGGAAGCTACAATGGAACATGACATGCCATTCTACTGTTTCCCATTCCAAAAAAGTGTCTTCATTCGTAAGCATAAAACACCTACTTAAAGTTAGTTTTAACCCACTAAAGCTAGAAGCTTGTGACTGAAATCATCAGTATGGGAAGAGACACCAAATCTTCTCTAAGAGGCAGCTACCGAGACTTGGTACCATCGGCTCTGACCTCTTGCCAACTCACGGTGTTCTTCCATCACTGTCCTAATCGCTTTACGAACACTTTTGTACACAGCTCTTCACCTTGCTTTACATCAACCCCAACTTTCAGGTTGTTTCCCATCACCTTAGCATTCAAAATTTGATCATCTAAGGTGAGCATCAGCGCCATATCAACGTTTATTCGTCAGAGTCCCTATGCTAATAAAGAACCAGGTCCACAATGGGTTACATGCAGCCCCCAATAGATGAATCATGAAAGAGTAGTAGTTGCTGAGTACATTCTCATGGGTTACTCATCTTTCTCCAACCTCTTCTAATCCATCTCGTAATGCTTCTTCAATCGACTCAACACCAGAAGGCAGTTTCGATTGAGAACATTGTAATAAACGGTCGACACCAGACGCTTGATATCCAAACGAAAGTGAAAAAAGGAGTGGTAAAGGGGCACCGATTAAACTATTGTTTGTGAATCATGATAATCCATTAATGTAATGGGTTGGGAGAATCACTTGGCAAACTGCAGTTTCGTTAAAGTGAAGTTAAGCTTACTCAGCCTTTTGATCATCATTGCATGGTAAATAGGAATGGCGACGCGACGGGACGAGGCAGAGAATGCTTTTTCGTTCCCATTCTCACTCCTAAAAACCACCCCTATCTCCTCCCTCATCCCTGCTGAAGAGAGGCAGGGACGAAGTCGGAGAATATCAATTAGCGTGCTTTCTCCACACTTGCTTCAATTGCCGCCGTGATGTTTATTATTTAAAAATTACCTTACGCCGACAATAAAGCAAAAGGTATTCGTAAAAAATAATATTTTTAAGACTCTGTAAAAGATTTCAACCAACATGGTGCCGTTTTGCAAAACCCATACACAGTAGCCGCATATTGAGTTTTTTCTGTACTGTTAAATAATAGATAAATAAAAGATAAAAAAGTGACATGGATTTTATTTAGAATTAATGAGGAATATGTAAAAAGATATATGTAAAAATTTTTAAATATAAACTTATATTTAAATTAGGGTTAATTTCACTTTGACACTTGAACTATGTAACTTGTCCCATTTTAGCTTCTGAACTTTAAAACGTAACAAATCATACCTCTAAACTATTCAATTTGTTTCATTTTGGCCTGTCCGTTAAGAAAACCATTAAATATTAATGGACTTGAGCCAGTAGTTACACTTTTGCCCCATAAACTCTGCAACTTATCTAATTTTAACCCTTAAACCTTAAACTATAACAAATCACATCCTTGAATTATGAAACATGTCTTATTCTGGCTATTTAATTACTAAATTTATTAAATATTAACGAGTTAAGCCATATATATATATATATGTACCTGATCGATTAATTATAAATTAAGGATTGAGATTAAATCTTTTGTAATTGAATTTACACATCTCAGACCTTGAAATAAGGATTGCACAAACAAATGTACATTTTTGTTGACTTAAAATTAATACGAATTTTGAGATTTTTTTTTTCATTTTAAGTCTAAATAAGCGAAGTACTATGTATTATGTCATTTTCGTAATTTTTAACCTCAAAATTTAGTTATAAAAATGACAGGTAGGTTATACTGTACTATCTACATGTCGTTTTTGTTAGGTACCCATACATCCAGTGTTTTTTTCTTATTTGTTGGCAATTCTTTTTTTATTATTATTTTAATTCATCTTAAACATGTGATGGAGAAAATTTAATAAAACTTTTTGAGCAAAAAAAGTAAAAACTTTTATCAACAACATTATATAAAAAAGTAAAATAGTAAAACTTATATAATGGATAAACAAAATTTCGATATCTTGACTTCAAAATATATGTTGAAAATATATATAGAGCCAAAAGATCAAAATTGTCATTTGTTTCAATTTTAATGTTCAACAAATTTAATTATGGAATGACCAAATTGGGATAAGTTTTATAATTTGAGGGTGTAATTTATTATAGTTCAAAGTTTGGGGTCAAAATAGGATAACTTGCATAGTTTAGAGGTCAAAAGTAAAATTATTGGCTCAATTCGGTTAACATTTAATGGTTTTGTTAACAAAAGGGCTAAAATAGGACAAGTTAAATAGTTTAGGGGTGTGATTTGTTACGTTTTAAAGTTCAGGACCAAAATAGAACAAGTTGTATAGTTTAAAGACCAAAAATAAAAATAACCCTTTAAATAAAAAAAAAACCAAGTTGAGATGATTCAAAGAGTAACAATATAAAATATTAATAAAAACATATGTATTAGGTATTTGTTTTTCCTTGGGTTTGCTTAATAATATGCTGTTTTGCTGTTATTGGGCAAAAGAAACGCTACATTATTAAATAAAAAATAAAAAAGATGCCAAAGTATACGTTAAAAAAATTAAAATAAATAAATAAATTATAATGGAACACAACTTTTCTTCTCTGCTTCATTTAATTGCTTACAATCACAAAGAAGGCATTGAGAGAAATTAAAATCTTGGCCCATCACACCACTCAGACCTATCACACCTAAAGCATAAGGAAAGAAAGAAAAAACTTTCGCCGCCTTTGAGAGAGGTCTTCGAGAGATAAAAAGAGCCGAGCAACAGTCAACTACGGAGAGAGAGGTCTAAGGCTGGTGGGCTGGTGTGTCGTAGGCTGTTGGCCTCCGAACGTCATCAGGGAAGTCTTCACCAACTGATTCTCATCATGCTGGGGAGCATGTTGTCGAGGGAGAGAAGTCTCACATGGATCGACGAACAAGAGAGGAGATCGGAGAAAGCATAGATCCACCGCTGACCAAAGATCAGATCTGAGGGGAGAAGCACCATGGCCGTTTGCAGCAGTGGTGAGTCATGCGAAATTTCCTCAATTTCAATCTAAGTTGGCTAGGAATGGAGGGGGTGTGGGGTGAGGCTGTTGTGGTTTGGGCATGCCTATTTGTCACCCGTCATGCCCAGGCATTGACGGGCCTCACCATAGGTGAGGTCGGGTTCGTACTGGCGAGTGAGCATGGGCTGCGGCAGGGTTGGCTCTGTCGTGGGGAGACCGAGGAGGCTATTGTGGGAAAGGAAGAATAGGAGCTATGGGGGATCTCCACTGGGTAGAGGACTTGGGTTGGAAAATTAAGGTTTTCGGGTGGAAGGCGTCAAGGGGCACTAGGTCTAGGGATAGCGGTAAAGACGGAGTCCTAATGTTGTGTTTTGTATTGTGCATGTTTTTTGGGTTAACTATAGTAAGACCAACAACGTTCTCATCGGTCAATAGTAGTCTAAATTTAGCATTTTTGCTAGTGTATTGTTGTAATAATAGAGGTGGTGTTTTTGCCTCTTAAAAGTTTGTATATTCCGTCTAATTTGATTTGGGTTGAATTTTTTTGTTTCTCTAGATTTGGGTCTAGGAGGAGTCAATGTTAGCCTCAGTGTTAGTGAACGGTGCCCCCTGAATGATTAGAAATATTCATCAATTGTAGAAGGCGGTGGACTAAGAGCCACAATGTCTTGGCATCTAATCGATCGGGAGATCCCATCGAGCAGAAAAACTAGGCCAAAAAGAGAAGTTGTGCTCCTTTTTAGTATGCGATGTACTTTCCCGTTTACGGGTTTTTAGCATGTGTTTGTTCCTTTGAGTATCATCCAAATTTATTGATGAATCCATCGTCAAATGGGAGTTTCTGCTCATATACTATGGAATCTTTCATGATTTCCTTGCTTTGTATTATTTTTAGTAATTGAGCGCGATGAATTACTCGTTATCAAAAAAAAAAAAAAAAAACTTTCAACGAAAATGACGACGTTTTGTTGAAAACAATAAAAGCCTTTTGTGCTTTCTATATTAGTTATAGATAATAACAAACAATAAGTAAGCTGAAATCATTACAGCAAATAGGAGATCAGATGGCGCCTATTTTATAATGTTTTATAAAAAACTGCCATATTATGTATTACAAAAACACGATAAGAAAATTTCCATGTTTTGAAAATTTGTATGTGCACATTAGATGATGGTTCCACAAAACTGTCATTTAATGTCAACAATGTTAGAAAAAATAGGACCTTTTTTGGCTCATTCTTTTACTAAAAAATTTCCTAGTTTCTCATTTTCTTCTTAAATTTTGAACACTCTCTTCTATTCTACTCTATTAAATTTACAAAATCTAGAGATTCTCTTAAACCTCTCATTCTCTCTCTAAGTTCTCTATATCTCCCTCTTAACTCTTTCTTCCTCACCTTCTAACTCTTTCCCTAAATTCCTTTGATCCTCCCACTCTCTCTTTTATCTTTTCTTCTCCTCACTCTCTCAACTCTCGTTTTCGACACTGTGACTCACCGTTAAACTATTATTGTTACTGCTACTACCTTTGCCTTTAGCACCAAAATTTAGGTGTATTTAGAATCCTGTGAAATTTCATTTCTTTGAATCTAAGTTTGTTTTTTTTCAAATTTTGAGTTTTTCTTTATGTTTGGTTAATTATTATTTTTAGTTGTTTTATTGTAGGGAAAAACTTTAGATATAGTTTTTGTAATATTTCTGTTATATGCATATTTATTATGTAAGTTTTTAAAAATTGTTATGTATTTTTTTTACTCTGGATATGAATTAAGTTTATCAAATAAGAGAACGTAAATTTGTGGATAATATTTGAAATTATTCTTTAAGAAAAATTGTTTCGACAAAAATATATTTTTTTAATTTTTAAAGTTTTTAATATTTTTTGTTGTTGAAAATTGTCATTAAAAGTGGTACATTAGACGATAGCTTTTACATACGTTTGTGGTATTTTAAGTGCGTACTGAACGACAGTTTTTTGTTGCACCACATATAACGCTGGTAGATTAGAAGACATTTTAGCTAACTATAATCTTATTTTTAGATGATAGTTTGTCATCTAACTTTCCGTTTGTACTAATAAATTCATGCTGAATTAAATCCAAATTCAATGTTCCCGGATTCTTTAAAACAAATAAATGCAAAAGCTATTCGATTCTGAGAAGCCAAAAAGTTCTTTAGTATAATCAGTGAGTTATCATAAATAAATTGGTGAATTATCATAGATTAAGTAGAATTACTACAGATTAATTGATGAGTTACAATAGCTTAATCAATGAGTTACTTAATACCGTATATGACGAAGAGTAACTAGAATAAATAATTTTCAAAGTGCTAAAAATTATGCATGGCGTGCAAGTGAAGAAGGAAATTAAGTATTGGCCTTGTATGTTTATTAAGAAAAAATGAAACATAAACCTCTAATAAATGCGATGGCCAAATAATAACATTAAATTTATAACCCACAAACCAAAACATTAATAGTAGTACATTACGATCTTGTTGAATTCAATATAAATGCGATGGCCCAATAATAACATTAAATTTATAACCCATAAACCGAAACATTAACACTAGTACATTACCATCTTCTTGAATTCAACCCACCAAAGCTTCAAGCTTTTGACTGAGATCGTCAACATAAGAAGACTCCATATCTTTTCTTTGATAAAACTCACGTAACTTAGCACAGTTGGCTCTAATCTCTCTTCCAACCTCGCCGTAGTTTTCTTCCATCACTGTCCTAATCGCTTTACACACGCCTTCTTTCGAAAACAATCCCTCTTCCTCACTTCTCTCCACTTCAACACCAGCCTTCAATCTATTCCCGATGATCCTCGCATTGAAAATCTGATCACTCTCATACGGTATCATCACCAGCTGACACGATTTACTCAGGACCAATCCCTCCATCAAAGAACCATACCCACAATGTGTGACACAACACCCAACAGATGGGTGCTGCAATATAAGTTGCTGTTGAATCCACCCGCCATGAACCACACCTCTTCCTCCAACTCTCTCTTCAAATCCTTGTGGCAATGCTTCTTCGATCGTCTTGGCCCCAACAGGCGGTTTTAGGGCCGCCAAGAATGGCATGCCCGTCAGCTCAAAACCCAAAACAGCTCTTGGAATTGATTGTCCCCTAAAGTACACTCACTTCCAAAAGCACAGTAAATCACTGAGGCAGCCTCAAATTGGCCTAAAAATTTGACCCATTTCTCTTCTAAACTAAAACTACATATGGGAAGCTCCGTTAAACCGGACCTGCAGGCAGTATTGGCTTCCTATAATACCTTTCTATGATCTCCACAAACGGTCCTTCTATTTCTCTACACCCCTTTGACACATATGCATCACATTCTCTTGATCCTAGAGATAATCGATCAATCAAACTCAATTCATCACTGCCAAATGGGTGTTTTACCATGGCAAAGTAGGTGTTTCATGCGGATAAAGTTTGATGGACAACTCTGGGAAGCCACATGGGGGCTGAAGCAATATTTTCTCGAATGGTATGGATGTCTCTTCCCCCTTTTGTTCCCTAATCATGTAACCCATCATCACTGGACTGACCACAGAAAGAAAAACGGTTTTGATCCCAATAGGCGAAATCAAAGAATATGATGTGTGGTTTGAGTCGACATAGAAGAAATTCAATGTCACGCTCTGTCCTGTCCATGACAGTTACGATGCGTGGGATTGAAGGGGAAGGCACATCGGAAGTGGTCTCAGCGCCATGAGGGAGGCCATCGACGTGGGGAACAGTGATAGGGACGAAGGTAATGAGATCTGGGAATAGATTGAGATGTTGTATTTTGGATTGTGTTTTCGTAGGAACGAAAAGGGAGATTCTATGGCCTTTTCTGGCTAGTTTGTTAGAGATGTGAAGGAATGGAGTAATGTGGCCAAGACCAAACCAAGGATACATGACAACATGATACATGACAACATGCAAAGAAGGATGTGCTTCCATATCCTTTTCCTGTGAAGAAAAATCAGTAAAACGTACAAATTAACACTCAAGGACCGATTTAGAGCACTACCAATATAATTTCCATGGCAAGTAACTAAACTTATCAAAATCTATAAATTACCTTGTGATAAATGTCAGGCACAATGCCTGAAAGTGCTTTGAGTGAATGTTGTCTTGTCGAGGTTAGATGCTTATCAATCTAAGAGAAGTATAATCAGTACTGGGAAAATTGCAAATTTAAGGAGAGGTCTGATAGTATCGTTCAAAATCTGAAATCTGAATCCGTACACAACAAGCGGCAGAGGAAATAAAGTAGTAGGTGGGCAGCACGTGATCAACCTGAGTTTTTTATTTTGGAAAATTGTCAGAACCAGCCATTGAAGGACAACGATCCACTTGTTAATTTAAAACAATTATCTACAGCCAGAAATTAAAAGTGTGTTTAACAATCTAAGTTGCAACCAGAATTAAATAGACAAGCACAAGCCAAAAAGGTTTTTGAATAATATACCGTTGAAAAGTGCAGTTCTTATTGAAAGGAGAAAAAGGATCCTCGATGGTCTATTCAGTATTTATGCCACAAACGTGAAGTACTCACAATCAAGGATCATCATCCTTCTTAAAATGTTGATTCCCTTTTGATAAATGGCTTGGTCCGTCCCCTTAGCAACCAAATTGTATCTTTTTAAAAAGGTTAGAGACAGACTGAGCTATTTAACCTTTTTTTTTTTACTTAATTGACGGACATTATTGTGTATTTAATAGGTATTTGGAAGAGTTATTCAAACCAATGGTTTGAACTATGAACAGTGTAAAGCTCTTACATATTACAGTGTAATTCCTCACATGCTATAGTTCTCTAACTCAAAGTAATTGTTTAAACTACTTTCCCAAACATCCTATAAGTTTCACACTTTCTTCTTCTTTTTCTTCTTTCACCTCTTTGTCCGCAAGTTTACCTATTGAATTTGTGGTTTTAAGGATTTTTTGTAATACCATGTTCCTAGAATTTGATCTTTGGATGTCCCCTTTAATCCACCGCACCATTACTAAGTTAATTCTCATTGGACCAGACGGGTTCCTAATTAGTTCAATCTCCCAACTAAATAAATGGAGGGCAATTGTAGCTGATAACCTAGTTTGAATTTTCATGTTAATAAACACCATCTTTAGTACAATTGTAAATAAATAGAAATTTTTGTTACGGTTTTTAGCTCTCCGAGTGTACAATTTTTTACGTGTTATGTTTTTACTTCTTGGGATCCTATGTGACAACCTTAATTTTATTTTCTGCACATGTTGTTCATTAGATGTCGTTATAATGTGGTGGTTAAAGTGCTTGAATTTTGAATTTGTGATAGATTGGTATTGATGCTTACGTGTCAAGTTATCTTTGATTGTTAACTTCAGATTATGTGATTCATTTGAAAACTAGAATATTCTCTAAATAATCTGGATGTATTAGCTAGAGATAATGTTACATTTGAATACAAATAGAGTCAAAGATTTTCTTATTCAATTTAATTTTAACGTAGTTAAGTTAATTTGCACTTAGTTGTGCTAGATTAATTTAATAAATTAACTTAACAATATTTGTGAGTTATGTAGAGATTTTTCATAATAAACTCGAAAGCCATTTGAGTTTTAAATTTCAGATTTAACAGATTTCACAAGCAGTTTCAAATTTTTTTACATTGCAATTGTTTGGCAGTATGTATAAACAGCCCGCAAAGATCACTAACGTCGCAATACCTATGAAGATTGTGACTCGTTAGCACGATCATTTTAAGGAATTCAGTTCTACGCAAGTCTTGCATATTTTCAGCAATTGACTTCAAATTTCAAGTTGGATTAGTTAGGACCCGATCCTTGGATTTAAGAGGATGTACCAAGATACTTTCGATTTACACCTAGGCTTTGCTTATTTAAGGAAGTCAAATTGTGACTTCATAGTGAGAACTTCAACGTGAGAGAAAAACTCGAGCAAAAAACTAAGTGTTTTTAGGCTCCATTACATTGCTCTCATCCTTGTGTTGACTTAGCACTTTCATTCCAATCCAGAAGATCTGAGGATGAGGCATTTTTGGATTGAAGGTTTGGCTTATGTCAATTGGACTGAAGGCGAGGAAACATGACTTGGAGTAGGACGAGGAGTTTGAAGGAGAGTGAGCGACAGAAGGAGTATCGTGGGTTTCAAGTTAATGTAGATTATAAGTATTCTTGTAATTCCATCTCTTGTAATCATAATTCGATATAGTAGATCCTTCTTAACTCTGATGTAAATAGTACCCGTGGTTTCTTCCTGCAAGGTTTTTTGGTCGTGCTAAAGAACCATATGGCTATGTTCATCTTTTTATTTTTTGCACTTTTAATTTACACAGCATTATATTCAATTATTGTTCACACAGGATACTGTAAGGGTAAATGATTTTATCAACTAAAAATTTGTGAACATTGATGATAAAAGTATTTAGTTTAGGGTTTCATGTGTAAGTGTTATAAATTTGAACATGGGGCAAATCCAACTTATTAAATTTGATTGTGGAGTAAATATGGGACTTACCCTGTAAATCACAAATTGATTATTATTAATTAATTAATCATTTTAATGGATTAAATAATTAGTAGGTATATCATTTTTTTTAATACACTGCTAGTTGTTTTTAGGTTTTGAAATAGGATCTCTCCTCAACCAATCACACCTTTGCCAATTGAATTAGTGCGAATTCGTCAAACATTAATAGATCCTAATTAAATATTCACAAGCCTTGATTTAAAATTTTGCGCATATCGAAAGGTTTGTTTTTAATTCGAGGATAATCCTTCAAGAAACCACCATAGCTTTAAGGGCTGATTCCAAGGTCACGAAAAAAGAAAAAAAAACCCAAGAATTTTTATTCGTCCAACTAATTAAAACATTTTTAATATTTTCCTATTAATTTGTCTTATCTTCTTTCAGCGGAACAGCTTGTTCAGTTAATATTTTGTTATCAATTTGACTCAAATTTTATAGATGTATACATTTATCCAACTAATTAATAGAACCTTTAATTGATTAATTCGCAGTGGGAGAAACAACAACGCTAACCATATATACCAACCGATAAACATTAAAGCACTGAGCAAAATCCGGCCAATTAGCCCTGTCCTAACCATGTGATCATGCTAGTAATATAATACAGGTCTATTTAATTATAGTTTATTAAATAATTAAAGAAAACAGATAACATACAAGTTGATATAATTTGTCATTCAAGGCAAAGGCAGCAAGACGGCAGTTTACAACAGGAGAACCCGAAGGAGGAGGCAAATTATAATCCAATAGGCGTTGGACGGCGCACGGCAACTGAGCCGACGGTGGAGGCGCCCACTTCCGACAGTGCTGATTCCGTCGAGAGAAGTTGACAGGCGTGATTTGCGGGATGACGTATTGGATGATAAAGGGGATGCCATGGCTGGTAAGTCAACCACAATCGCTTTAGGATATGATGTGGTGGGCAACAAGTTGAATTTTAAATTGGGTACAGAGGTGGCCAATAATTCAAATTTATCACAATCTTCCGGTTTTTTTAGTATTATAAAGGAAGGAGTAGGTGGTGATTTCGACACAATGGATTTTAAAACTCATGTGGATCCCCACGTGAAAGAAAGTAGACTTTACTACTACACTTACGTTGAAAATTTGCCGAAAATTTTTTTAACCCCATCTGGCATAAGCGTAAAGAATGAGACTTGCTTCGAGGTGGAGACCAGAAGCCGGGTACAGAGGGAGCTGATGGTAATTTCGACACAACAATCTTAAAAACTCACGTGAATTCCCACGTGACGGCTCGTTGAAAAGATGGCGATTTTGGGTAGTGCACGTAAGCTTAACGTGCATGAAAACTTGCCAAAAAGTTTTTATACACCGCCTGGTGCAGGGGCGGACGGTGGGAATCGTTCGGACGGGGAAGGCCAGACTTTGGGCATAGAGAAACGACAGGGGAATGGGGGTATTGATTCCTTTTCTTTCTCGGCAGGGATAGATGGTGCAGGCAAAAGGAAAATAAGAGTCGCAAAATCACGGAAAACGGGCGGTTTAGACCTGTATCCTGCTGTGTTACTTAAAGCTCCTAGGGTGGTTAAAAGGAAGTGTGTTAGCAACGGATGCGGGGGAGACACCGACAAAAAACAAAGGGTCGTTTTGGGTGATATTTTGAACTTGTCAAAATTGGCGGAGGTTGTAGAGCAAGCCTGCTGAGTGTTGGGATTGATGCCCTTCAAGCATAAGCATGGATATTGTATATGTTGCTGGTTAATTTAAATAAAATAACATTTATTTATTTTGGTTGTTTGTATATTGATACTTAAATAAATATCAACAAAATCTCATGATTATTAACGTAACTATAAATTTAGCACATAATTGTTATATGCATGAGGAATATATTTATAGATAATAATCAAAATAGTCTGTGATAAATTAATTAAAGTTGGGATCATTAATTAAATATTACTAATATGATCCAATCTCAATTAGAATGAAATAGTCTTATCTAGATTATTAATGTGGAGACATTAGATTAGAGGTACTTTGTATAATAAGATTATATAAGACAGGATCAGATAAATTATAAACCTCTAATAATATTCAGTTATGTATAGGGTGTTCAAATCTATTACTATGATGATCATATATAAGACAATCTTAATCCTAAGTATTTAATCATACTCCTATTTATGACATTATGTTTTTTGACTTGTTCAGTAAAATTTGTCTATAGACAGATTATAATTTTGCCTCTTGAAAACATAATGGAGTAAGTAGCTGGAAATGATAATACAAATATGGAATTCAGTCATTCCTATTGAAAGTTAGAAAAATAGTTCTCTTGAGTAATGATTCAGGGCTTGAACGGTGGAGCGCTCATTCATAATAAGATTATGAATTGAGTGTTCATTAGATAATCATTAGAATTTAAGGATGAAGATGTAATAAGAGAGGTAAACAGAAATTGAATCTAACTTTTATTATAAACTATTTATGCAGGGTTAACTTATATGTAATGATTATACCAATGGACTCTTTGCTATTTACTTTGAGCAATTATTACTATAATTGCAAGCATGCAGTTTCAAGTTTATAGTGGAGTAATTCTAAAACTAATAAATTTGGCACATTGATTAAAGAGTTTAACAAATTATCAAATTTATTGGGGCTTAAAATTATAGGTCCAAAGGTCCTAATGCCGACTCTATAAACGCTATAGTGGATTAAGTATACAGTAATGAATTATATTTAGAATTGTTTAGTTTTAAATTAAAATTCTCACACTATAAATATCAATATGAAACAAAAAAATGTTCTCAATGACATATAACAAGAAAATGACAAATGTTGTCATTTTAACTAGGCAATGGTTAATTAATTTTGAATTAATTAATTGTATTTAGTCAATGAGATTAGTTAAATATATTTTAATTTTGTGAAACAAATTGTGGTATGAGCATACTGTGTCTGTATTTACAAGGAAGAAGAAAATCTTAATAGTGGACACAGTATTAATTAATTAATTTATTTAAAATTAATTTTAAATACATTTGATTTATTTAATTATGAAAAAGGAAAAAGAATATGATGGACAAGTATGATTATGTCTACTCACTCTTTCTTTTTTTTATGTGTAGAATTTTGCATCACCTGCTCCATGTGGTCCATATCCCACCAATTATTATATTAATCCTTTCACCTAGTACACGATTAAAAAAGAAATGAATGGGAGCGGTGGATATATGAGGAGCGGGGTTAATCATAAACTAGTGTAGTTATTCTTTAGAAAAATCATGCTATCTCATGTGTTGAGTATATAGCGGATTCAAGAAAAGTGTGAGACAAGTATTTATTACTGTTTGACGCCCACTCGTCAGTCCAATGGTGTAGGCTTGTCTTGGAAGATTTACAACGTCAAAGTTTAAAATAAGGATACCTTGATAGGCTTCAAGAGGTTTAAATCTATAATCTCCTATATTTCATATGAATTAAAATTATATACCTATTGTTGACAAACAACAGTCTTAAAGAAAAATTTTATTTGTTACCGATCTATATTGCTGCTGCGTTTATAAGCAATTTTCCAACACTTAGCCCAATGAGTCTTCTTTGTTGGAATGCATGGGGAATTGCGGACCCCCATGCGGTTGATAAGCTACGACTTATGATCTGTAGTTTTTCCCCATGCATTGTTTTTGTGTCGGAAACAAGGTTACAAGGTGTCTTTCCGCAATCGGTTAAGTCGAAAGTTGGCTTCATTAGTGGAATCCATGTAGATTGTATCGGTAGGAGTGGCGGGCTGATTTTAATGTGGAATAACGAGGTGGATTTAGAAGTGAAGAGCTTCTTATAATCACACATTGATTGCTTTGTTTCTACTCCTACGGGGTCATGGAGGTTCACTGGGATATATGGAGAGCCGTTTTGAAGTCTGCGTACTCATTTTTGGACCTTGCTCATATGTCTAAATGGACTCTTCTTACTACCTTAGGTGATAGGGGGATTTTAATGAGATCATCTATCCGCTAGAGAAACTAGGTGGTTGTGACACACATCATACGAGTATGGACCAGTTTAAGGAGACACTTTGAAGAATGTGGTTTGTCTGACCTCGACTTTGTTGGGCCTGGAATAACGTAGAACAATTTTCAAGAGGATGAGGTATAAGTGTTAGAAAATAATTTTTCATGTGGGCACACATATGTAATTAAATGTGTTATTTAATGCCATCTTAAAGTAAAGCCTAAATTAAAGTGATATAATTAAGATAAAATTGAAAGGCTTTTGGGTATTAATATAAAGTATGGGTCATTATTATTAATAATATATGTGTAGATACCAATTTGTAATTTCTAGATTTTATGATGGGCGAAACTGGAAATACACTAAAATAACTAAAGTTATATATTTTGGTTATGGTCCCCAATTCATACGTATCATTCATTCAGAAAGTTTTCAGAAATTCCTACTTCTCTGAAATCCCATCTTCAGAAAAGAATTCAAGGAATACGTATTGAATTGGAAGGCAATAACCCACATCAACCAAGATCATGAATTCAGGTATGCTTCCGCAATTTGGAATTATTTTTCTCAATGATTTAACATGAATGATCTTGGCAGAATTCTAGTTTGATTTTAGTTTTTAACAAGTGGCATCAGAGCCAATTTCATGTTGAATTATTAAGAAATTTTTCTCAAAAGTTTCGGTTGAATAAGGTTTATTTTATAAGTACGTTTGTGGATTCATTAATAAGGTTTGGTTTGTTTAATATGGATTCATATTACTGTACGTATTGCTGTGCATTAAATTGTTGACTTCTTTTTTTCTTTCCTTTCGGTCAAGAATCATTAATGACTCGAGTAATGCATTGATTGTGTGTGAGAATCGTTTTGGTGTATTTGAATCAAGCAAGTATTCGGTTTTCAAGTTCGTTTGTGAATCAAGTAAACCGTTGGTATACCGGCGGCAATCTCACTGTCGCCGGCAAGGATATCAGGCCGAGACCCTCAGGCCTGGCCGAAAAGGAAGAAACGCGGTCTCTGGCCACGACGGAGGAGTGGAAACGGCGGCCTAAAGCCGCTGTTCCGCCGCGTTCTTTGTTTATAAAAAAAAAAAAAATAAAAAAAAACGATGGCTGTTTTTGGGTTTCGCCGGCTGCCTGCTGTTCTGCCGCCGGCGCCGGAGTCTTCAGAGCGCGGATGTCAGGCCGCGTCGGCGAGCAGCAAGCCGGCGAGGCGAAGCAACTTTCTGCCAACCGCCTAGCGTCGATACTTAGGGGGGTCGTGACCCCTGGGGCGTGAGAAAGGTTCTGGGCTTCGGCCCAGAACTGCAACTGATTGCACGGGCCTAAGAGGCCCGTAACCAGTTGGACACCCAAGGCCTCAACCCCTGGGTGACCCGAGTTTTTTTAAAAAAAAAGTCAACTTGATCGGTCAACGGTCAAAGTCAATGTTGACCGTTGACCGGAGAAGGTCAAAGGGGACCGGGTTAGGTTGTGGACCGGGTCAGGTTTACCCAACCCGGGTCCACATTTACCCCCCCCCCTGGTTCTTCTTCTTTTTTTTTTTTTTTGTCCTTAAAGGTGCTAGGCAAGTGAGCACTTTCAGTCTTCTCTTGCTTCAGTCTTTCTTCCTCTTGCACACAATAAGAAATTAACTCATTAAGAGTCCATTTCTCTTTCTGGCAGTTGTAACTGATCTTGAATTGGTTGAATTGTGCAGGAAGAGAAATCAAGACAAGATGCACTAGAAGATCCTCAGAAATTTCCAGATCTAGTGTCTTTAATCTTGAAGCCAGATGAGACATTTCCATAATGTACTCCCTTATGTTTCCTTTTGCTTTGTACCTCATTGAAATCAGGCTCGCCAAAAGCGTGCTTGTTTCAGCCTTATCATTATTTGCAAAGCATTTCTCTATAGCCTCAAGGAAACCCTTGGCAGTAGTGACCTCATCAGGTACAGTGCCCCTGAAGACTTCTGGAATGCCTCTCTTAATGATCATCAGACTCATTCTGTTGGAACGATCCCATTTTTCAAGTTCCTTTTTATCCTCAGTGGAACTAGAATCTGTAATAGTGGGACGTTCAACCCTTATGGCCAAGTCCAGATCAAGGCAACCGAGAACGATCAATACATTCTCTTTCCAGTCCTTGAAGTTAGTCCCATTCAGCATAGGAATGGAATTAACATTTACAGATATTGAGGAAGATGATGCTACAGCTGAACAAAGAAAAAAATTACATATTCAAATAAGAAATCACATAAAACAACCAATAAAATTCAAACAATGATTAATCCCATCACAAGAAACCTATAACAACATTAATATTTAGTCATTGGACAGAAATATTAACTTGTAAGTGGTATTCTTATTGTAGTGATCAAATATTAACAATAAATTATATCAAATAATAAGCTAATCTTTGGATCTACTTATTATTTATATGCCAAAAATAACCATATAATTGTTACATATTTATCGCCACAGGTATGAATTTAATTCGGCCAAATATTAAGCTTCCTTTGGGCCGATTAATATTCTCATGAATTAAATTCACACAACCATCTTAATATCACAAATTAATTAACATCCACAAAAGAGGCTACTTTGGCAGCTTATTGGTGGATTGATTCAGGAGCCACTACTCATATAAGTGTGTTTATGCAGGGTTGCTTGAGCTACCGAAAGCCAATTGATGCTGAAAGATTCATCTATGTGGGAGATGGCAAATCGGTAGAAGTTGAAGCTATAGGGCATTTTAGGTTATTATTAAGTTCTGGTTATTATTTGGATTTGAAAGACACCTTTGTTGTACCGTCGTTTAGGCGGAATTTAATTTCTATTCCTGCTTTGGACAAATCTGGATACTGTTGTTCATTTGGAAATAGTCAGTTTAGTCTTTCTTTAAATTCAAATGTTGTTGGTACCGGTTCTTTATCATTTCAAGATAACCTATATTTGCTTGATACAGTTGCTTCTTATAACGAAACCTTGCATATTAATTCTCATGGCATAAAACGTAAATTAACCAATGAAAATTCTGCTGTATTATGGCATAAGCGATTGGGACGTATTTCAAGAAAAAGGATAGAAAGGCTTGTGTCAGATGGAATTCTTGATTCCCTTGATTTTACAAATTTTGATATCTGTGTTGATTGTATTAAAGGGAAACAGACAAACAAAAGGGGATTGGGTGCCAATAGAGCTACGGATGTCTTAGAATTGATACATATGGACATTTGTGGACCATTTCCTGTGGTTTCATGGAATGGTCAACAATACTTTGTACCATTCATAGACGATTACTCTCGGTGTGGCTACCTATATCTCATACATGAGAAATCATAGACTTTGGACGTGTTCAAGTCATATAAGACTAAGGTTGAGCTTCAACTCAGTAAAAGAATTAAGGGCATCAGATCTGACCGTGGTGGTGAATACTATGACAGATATGACGGATCAGGTGAACAACATCGAGGACCTTTTGCTAAATTCCTAGAGGAATGCGGGATAGTCCCTCAATATACCATGCCAGGTTCACCTAGCATGAATGGTGTAGCTGAGAGACGAAACTGGACACTTAAGGACATGGTGAGGAGTATGATTTGTCATTCCACCTTACTTGAATCCCTCTGGGGTGAAGCACTCAAGACTGCAGCTTACATTCTCAACAGAGTACCAACAAAAGCAGCAGCTAAAACACCTTATGAGCTTTAGACTGGCAATAGGCCTAGTCTGAAGCATTTACATACTTGGGGTTGTCCAGCAGAAGCAAGGCCTTATAGGCCTTATGAAAAGAAATTGGACTCCAAGATAGTGAGCTGCTATTTCATTGGTTACTCTGAACGGTCAAGGGGTTACAAATTTTATGATCCCACTACTAAGGCTATTTTTGAGACGGGAATTGCAACATTCTTTGAGGATGTTGAGTTTGGGGGGAGAAATAAGGTTAGAGACTTTGTCTTTGAGGATGAATTTGATCTTGTTCCTTTTGTACAAGAGGGATTGGTTCCTATTCCTATAATTGCTTTTGATAATGTTCAGGCTTCTATCCCTGACGTTGATCAAATTGCATGTCAAGAACA
The DNA here is from genome assembly GCA_025403435.1 of Artocarpus heterophyllus. Classification (NCBI taxonomy): domain Eukaryota; kingdom Viridiplantae; phylum Streptophyta; class Magnoliopsida; order Rosales; family Moraceae; genus Artocarpus; species Artocarpus heterophyllus. The sequence goes on along the minus strand of CM046347.1, from coordinate 14,035,161 downwards.
ACCAGACATAGTCATTCAACCCCTTCAGGTACAAACTCAACAACCTCAAGAACCAGAACCTCAGGAACTTGTGTCATTAAGGAGATCCACTAGAGAGAGGAGAAGTGCTATTTCAGATGATTACATAGTATTTCTCCAAGAACATGAGGAAAGTGTTGGATTGATGGATGATGATCCGATCAATGTCCGTCAAGCCATGCATAGTTCTAACTCTCAAAAGTGGATGGATGCCATGAAGGATGAGATAAAGTCTATGAAGGACAATGACGTTTGGGATCTCATTCCATTGCCTGAAGGTGCGAAGCCCATTGGTTGTAAATCGATATTTAAAACCAAGAGGGATTCAAAGGGTGATGTAGAGCGATATAAAGCTCGTCTTGTTGCTAAGGGCTTTACTCAAAAGGAAGGCATTGATTATAAAGAGACTTTCTCTCCGGTTTCAACAAAAGACTCTTTTAGGACAATTATGGCACTTGTAGCGCATTTTGATCTTGAGCTACATCAGATGGATGTTAAGACGGCGTTTCTAAATGGTGACATTGATGAAACGATCTATATGGTGCAGCCAGAAAACTTTGAGTCAGGAGACCCAAAGAAGATGGTTTGCAAATTAAAGAAATCCATCTATGGGCTTAAGCAAGCTTCTCGTCAATGGTATTACAAATTTCATCAAGTGATAGTCTCATTCGGTTTTGAGATGAACACTGTAGATGACTGTATATACCATAAGTTCAGTGGGAGTAAGTGTATTCTCTTGGTATTGTATGTTGACGATATACTGCTTGCCACCAATGATATAGGCTTATTGCACGAAACCAAGAGATTTCTATCAAAGAAATTTGAAATGAAAGATCTTGGTGACGCCTCTTTTGTGTTAGGAATTAAAATACACTGAGATCGCTCTCGGGGTATACTTGGGTTATCACAAAAGAGCTATATCGAAAAGGTGCTTAAAAGATTTGGCATGCAGGATTGTAAACCAGGAGATACCCCTGTGGCTAAAGGAGATAAATTCAGTTTAAGTCAGTGTCCTAAGAATGACCTTGAGGTTAAGGAAATGGAAAAGATCCCATATGCATCAGCTGTTGGGAGTCTAATGTATGCTCAAGTTTGTACTCGTCCAGATATAGCATACATTGTTGGATTATTAGGCAGATATTTGAGTAACCCTGGAATGGATCATTGGAAAGCAGCCAAACGGGTTATGAGATATTTACAGAGAACAAAAGATCACATGCTTCCATATAGAAGGTCAGACCAACTCGAGATCGTTGGTTATTCGGATTCAGATTTTGCTAGATGTCAAGATAGTCATCGATCCACTTCGGGCTATATTTTTTTGCTTGCTGGAGGAGCTATTTCTTGGAGGAGTGCTAAGCAGTCACTCATAGCTTCTTCCACTATGGAGGCAGAATTTATAGCATGTTATGAGGCATCCAATCATGGAATATGGCTGCGAAACTTTGTCACTGGGCTGTAAATTATGAAAAGTATAGAAAGACCACTTAAGTTATTTTGTGACAATAAATCTGCAGTCTTATATTCCAACAACAACAGAAGCTCTTCAAAGTCAAAACATAAAGAGATTAAGTTTCTTGTTGTTAAAGAAAGAGTTCAGAGTGGTCAGGTGTCTATAGAGCATATTGGTACAAACTCCATGATAGCGGATCTGCTTACAAAAGGGCTTTCACCCAAGGTCTTTCATGAGCACACTGCTCACATGGGTGTTCAGTTATTTGATGATATGCAGTTTTAGTGGGAGTTTGTATTTGAATGCTAATTTTCTTTATATATAGACATTGTGTGTTTGTATATGTTTTCTGCAGAAATAAAGAATAAAGTTTATTTACACTCTGATTTTGGTACGATTTTGATCTCATTCAGATATAAGGTAGGACCAGTTGGAAATAGACATGTTTATTTCACATTGCATGTAAATTCCATGCTACACATCCATACTTGATCTATGTCATTTGGTTATATCGATATACGTAATCATTGATGGGTTTAGTCACGCTACATTTGTGACGAAGACCGCTTTGGTTCTATGTTAGTATGATCAATGGACGAGATTGTTCAGGAATACCTTTATGTGTGATAGCAAAGGTTGAGCTCACTAAAGTTAACACATTTTTGTAAAGATACATATGTGACCCAAGTGGGAGATTGTTAGAAAATAATTTTTCATGTGGGCACACATATGTAATTAAATGTGTTATTTAATGCTATCTTAAAGTAAAGCCTAAATTAAAGTGATACAATTAAGATAAAGTTGAAAGGCTTTTGGGTATTAAATTTCTCTAAAACTTTGTTAATATAGTCTTTCTGAGACAACCCCAGCAATCCTTGTGATCTATCATGGAATATGTCAATTCCTATCACATAAGTTGCCTTACCCATGTCTTTCATTTGAATGTTCTTAGAGAGGAATTTCTTAATTTCATGTAATAAACTAATATTATTAAAAGCAAGCAAAATATCATCAAATTATAGGACTAAGAAAATAAACTGCCTCCCACTAACCTTCATATATATACACCGATTAACGGTGTTCTCTTTAATCCAAAAGAAGTAATGCTATCATTAAACTTATGATACTATTGTCGGGAAGCTTATTTTAGTCCATATATTGATTTCTTTAATTTACACACCATGTGTTCCTTTTCTTTACTTGAAAAGCCTTCGGGTTGGTCCATATAGACTTCTTCCTCTAAATTTCCATTGAGAAAGGCGGTTTTCACATCCATTTGGTGTAACTCTAAATCAAAATGAGCCATCAATGTCATAATATTTCTGAGTGAATTAGAGACCGGTGAAAATGTCTCTTTGTAGTCAATGCCTTCTTTCTGAGTAAAATCTTTGGCAAGAAGTCTAGCCTTGTACCATTCAATATTGCCTTCAGAGTCACGCTTGGTCTTAAAGACCGATTTATACATGACTTTCTTGCATCCTTCACACAACTCAACAAGGTCCCATGCTTGATTTTGATCCATTGATTTTAACTCATCTTTCATAGCATTCAACCACTTGTTGAAATCAATACTTTCCATGGCTTGTGAAAACAAAATTGGATCTAAAATCGGGTCATTATCAATTTCTAAGTCAATTTTTGACTCTTGTAGATAAACCAGATAATCATCAGGGATAACAAATCGTCTTTCTCTTTGAGATCTTCTTAATACTACTTCTTGTGGTTCAGCTACTATAGGTTCTTTGAGTACAACTTTATTGTGAAGTGGTTGGTCATTCACTTGTTGTTCTTGAACATTATTAGGCTATACAACAATGTTAGGAACAATCTTGGAAGTTACAGGTAGAGGTACTTCTGCCCTAACTTCTTCAATGACCATATTACGTGGTTCTCCACTCCCACTAATTTCACCATTCTCGATGAACCTAGCATTTCCATATTCTACTATCCTCGTACTATGGGTAGGACAATAAAATTTATACCCTTTAGATTTTTTAGAATAACTAATGAAAAAACCAGTAGTCGTCTTAAAATCCAATTTCTTTTCATATGGATTGTAAATTTTCACTTCTGTCGGGCAACCCCAAACATGCAGGTGCCTTAAACTAGGTTTCCTTCTGGTCCACGTCTCAAAAGGAGTTTTTAGGACTGCCTTACTAGGAACCCTATTTAGTATATACATGGCGGTCTTTAATGCATGCATCCACAAAGATAAGGGTAAAGATGAATAACTTAACATGCTTCTAACTATATCCATTAATGTACGATTACGCATTTCTGCTACACCGTTTTGTTGCGGTGTACCTGGTATAGTGTATTGCACACATATGCCTCAATTTTCTAGGAATTTAGCGAATGGACCTGGACCTTGACTCGCCGTACTTTCCATAGTATTCACCACCTCTATCTGACCTTATAATTTTCACATTTTTATCTAATTATCTCTCAACCTCATTAATAAATACCTCAAGAGCTTCAACAGATTGAGATTTTTCATGCAATAGATAAAGATAACCATAACATGAGAAATCATCAATAAAAGTGATAAAATATTTTTCTCCACCAAAGAATGGAGTATCAAAAGGTCTACATATGTCGGCATGTATTACTTCTTGTAGCCCCTTTCTTAGTGTGTTTGGTTTGCTTTCCTTTAATGCAATCAATACACACACTAAGATCAGTAAAATCTAAATTCAAAAGAATTCCATTCTTTACTAGTCTCTCTATGCTTTCTCTAGATATATGACCCAAGCATTTATGCCACAAGTAAGCAGAATTTTTATCAACTAAACTCCATTTAGTTTCAATACTCTGATGCATGGTTAACAAAGTTTTAGTAAAAAGATTATCAAGCTTTAACTTATATAAACCATCATAAAGGATTCTAGAACCAATAAAACTATTATTTTAATATAAACTAAAAGATCCAAATCCAAACTTACAGTAAAATCCTGCTACATCATGTTTTGATAAAGATACTAAATTGGGAGAAAAAGTAAGTACATAAAGAGTTTAGTATAAATCAAGATAATGTCCAGTGTGAAAAGTGCCAATTCCTTCCACTAGAGCTTTATCTCAATTCCTTATGTAAATAAAACTTTCACTTGTTCTTATGGGTTAGATCGTAAGGAATCCCTGCATTGTATTAGAAATGTGAGTAGTTGAACCTGAATCAATCCACCAAGTATTATAAGGAACTTTAGTTAAATTTGATTTAAAACAAACTAAAGCACAAGGCTTACCTTTCTTTTCAAACCAAGCTGTACGTTTCTAACAATCTTTTTTTAAGTGCCCAAATTTGTTACAAAAGTAGCACTTAATTGTGTTCCTTCTTATGGATTTGAGTTGACTCATTTAGATTATGCAACGTCTTCTTGAACCATTTCTTCTTGTTCTTTATAGGCTTCTTGTTAGTGCTCTTTTTAGCCTCTTGATTCACAAGATGAATGGAATGAAGTTTCTAATTCTTCAATCTCGTTTCCTCTTACTAGTCAATCCATTAATATTCCATTTATCTTTAATTGTGTTATAGCTCATCTAGAATGGACCATATTGTTAAGGAGGAAGCGAGTTGAAAATGAACTGTAATAGAAAGAACTCATCCACAAACATCCGCAAAGACTTTAATTTTGCTGCTATATTTGTCTTTTTAAGGACATGCTCATGCATAGTACAAGAACCATCAAATTTCATGTTAGTTAATTTAGCCATTAATGTACTAGCAAGAGACTTATCAGCAGTTTGAGAGCGCTTTTCCACAAGTTTCATAAATTTCTTAGCACTTTCAGACTTGGGAAGAGTACTTTTAATATTGTTTACTACTATCATCCGCATAAACATTAAGCTTAATCTGTTCAACATTTCCCATATTTTATGAAAAGATTTTTCCTCCTCACTACTAGCATCAGTAATACTAGTGGGTTCCTTATCTTGAAGTGCTAAATCAAGATCTAAGACATCTACGTGAAATTGAACTTGTTTGCACCAATTAGAAAAATTTAATCTATTAAATAAGGGAACAGATGAAGCATGCGATTGCTGAGAAATAGGAATAGATACTACAAATATGCAAGAAACATTCATACATTAATGCTTTGAGATTATCACATGCTTAGATTCAAACTAAGACAATAATTGTATATCCTAGTTCTTCTTTGGGTGATACTAAGATAAGCAAACTATAAATGATGCTAATTGAAAATAAAAAATTTAATTTGGTAATCATAAATATGTTTGATAAAAATGCTTGCTATCTTTGGATAAACACACAAAAATAATAGGACATATTAATTACCAACTATTATATTCATCAATTATAAAGAAAGCTAATCAACCTTTGAGCGATCCTTAAGTTCTTATAATTGAACCCATGATCTACAAATGTCATCTCAATTATAAGCATCAAAATTCATGAGTTATTGAACTTTTGCTTCTAGATTTAAAAATTACTAATTTAAAGTTTGGCCACTTTAGTGACTAACAAACTACAATAATATAATTTCAAAATTGGAAACAATAAACTTAAACATCATATGTAATCAACAATAATCATTAACCAAAAGTAAAAATACACTTTCATAAAATTAATTAAAGTGTAATGAATATTTATTATCATATTAAAGATTTGCACATTTTGCATGATTGATAAAAATATTCATACAAACTTCAATATTTATATATATTTGATAGAGTTGTCGATCAACAATTTTATTCAATAACTTTCATATTAGTCATCGGCATATAAGTTGTAACTGATGCATACTTTTGTTTTCTCTTCATCAATTTGAATATATGTATGCAATTTCTTTTTTTTTTTTTTAACAAAATCACTTTTGAGATTTTCCTTGATTCATGTATATATGCGTTTAACATATATGCGATTAATAAGTTTGATGACAAAATCGCAATCGCTTATTGCATTATATCGCATATTGCAAATTAATATAACTTTAAAGGAAAATCATAAGTTCAAAAACCTAAATGCTCTAATACCATATGTAAGAACTTTAATTTCTGTAACTCCTAGTAATCTTAGAACTCATTAATTTTCACAAAAGAAGATTTAGAGTGTACCTTGATTCATATCTTTGATTTGTAGAGAACCCTTTGAACAGAAAGTTTGTCAAAGAAAAAGAATCTAGTTTCTCTCTCTAAACCCACAGCTATTACTTTTAACATATTTTTCTGATACAGAGAAAAGAATACAAATTGATTGGGTAAAGAGAGGACTAGACTCTTATTTATAGACTCTCAATAGGTGCCTTTCCATCAAGCACATATCTCTTCAGATATAGATATATTTTTTTAGATATAGACACATCTTTTAATAAGAGAGGAAAGGCATCATCTGGGCACTGTAGCACCAAAATTTGGGTGCTACAGCACCTGTAGGCAGCAAACTAGCACCGTAGCACCAAAATTGAGCACCGTGGCGCCAGCGAGAGAGCGTTGTAGCATCGGTTTTGGGCGTTGCGGTGCCAAGGACCTGTCTTGTGTGATTCTAAGGCAGTAATCAGCATCCAGTGAAAAACAACACGAAAAGGGAAACGTGTGACTACTAGGATTTCTCAATAGTTACTATTTTTGCTCCTCATTATGGTATTTAAATAGAGATAAGACAGTTAAGGTTGTGCGTGGCATTATTTTGTGAGTGTGAGAGCTCTATTGTTGAGAGAGTTGAAGAAGATTCCCACAGAGGGTGCTAGGCAGAAGAGAGATTTGCGAAACACAATTGAGAGTGTGTGAAAAAACTTTCTCTTGTAATCTATAATCATCTCCTTTCATCATAGTAGAATCTGCAACGGTAAAAACAAGATGTCGTCTCAAATTTGGACGAACCTGTATAAAAATTTGATGTTCTTTTTCTTCTTTTCTTTTTCTACAATTATTTATTCTTGATGTTCTTAGAATTAGAAGGCATCTAATTCCCCAACAACTAGTATCAGAGTGAAGGTTCAGGTCAAAAATGATGACGGGAGAAGAAGATTCGGCTATTGGAATCCCTAAATTTGACAGTTTGGATTTTTCCTATTAGAGGATGCAAGTAGAAGACTATCTCTACAGCAAAAAACTGCACTTGCCTTTGGGTAATAAGCTTGAAGGCATAAAGGATGAGAAGTAGATTCTTCTTAACAAACAGGTGTTGGGTGTGATCTGTTTGACCTTATTAAAGAATGTGGCCCACAATATAGCAAAGGAGAGGACCACAACAGGGATGATGAAGGCTTTGTTAAACATGTATGAGAAGCCCTAGGCCAATAACAAGGTACACCTCATGAAAAAGCTCTTTAATTTAAAAATGCCTAAAGGTGCCTCGATGGTAGAGCATCTGAATAATTTCAATATTGTTCTGAATCAATTGGTCTCGGTGGAGATTAAATTTGATGAGGAGATAGGAACCCATGAAGGTGGCCATTGCCAATTCGATTGGGAATTGAAAACTAAAATTTGTTGATGTTAGAAATTCTATTTTGGCAAAAGAAGTTCAAAGAAAGGATTCTGGTGAAGTTTCAACGTCGAACTTGGCCTTTAGTGTTAGGGGCATGAAACCTGAGAGGCATTCCAACGAGGATAATGGCAAAAGAGGTAAGACGAGGAATGGAAGAAGCAAGTTAAGGAATGGTAGGAATGTGGAGTGTTGGAACTATGGAAAAACCGACCACTTGAAAAAGAATTGTAGGGCTCTGAAGAAAAACGAAGACAAGAACAATGACGTTGCAAACGCCGCCATTGAAGAGGCACAGGATGCCTTACTCTTATTTGTTGACAATTCCCTTGATTCATGGGTGATAGACTTAGGAGCATCATTCCACACTACTGCATATCGTGAAGTCTTGGAGAATTATGTTACCAGAAATCATGGTAAAGTTGACCTTGCTGATGGTGAACCTTTGGATATCGTTGGCATTGGAGATGTTAGTTTTAAAATGCCTAATGGTTCTATGTGGAAGATTCATAAGGTGAGACATGTACCTAAATTGATGCATGACTTGATTTTGATGGGGCCAATTTGACGACAAAGGATATAATGTGACCTTCAATTATGGAGGTTGGAAAGTCACAAATGGAGCTATGGTTGTTGCTGGGGGACGTAAAGTTGAAACTCTCTACATTAATTTCAGTTGCAAAGATACCATAGCAGTTGCTGACTCTGTTGCTAATACTAAGCTACAGCATCATAGACTCGGACATATGAGTGAGAAGGGAATAAAGGTGCTTCACTCTAATGGAAAACTATCGGGATTGAAAACTATTGATCATAGGTTGTGTGAGGGCTACATCTTTGGCAAACAGAAGAGAGTCAGTTTCTCAAAGACAAGCAGAGAGCCTAAGATCAGGAAGTTAAAGCTAGTTCACACTGATGTGTGGGGACCTTCGACAGTGACTTCCCTTCGTGGTGCTAATTACTATATGACTTTTATTGATGACTCAAGTAGGAAGGTATGGGTTTACTTTCTGAAAAATAAATCTGATGTCTTTGATGCTTTCAAGAGATTGAGAGCTATGGTGGAAAATAAGACAAATTTGAAGGTGAAATGCTTACAGTCTGACAGTAGGGGAGAGTACATAGATGATGATTTCAAGGTGTACTGTGCTAAGAATGAAATAAAGATGAAGAAAACTATTCCAGGGAAACCACAACAGAATGGTGTAGCTGAGAGGATGAACAAAAATCTAAACGAGTGTGCTAAAAGTATGAGGTTGCGTGAAGAACTACCAAAGTCGTTTTAGGCTGAGGCGATCAACACCACAGCTCATCTAATCAATAGAAGTCCATCCACACCATTCAAGTTCAAGCTACTCGAAGAAGTATAGAGCAGTAAAAAGGTTGACCTCTCTTACTTGAAAGTATTTGGTTGTGTTTCCCATGTTCACATTGATTCTACTGCTAGAAGTAAACTCGATGCAAAATCTACGAAATGTTTTCTGGTTGGCTATGGTGGACTTGAGCTTGGTTATCATTTTTGGGATGACCAAAATTGGAAGATTAAGATTATTAGGAGCAAGGATGTGATCTTCAATAAACGTACTCTGTATAAGGACAGAGACAATATTGACTCCAGAAGTATAGGTTCTGAAGATAAGAAACCTAAGGTGATTCCATTGAAGGATCTTCCTGAAGTAGAAGTACAAAATTCAGAAGATGAAGATCAAGAAAATATAGCTCTAGAAGGAAATTAAAGCACTACTCCTGCCACTACAGTCAAGAGATCTAGCAGAACCATCAAACCGCCGCAGAGATACTCTCCTTCTCTACATTACATCTTGTTGATTGACAGAAGTGAATTGAAGAGATATGATGAAGCCATGCAGGCTAAAGAATCGGTCAAGTGAGAGTTAGCCATGAAGGATGAAATGGATTTCTTAATGTCTAATCAGACATAGCAACTGGAAGAGTTACCAAAGGGCAAAAAGGCCTTGCACAACAAATGGGTGTACTGAATAAAAGATGAAAGTGATGACAACAAATGGTATAAAGCAAGGCTGGTGGTAAAAGGATTCCAACAGAAAGAAGACATTGACTTCAATGAGATTTTTCCTCCGATGGTGAGACTAACCATGATTAGAATGGTACTTACACTAGTGGCAAACGAAGACTTGTTCTCGGAACTGTTAGATGTTAAGACAGCCTTTCTCCATGCTAATTTAAAGGAGGAAATCTACATGAATCAGCCACAAGGTTTTGAAGCATGGGGTAAGGAAAACATGGTGTGCAAGCTTTACAAGAGCTTGAATGGTCATAGGAAGAATATATTGAAAAGGTGCTTAATAGATTCAACATAAGTAATGCGAAGCTTGTGAGTACTCCTTTGGCTAGTTCCTTCAAGCGGTCAAAGTACCAATCACCAACCATAAAGCAAGAGCAAGACCACATGGCTAAGCTGCCTTATGCTTCCATAATACACCAACCACAAAGCAAGAGCAAGACCACATGGCTAAGTTGCCTTTTTGTCACGCCCCGCCAAGCCACAAAGGGGCCACTCACTTGTCTTGGGCGTTTTTGGGAGAAAACATAGCCCAAAGAAGATTCTAGAAGGGTCCAGAGTGATCTATATTGTTCCGCAGCATTCCAGGAGGTTCCACCATAGTCTAGAAGCGTCCTAAAGAACCTAGGAGGTCCTGGAAGACTCAAGGCTACTCTAGAACTCTCTAGAACCATAAGAGCACTTAGGGACAATGTAGAATAGTGTAGAAGTCTCTAGAATACTCTATACTTGTAAATATCCTCCACACTTTGCTAGAACATTCTAGATAAGAAATAGTAGCCGTTAGATCAATGTAATCTAGACCGTCCATTAGTTGGGAGGATGCCTATAAATAGGACCATCCCATTCATTTGTAATCCATCCAAGGAAATCAAGAATCAAAGCCTTTCAAAGTTCTCCTTGTTCTCTCTTGTGTTCCCTTGTGTTCAAGGCAAGAGCGTGAGTGAGTTAGGCTGACTTAGCATCGAGACTGTGCTAAGGCCGCACGAGTAGCTTGGAGAAAGTAAGCTCGTGACAGTTGGTATCAGAACGAGGCTCAGGCTGAGACAATGGCTAAGAACAGTGCTGCTCAAAGGGCCACGAGATCCAACCCTTCTGACGTGGAGGTGACGCAAGAGCGAGGCCAGGAAGAGATAGTCGACCCCAACATCGTGACTAAGCGGGGTCGGTCTAAGGACGTGATCTCTAGTTTTGACTCATGCCTATCTCGGGTGGAGGAGGCCGTGAGTGGCGTGGAGGCCCAGGTGGTTGAACTAAGCCAACGGGTGGATGGCCTAGAAGCGGAGGATGCCGCTATCCACATTGCGATCCGAGGCATGTTGCTTCAACTAGAGGAGTCCTTGCGGGCCGAAATTGAGAAGGTTCATGACGAGTTTGTGGGAGAGCTCACTAAAATGCGTCGAGCCCACAAGATGGAGTTTAATAGCACACTCGCACGCATTGAGGATATGCGTGGGGACTTAGCCCTTTGCAAGCGGGCATTAGTGATAGGGTCCAGCAGTAGCATCGTTGAGGCTAGGCGCATTGAGGTGCCAAAGCCTAAGAGTTTCGAGGGATCACGCAATGCATGAGAAGTGGACAACTTCTTGTGGGGCCTAGACCAATACTTTGGAGCCATGGGCATCACAGACGAGGACGCCAAGATCCAGTCCGCGGCTCTTTATCTCAACGACACAGCCATGCTTTGGTGGAGGAGAAGACGAGGAGACATCGAAAAAGGTACATGTACCATGACTACCTTTGATGACTTTAAAAGGGAGCTTAAAAGGCAGTTTTATCCCGAGAATGCTGAGGATGAGGCTAGAGCTCGTCTGCGAAGGCTTAAACAATTAGGGTCTATTCGTGATTATGTTAAGGACTTTACTAACTTAGTACTTGAGATCCCTGATTTGTCCGACAAAGACGCACTCTTCAATTTTATGGATGGGCTCCAACAATGGGCCAAGACCGAACTAAGGCGACGTGGGTTGCAAGACCTTGCCACTGCCATAGCTGTGGCCGAAAGCCTGATTGACTATGCAAACCAAAAGGAGTCCACCAACAAGCCGAAGGACAAGAAGAGTGGTCAAGCCAAAGGTGGGGGTGACAAAGGCCAACGCAAAGATGAACACCGCCAAGATAACACCTCAAGGGGCAAGGACAAGGGCAAGCAAAAGGACGACAAGAATTCAAGTAAGTCCAACAACAACAAATGCTTCCTTTGTGATGGTCCCCACTGGGCTAGGGATTGCCCACAGAAAAGAGCCTTGAATTCGCTCCTTGCAAGTTATCAAGACGGGACAAAGGCCGATGGTGGCAGCAATGGTGCACACATGGGGTCCTTGCAGCTACTCAATGTGATCCAATCTGCTCCCAAAACCCAAGCCAAAGGGCTACTCTTTGTGGACGTGTCCATTGGAGGAAAACCAACGGTAGCCATGCTCGACACAGGTGCGACCCATAACTTTATCTCAATCGAAGAAGTCCAAAGGTTAGGACTTAAGGTGACTGGTGGAGGGGGCTCCATCAAGGCAGTTAATTCAGCTGTTCGACCCATTCACGGCATAGCTCGAGGAGTTAAGACCAGCGTGGGAGCCTGGTCCGGACATATGGACTTCTTCGTCGTTCCAATGGATGACTTTAGGGTTGTCCTGGGATTGGAATTCTTGGATCAAGTCAAGGCATTCCAATACCATTCGCCAACAGCATGTGCATCATGGACGACGATAAGGCTTGTGTGGTACCAACAACAAGGACCAACAAGCAAGCATAAAGGTGCTCTCAGCAATGCAATTTAAGAAGGGCATCCGGAGGGATGAGGAAAGCTATTTAGCTATTCTCAAGGAGCATGACGATGAAGAACAAGGGCCACTAGAAGTTGAGCCAAAGAAGGTAGCAGCTGTCCTCGAGGAGTTCAAGGATGTTGTACCAGCAGAGTTACCAAAGAAGCTACCACTAAGGAGGGAGGTAGACCATCAGATCGAGCTAGAACCAGGGACAAAGCCACCAGCCATGGGCGCATATCACATGGCACCACCAGAATTGGCGGAACTAAGAAGGCAACTCAAGGAGTTACTTGATGTAGGGTTCATCAGGCCTTCCAAAGCCCCGTTCGACGCACCAGTCTTGTTCCAGAAGAAGAAAGATGGTTCCTTGCACATGTGCATCGACTACAGGGCTCTCAACAAGATCACGGTAAAGAACAAATACCCCATTCCTCTAATTGCTGACTTGTTTGATCAGCTAGGTCATGCCCGCTACTTCTCGAAGTTTGTAACACCCGTATTTTTAACGGGCATAATTTTGTAAAATTTAATGAATAAAATGTGACTATTTAAAATTACTAAGTTGTTTATGATCATTTAAAAAAAAATACCATTTTAGTATTTTCTTACCAAGTCTTCCTAAGAAACATTCAAAACTTACCAACACTTACTTCTACCAATCTTGTCTCCCTAAATTATTGCTCAATTATATAGACTTCTTCTCATTTTGCTAAAGGTATCCGAAGGGGACATTGAATTATTTTCCGTCAATTCATAGAAGACATGGAGATATTTCTCAACCACCTAATTAATTATTTCCTTATCTTCTTCTATAATTCACTCCAATTATCCCCTCAATTATGTTGGCATTATTTGCTAAAAGTCTTCATGGGAGACAAGATGATATTTTCCTTTAAGACTCTTTTGTTTCTTCTTACAACTTTTCCCCGTAAACATCCCATTCCTCTTAAGCATTTTGATATCTTTTTATTTAACTATCACCACCTTCTTCTCTAGTTCTCATTCTCTCCCTTCTCACTTCAAATTTCTAACTAAAGACATAGAGCACAAAGCTCTCTTTGTGGCCAAGACAATTATAATTCCCAACCATGATCGAGGCGGTTTTAAAGTTAATTCAAGCTTGATTGATAACCCAAACTTTGGTGCTTTTCAAAGAAGTTTTGAGGTAGGTTTTCTTTAATCTAAACTTAGTTTTTAGTATGCATTTTCTCCATGTTTAATGCATAAAAATACTTTAATGGCACTAGTAGACGGGTTTACACATAACTCACTTATGAATGTGATTATACGTTGTGCTTTAGTTTTAATTGTCCTTATGCATGCCTTAGGGTCAAGGATGTGTGGAGCTAACGTTAATTGATTCCAGGATTAAAAGATTGTTGATAAGCTTGAAAGGTAGGGATTCTATTACTCATTTTTGTGAGGTTTTTATAGAATTAAAATTGATTGTTTTGCCGCAATATATATATATCTATGTTGAACTGATATTATATGAGTATCACATATGAAACTATGACATGGACTCGTCTTGTATTGTACGGCGAGGAACATAATGAATTGACACATGTTATAAATTGAGAAGCATGGTTAGGAAAACTGACTCTATTAATAATGATTTAATATAGAGAAATGGTGAGACATGAAGAGGGCGGCGGTTACGTCCTTGGGCATGAATACCCAAAAAGGTAAAATAGGGGGAAGGTGATGACGCTTCCTTGGGTTGAAAGTCCCAGAACACACTGTACAGGAATTGATTTGGTGAGGACTCGGGGCTTGATGTCCCCTCACCGGAACACCCTTGGAATGTTTATGGGGTGATCAAGTGCGCCCATTTGGGTTTCGATGAGTTGAGTGATACTCAATTTAACATGGATACCTAGGAACAATGATGATTGGTAATATTTGTATAAATGTGTAATTATGACACTTGGTAATGATTAACTACGGTATCCATAAGATGTGATCATAATAAACCTCATAATCTGGAATATGATGTAACCTACTAACCATGCAGTTTTTAATGTGGTAATGGATAAACCATAAGGTGAGTCATGATTTCCCTACTGGGCATGTCGATGCTCATCCCTATCATATCTTCATATCTCAGGTGGAACTCAGTGCAACATATTTGAAGAGGAATAAGCGAAAACAATTCTGTTGTTTTCGTGTTAGAAGACCCTGTTTAATTACAACTTATCTACAACATGTAAGAGTTGTATTATTTTTTTTTATGGCTGTGTTAAGTTATTTGGGAATTGTACTATGGTGATGATGACTGTAATTATATATATTTGGTGCTACACTAAAAACTGTGGTTTGTATTTAAAACGTTTATTTTTATTTTTCTTGTTGTTTAAAGACCCATGGGCATTGTTTAATTGATTTAAATAATATAAAATTTAAAATTATTTTTATTTATTTAAAACTGTTAACCCCCACATAGGGGTGTTACAGAATTTTTGGTATCAGAGCCTAGGTTCGATTAACCTAGGGGGTATAGCACCACCTTAAAAATTAATCTTTGGGAATGGTTTTAAAGTTAGGTGTTAATGTCATCATCATTTGGTACTGATCCTAGTTAAATTTTCGCAGCCAGTAGAAACTATGCCACCAAGACGTCAAATGCAATCGTCTGAGCTGTCACAACCGGTTGAACATGCTCAAGAAGTTGAGCAACCGGAACCGATGGAACAAGCTCAAGAAGATGAGCAACTACGACATGCAACACAATCCCCGCCAGCTGCACTAGAAGTAAATAATTTAGGACAAATTCTTCAAGCATTACAAAATGTGCAAAGACCTGTGGAGGTTCGTGATCCCGAACAACGACATCTAACTCTGTTGAAGGAGTTTATGAAGCAGAAACCACCCACATTTAGTGGAGAACCTAACCCGGTCATAGCAGAACAATGGCTAAAGGCAGTCAAAAAGAAGTTGGACACCTTGAGGATTCCACGGGAGTATTGGGTTAGCTTTTCAACATATATATTTGAGGGTAAAGCCGAAGAATGGTGGGATCTTCAGAAAGACGACTATGACGTGCCGAATCTTACATGGGAGCAGTTCGAAACCATTTTTCGCAACACCTATATTCCTCAGAGCCATAGGCAAGCAATGATGCGAGAATTTGAAAACCTGGTGCAGGGAGATACAACAGTTGCTGAATACCATGCTCGATTTATAGAATTGTCTCGCTACAATCCCGGGGCTGTATCGGATCCAATGGCGAGATGCGAAAAATTTAGAAATAACCTGAGGCCGAAAATCAGACAAATGATAGCTGCTGTTCCATCAACAGATTTTCTTGATCTTGTAGCTGCGGCACAGCGGGCAGAGACAGAACTAAATAACTCCTATGGAGAGTATAAGGGTTCTGGTGGGCGTCAAAGGAAAATAAGTAAGAAAGAGAAGTCACAAGGGCAAGTCATTCAGCATAGTGGAGTGACTATTGGTGGTGGATCTTCTGGTAGTGGTCGTTTCCAACCGTATGCTTGTCATAACTGTGGACAAGTGGGACATCTGAGGAGAAATTGCCCTAACCACCCTACACAATCATCCTTTGCACCAAGGCCACAAGGAAGTCATTTTGGCTCCACTGTTTGGGGAGGGAGTCAAAATCGTGGAGCGCCTCAGCAAAACACTCCAGCTTCCCAAGTCTCAGTAACTCAACCTCGAGGGTTCCAGCCTCAGTACAACTATCAACAGCGGCCACAGGGTTCCAATTTTTATGCTAATCAGAACTTCCAACCGACTCCACAAGGCTCAGTAAATCAAAGGCCATATTTTTCTGGGAGAAATAATAATAAGGCTAGTAGTAGCCAAGGAAACCGAGGAAAAAGTGATAAAGGAAAAGCACCAGCACAAGCTTATGCAATTACGGCTACAACTGGACAAGGAAAACAGGCTGATCACTCAGTTGTAGACGGTATGATTCACGTGTCTCATTCTTGGGCTCATGTATTATTTGACACTGGTGCCACTCATTCATTTATATCTATGTTATTTGCTTCCGTACTACAATTAGAAACTGAGACATGTAGTTCATCATTAACCCTTAGTACACCAATGGGCGGGATAGCTGAAGTATCCATAATTTGTAAATCAGTGTGTATTGTTATAGGAGAACATAAACTATCGGCTGACCTATATGTAATAACTATGACAGAGTTTGATGTAATCTTAGGAATGGATTGGCTAACTAAATACCAGGCAATAGTAGATTGTCATAGGAAACGTGTCTCTTTATTCACCAAGAATGGGCAAGTCATCGAATTTCAGGCAAAAACAGGAACAGTGACGCCAGCCCCGGTGCTAAAGGCTTGTATTGGAGGACGAAGGAATTTCACCAATCTTGGGACGATCTTTGCTTCAGATGGAGAACTAAAGAAGAGTGACCTATCCTCTCACACTCCTGTGGTGGACGAATTTTCAGATGTTTTTCCAGATGAATTGCCCGGACTTCCGCCTAATAGAGAAATTGAGTTTGTCATCGACTTAACTCAAGGAGCAGCGCCTGTTTCTATTGCCCCGTATCGAATGGCACCTGCTGAGAAAGTGGAATTGAGGAAGCAGTTGGACGAATTACTGGAAAAAGGATTTATTCGACCAAGTACATCACCTTGGGGAGCTCCAGTACTTTTTGTGAAGAAACATGACGGATCGTTGAGGCTCTGTGTCGATTATCGCCAGCTTAATCGATTGACTATCAAGAACAAGTACCCTCTACCCCGAATTGATGAGTTGTTCGATCAGTTAGGAGGATCTTGCTATTTCTCAAAGATTGACTTACGATCCGGATATCACCAACTGAAGATAAGAGAAGAGGACATTCCAAAGACAGCTTTTCGGACTCGCTACGGTCATTTTGAGTTTCTTGTCATGCCTTTCGGGTTGACTAATGCACCAGCGGCTTTCATGGACTTGATGAACCGTGTCTTTCGACCGTACTTAGATCAATTTATCATTGTTTTCATAGATGATATCTTGATCTATTCGAAAAACGAAGAAGAACATGCTGAGCATTTGAGGATCGCTCTACAAACGTTGAGAGAACATGGTCTTTATGCAAAAAGAGAAAAATGTGATTTCTGGATGACGAAGGTCAAGTTCCTTGGACACGTTGTCTCTGAAGAAGGCATCTCAGTGGACCCCTCCAAAATTGAAGCAGTGCTAAATTGGGAACGACCAAAGAACGTGTCGGAGATTCGAAGTTTCCTCGGACTAGCTGGATACTATCGACGCTTCGTAGAGAATTTTTCAAAGATTGCTTCTCCATTAACAAAACTCACAAGGAAGAATGTCAAATTCGTGTGGGATGATAAATGTGAAGAAGCATTTGAGGAACTGAAGCAAAGACTCACTAGTGCACCTGTGCTGATTATACCTAACAACGAGGAGCCTTACACAGTATACACTGATGCCTCAGGAAACGGTTTGGGTTGTGTGTTAATGCAGCATGGACGAGTAGTTGCCTACGCCTCACGCCAATTGAAACCCCATGAGAGGAACTACCCCACACATGATCTTGAGCTAGCTGCTGTGGTTTTCGCACTCAAAATTTGGAGATGTTATCTATATGGCGCAAAGTTCGAGCTATATTCAGATCATCAAAGTCTGAAATATTTGTTTACTCAAAAGGATCTCAATCTAAGGCAACGAAGATGGACTGAGTACATGGTGGACTATGACTTTAGTATCCAATATCATCCTGGAAAAGCAAATGCCGTGGCAGATGCTCTAAGTCGTAAGAACAACGGACGTATAGCCAGTTTAGCATTGGAAGATTGGAGACGAGTCACTATCGCCGACTTCAACTTGCAATATTATGAAGATAACGAGAGAGCTTTCTTATTCAATGTGATAGCAACTCCTACGTTAATTCAGAAAGTAAAACAAGGACAATGGCACGATGAAGGATTACGTAGGGTTTGGAAACAAATACAAAATGGAGAACAACTGGATGGATGGCAGATTGAGCCAGAAGGATTTTTACTTTACAAAGGAAGATTAGTTGTTCCAGAGGATCCATATCTCAGGCATGCGGTGCTAGATGAGGCTCACCGTTCAAAGTTTGCTATTCATCCTGGAAGCACAAAAATGTATATGGATCTAAAACGACAATACTGGTGGCGAGGAATGAAACGAGATGTAGCAACCTTTGTCTCTAAGTGCATGACGTGCCAACAGGTTAAAGCGGAACATCAAAAGCCTGGAGGCGAGTTGAGGAGCTTACCTATTCCAGAATGGAAGTGGGATCATGTGACAATGGACTTTGTTACTGGATTTCCTAAGACTCAAATAGGGCATGACGCCGTTTGGGTAATTGTAGATCGTTTAACTAAGACAGCCCACTTCATCCCAATCAGAACTAGTTATAGTGTCTCAAAATTATGTCAATTATACGTGGAAAAGGTAGTGACATTGCATGGAGTGCCAATGTCAATAGTTTCCGATAGAGATACACGTTTCACGTCGAAATTTTGGAGAGGATTGCAGAGGGCCTTGGGAACTCAATTGAATTTAAGTACAGCTTTTCATCCTCAAACAGATGGACAATCTGAACGTGTCATTCAGATTCTCGAGGATATGCTTCGGGCTTGTGTGCTGGACTTTGGAACAAATTGGGCTGCACAGCTGCCATATGTTGAATTCGCATATAACAACAGTTACCAAGCAAGTATTAGAATGGCTCCATATGAGGCCTTATATGGTAGACCTTGTAGATCTCCATTGTGTTGGGCTGAAAAGGAAGAGCGTCTTGAACTTGGGCCTCAGTTTATCAGAGAAACAACGGACAAGATCCAGATTATTCGCGAACGTCTTCAGACAGCTCAAAGTCGACAAAAGAGTTATGCAGATAAGAGGAGGCGACCTTTAGAGTTCATGATCGGAGACTTTGTGTTCTTAAAAGTGAAACCAAAACGAGGTGTATCTCGATTTGGTGTTAAAGGAAAGTTAGCACCAAGGTATACAGGACCGTTTGAGATTGTGGAACGCATTGGAACGTTGGCATACCGTTTAGACCTACCACCACAATTGTCTCATGTACATAATGTGTTTCATGTATCGATGTTGAGAAAGTATGAACCCGACCCTTCACATGTGATCATGTGGACAGATGTGCCAATTCAAGGAGATACGAATTATGAAGAAATTCCAGTTCAAATACTGGATCGTGAAATAAAATTATTACGTCGTCGTGGAATTCCTCTGGTGAAAGTGATGTGGCAACACCATGATGTGGAGGAAGCCACATGGGAACTTGAATCTGAAATGAGAGAAAAGTACCCACATTTGTTTTAACATTGTAATCAGCGTACGAAATTTCGAGGACGAAATTTTTATAGGAGGGGAGAGTTGTAACACCCGTATTTTTAACGGGCATAATTTGTAAAATTTAATGAATAAAATGTGACTATTTAAAATTACTAAGTTGTTTATGATCATTTAAAAAAAAATACCATTTTAGTATTTTCTTACCAAGTCTTCCTAAGAAACATTCAAAACTTACCAACACTTACTTCTACCAATCTTGTCTCCCTAAATTATTGCTCAATTATATAGACTTCTTCTCATTTTGCTAAAGGTATCCGAAGGGGACATTGAATTATTTTCCGTCAATTCATAGAAGACATGGAGATATTTCTCAACCACCTAATTAATTATTTCCTTATCTTCTTCTATAATTCACTCCAATTATCCCCTCAATTATGTTGGCATTATTTGCTAAAAGTCTTCATGGGAGACAAGATGATATTTTCCTTTAAGACTCTTTTGTTTCTTCTTACAACTTTTCCCCGTAAACATCCCATTCCTCTTAAGCATTTTGATATCTTTTTATTTAACTATCACCACCTTCTTCTCTAGTTCTCATTCTCTCCCTTCTCACTTCAAATTTCTAA